>CM063498.1:31103247-31130747 GCA_032207245.1 Pardosa pseudoannulata
GCTTGCGCATCACCTCGTCCACCTTCTTCTCTTCGAAGGGTGCCTCGAGCGCCTGGAAGGCGAGCGCACCAAGAATGCTGTACCCCACGACCAGAGCACACAGGCCGACGTGGGAGAACATGAAAGCAGTGAATCGTCTGCAACAGGTCTTGCACTTGTTCTCGGGGGGCCTCTTCCGCCTCGCAGGGTTCCGGCGGCTTGACCGTTTTCTCTCCAGCGCCATTGAGACTTGGTCAGTCGGTGCATTCCACTAAAGCAGCGAGACTTAGTCAAGACTTGCACGCCATGGTCAATTGAGGAACTGTGGAAAGATTGCTCAGTAAGGGAATGGTTGTCCGAGACTTGTGCCTCTGTTTCTTTCGAGAGATATATTAGCTCAACACTAATTCTGACATCTAACCATCACTTTAATGCTACCTTCTACAGGATCCGTCAACACTTTGGAACGCGAAATATTGCAGATGTGTCTTTTTCACGGCTATCGTTTTATTAACTAGAAGAATGCAGTTCATAGTTACGACTATATTCTGAACTACAAATAATGTCACAAGGATGCATTTGTTGCTTTGATAATAAATTAAACATACACAAAGAACTATATACTGTTGACATCCATAATATATTTTTCAAAATGCTAAAAAATTAAAACTTCCAAAGGAATATGGGGATAGCTTTGGCGATTTCTATATTTTCACTTTTCAATAAAATTGTTTATATATTAACATGTAACATAACAATATTCAGCGTAAGTTTATTTTTCAACAGTTTTATGTAATAAATATTTGAAATTTTCAATAGTTGTGTTTCCTTAAGTGTTGTGCATAGTAATTTTCTCCCATATAATTATTGCATGTGTGTTGTATAAAAGGACAGTAGGGAAATTCAATTCATGAATAAACAAACAAAATAAAACCACATTCGATATGTTGAAGTTTTTAAAAAAATCTATTCTATCGAAATTATTTTTTCATTCTAAATGAAGTTCATCACATGTGAGAAGAAATATTCCTTCAGTTTTCTATAAACACATCACGCAATATAATTGGAATGTGTGAGTGTTTGTTTCGATATTTATGTTACAGTTGTTTACCTGTTAACATCATAAACGACAGAGAATGATATAAACTCCTGTGTACAGTTCATAAAATTAATCATGTAATAAATCCCATTTAGAATAACTTTATAGGTTAACTTTTTATGGAATGCCTTTATATGAAAGTTAAATAACTATTCTTTTCAGAACTGGTTCACATTTACGATTTTCTGAAATGCAGAAAAAAAAATTAAGCTGCTTTGCATTTCAACCGTAGATCTATATGCATAAAATGCAAGCTAACTTCTCCTCTCTTTAGCAACTGCCGTCGTTACTGTTTCATTCACCACAATCTCTTTAAAATTCAATCTTTACATACCTCCGTTTCGGTCAACAAGAGGGCCAAACCAGATCACCATAAATCACTCGCAAACAAAACTCTTCTTCATTTAACAAACAGATATCAGCCCGCTCACGAGTCTCACTCTGGCGAAAAGCAACACCCGTTAAGCCTAAATACCGGCATTTTCAGTATTCTTTAGCTGAAACAATGCTGATCGGCATTTGTGCGATCCTTCTGTCACCAGAAACAAATGCTGGATTTCCCAATCCCGCGCGGATCATTCCTCCAGATGCTGCTGCGAAGTGCATTGCAAACAAAGGGCGTACATTCTTTTGTAAAAGAGATGATCCCGCCGAATACTTCAGCACATCCCAGCCGCTCTCTATGGATCCCCTTCGCGGCGAGGTGCTACGGTTGGCGTAAATTCCGGTTTCTATTTTCCTATTCTTTCGTTCGCCCCCCTGCTCTCCATCTTCATCTTTCGCTCCCAGAGGTTGCGAACAGCGCCATCTATCGGACAGAGCGAGAGTCGACATCGATTGACAACGGGTGTGGGATACGATTCTCACGTAAAATTCAGAATTTGCGTCCAGAGACATGAGAGGAAAATATTGTAATTATATGGAACTAAAAATGGAATTTAACCCATAAGGTACTAGCCTCTGAATCACAAGGGATAGGAGATTAAATCAAAGATTCGTTCCGCAGGAATAACCCGGAAATAAAATTAAATAATAATGGGAGGAATATTTTGCTGAAATGAACATTTTGTTAAATAAAGTAATATCTCTATCTAAAAATATAGTATGCATTTTAAGACTTATTCAGTATTAGTGGAAGAGAGATAAACAAATAAATAATTTAATAATTGAGTAATAATTGGTCGATTTTTGCTGACGGTAGAAAGGATACGGTTCAAGTGTAGAATTTGGTACTATATGCATTTTGAGACACATCCAAGATAAATGGGAAGAAAGCAATTTATTAATTGAGTGATAATTGGTCGATATTTGGTTGACAGTAGCCGGTATACGATTCTTGCTTAAAATTAGAGATTTACATACAGAGATAGGGGAGGAAAATATTGCAATCATATGAAACTAAAAATGGAATTTAACCAGTAAGGTACTATAGCCTCTGAATCACGGGGAATGGGGTATTAAATCAAAGATTCGTTCTGGTAGAATAACTGGGATATTCAATTAAATAATAGTTGAATGAATATTTCGTTAAAAAAGAACATTTTGTTAAATAGAGTAATACCTCTATCTAAAATTATAGCATATATTTTAATACTTATTTAGTATTAATGGAAGAAGGATTAATAAATAAATAATGTAGTAGAGTAATAATTGATTGATATTGGTTGACAGCAGACGGGATGTGATTCTTGAGTAAAATTTGGTAATACCTCTATCTAAAAATATAATATGCATTTTGAGACACATCCAAGATAAATGGGAAGAAAGTAATTTATTAATTGAGTGATAATTGGTCGATATTTGGTTGACAGTAGACGGTATACGATTCTTGCTTAAAATTAGAGATTTACATATAGAGATATGAGAGGAAAATATTGCAATTATATGAAACTAAAAAGGGAACTTAACTCTTAAGGTAATAGCCTCTGAATCACGAGGAACTGGGTATGAAATCAAAGATTCGTTCCGGTAGAATAACTGGGATATTCAACTAAATAATAGTTGAATGAATATTTCGTTAAAAAAGAACATTTTGTTAAATAGAGTAATACCTCTATCTAAAATTATAGCATATATTTTAATACTTATTTAGTATTAATGGAAGAGGGATTAATAAATAAATAATGTAGTAGAGTAATAATTAATTGATATTGGTTGACAGCAGACGAGATGTGATTCTTGAGTAAAATTTGGTAATACCTCTATCTAAAAATATAATATGCATTTTGAGACACATCCAAGATAAATGGGAAGAAAGTAATTTATTAATTGAGTGATAATTGGTCGGTATTTGGTTGATAGTAGACGGTATACGATTCTTGCTTAAAATTAGAGATTTATATACAGAGATATGAGAGGAAAATATTGTAATTATATGAAACTAAAAAGGGAACTTAACCCTTCAGGTAATAGCCTCTGAATCACGAGGAATTGGGTATGAAATCAAAGATTCGTTCCGGTTGAATAACGGGGATATTCAATTAAATAATAATGGAATGAATATTTGTTTAAAAATAACATTTTGTTAAGTAGAGTAATACCTCTATCTAAAATTATAGCATACATTTTAATATTTATTCAATATTAATGGGAGGAAAGAAATAATATATTGATTAATAATTGGTTCAACAGACAAAGGGAATGTGAGCATTATGCTCACAATCCTTTATAATTATAAATAGCATTATTCTTTTAACATATTCTAAATGTAAAAAGTTTTATATTAAAATATAGAATATTTTTTCACAAAAAAAAAGAAGACTTTATGAAAGCGTTTATAATTTTATAGGATAATAGCTCAACCCGGGACTCTTGGAACCATGTGGAAAGAATTATATACATCGGAGATGAGTTAAGGTTTATTGCCTCTCTTATTCGCCTAGAGTTACTACAATATTGCGATCAAGATATGTCACAGGCGACTTCCACGACATGACGTCAGATGTCGTCATAATGATGTCAAAAATCGCAAGAGAGATAAAGTTATGGTATCATATTCCCCTCTCTAGTAACTTCTGACTTCATTATGACGTGGAAGTCGCCTGTGACATATCTCGGCCGCAATATGGTTGCCTCCTTTATATACTTGTATTTGACAATAAATATATCGTGTGTGTTTCATTACTTTTTAATCACAAAAAAAAAATATTTCTTTTATTTCCTTCATTTTTAGGCCGAACAATGGCCGATTGGGTAGGGCTGGCAATCGATACCGGAGTTCGTGGGTTCGAATCCCACTGTGGCATAAATGTTCGTAGCCGTTCGGAATCAGCTTAAAGCTTTAGGTCCCTCTCTCATTAGCCCTCGTGTTGCAAAAAAGTAGACCGTAGCACTCCAAACCAAACCTTTGTTTTAGCCTTTGTGGCATATGTTGAATACTGGATGGAAAGAAAAACCCGGGCTATGCCGTGTGCCGAAGATAGTTTATTAAAATAATCGAAGCTAATATAAGTTATTTAGGCGTATTACTCACAAATATTTTTGAAAAAAGAAAAATGAAACATATTTGACATCTTTTTATTTTCTTTTCGCTCGATTTCATCAAAATAATCTTTTATTCAACCAATCCATAAAGATTTCACGGTGACTTCCTTATATAAAATATATGAAACGTGTTAAATGTAAAAAACTGAAAAAGATGATTCGAATCTGTTCAAAACAGAAATGTCGCAGATGCATGAAAATGTGAACCCAGCTATCATGCTTTGGCTATTGAAGTCAATTTTTGAGTTATTCGTGCGGAGAATTATGCAAATATCGTATCGATTGAGAACAGATTGCTCGTACTCGGCAATCTAGAAAAAAAAAGATTTTTCTTGATTTAAATATATATTAGGCTTTATTTTGCAACGTAGTTTAATTTTCTTGTATACGTTTTTAATACACTTTATTTCCATTCGCGTTAGATATGCTTCAAAGGTTACATAATCGAAACACAAGTTTAATTTCCCATCAAAAAATATTCTAATGTGATAGAAATTTATCATTCAGCATAGACCCATTCCGTAACCATTGATTATGTTATGTGCCCCAATATGCAGGGTATGCAGTCATAGAAACTTCAAATAAGAAGACATTTTCTGCTTCGTGAACATACACTTTTATTTATTAAGAACATAATGTATACAATTACAAAGCCGTGGTCTCTCAGTTGACAAAGGCAATGGTCTCGTAACCAGAGAATAGCAGTATCAAGGCTTTAACTTACCAAAGATCCTTCGTGTACATTAATGATAGCTGGTACACATAAATTTGGTTGGTTGTGTCAATGTACCCCAAGTTCTCAAACGATACCTCTGGAGGTGGCAGGCTAAGAATGGGGTCTTCTGTTTGGTCCCTGCTTCTAAATTACGAGAGCTTACTCGATCAAAGTCGTTCTTCCACTCTAGCGGTGCTCATCAAACGAAAGGCGAACTCCTTCTTGAGTTTTAGTAAGTCTTAAACCCTCGTGGTTTTTCACTCAAGAGAAGCGCATGTCACCCTTAGCGATAGATGTGTCGCATGTTGTAACGGGGTCTACTGGACCTGGTGTTAGACATTAACTTTCCTCACCAGGGGATGGGTAAGTAACTTCTTACGCTGAACCATCCGAAGACATACAGCAGCAAGCAAACTGACAACTAGTAAGCCCTGACAGCACCCACAACAGCTTTAAAGCTAATGATGACCTACGAGAGGCCCATCATGGTTCGGAGATTAATGTGGTCCAACCCGGTAAGGAGCAAACTCTACAGAGGTAAGCTCGAGACTACCAGGAGGAACGTTATAAAAAGATCACTCATGTGTTCCGGGTGCGTGAAACCCTTACACGCCTAAAGACGGTGAGCCCCTGAGGGTCAGGGGTGGTTAACAACAACATGCATATATTTACACATAAACAATAGCATAAACATAGGCATAGTGTAAGCTAAAACATAGAACTAAATGTAGCTGTACAAGAGCTGTAGGAAAGAACATCCTAACAAAAAGGTTAATTTCTTATCATCTGTAAGCATCAGTGGGAGATACAACTCAACTGAGCTTATTATAATAGAATTGTCATTTAGAAAATACAGACCGTTTAGTTATATAAAATGTAAAGCATGGTATTTATTGGAAAAATAAGTTATGTTACATAAATAAAACTTCATTTCTCTGCATAATTACCTCTTCCATTTAAACGTTTGTGTTATCTGGTCACGAGATTCAAAATTCCCCTGTTATACTTTTCTGTTACCAGTTCCTTACTTTTCATAGCTTCCAAAATGTTTACCGTCCAGAAACTCTTTCATGTTAGGTAAAAGTTGAAAATTCGTCTGTCGGTTGGTTGGATTTTTAGATAGTTGGTTAACTGTAGCGTTAAGATCTACTGTTACAAAAAGCCCTAGAAAAGCAATTGATGCTAGTTGTCAGTTGCTAATGCCAAGAGATGGCGCTAGGGGGTCAAGAAAAAAGAACAGAGAATATTCTAAATGATGGTGTTTTTATTAAGTTAGTTTTTGAGAGTTCTGTTTTTGAATATGTAAGTGCTTTTTCTAATGGGGCAAAGTTATAAGTCAAGTGTGAAAAATAATCGTGCTATGTGTTTAATAAAGGTTTAAAAAGGCCAAGTGTTAGCTAATCTATAGGTAAGAGGTTTTTTCCCAAGACTGTTTTTAAAGTGAATCCCCTATCCAGGATTACTACCTATGTAAGCACGAATACATTATAGTTAATTTTTCTGTTACTCATCCATCTGATATGAGCGAAATAAGAAGCTTATGTATTATAATGTTTTTGTTATTGTAGATTGTTTTGGGCTGTACCTGCAAATAATGTGGGGTAGACATTTCTTAGTTCATTTCTCGGTGTTGGAACTCTGTTTTTTCACTAGAGATTTTTATTATTTTTCCCATAGATATATATTTTAGAATAGTTTTGTTCCAACATCTACTGTTTGCTACAAGATGGCAAATGAAAATTGTAACTACTCTTTTAAGACAATTTAAACAGTAGTTTTGTAACCAACATTCTATAACTAACAATGGGATTCGAAACCACAAGTTCCGAAACTGAAGAGCAGTGCCTTACCCATCCGGTCATGAGCTGTAAACAGGTAAGAGCAAATTTGTAATATAGAATGGATGATCAAACTTTCCCCATCCAAAGTGATACAGCACTTCTTCAGTTGTGGTAGGGCATTTTCTTGAAGAATCACAATTCCTACAGAAAGCATTTCTCGCTTCTTGTTTTGGATGGCCTGCCGTAGTTTTCTTAGTTTCACAATCTCGATTTGCATTAATTGTAGGGCCGTTTGGCAGGAACATGGCTTAAGGATCTGTAGGCAGAAGATTATAACATGAGCATTCTGAAGCTCGTAAACAGATATGACAAATCCTTAAATGAAGATGATAATTATGTAGAGTAGAAAAGGAATGTAATAGAGAATGTGACCTTTAGGTATGTAACAGAATTTTTTTCAGTAATAATATTTTTCATTTTATATAACTGTTGATCTTCGTACAACTGATTAGGGAAAAATATTCTGCATAAAAATCAGTCATCGTTTACACAGATGAATCAACACAATCCAATAAAATAAATGTAACGATAAATAAAAGTAACGATCAAAATTGGAAAAACTATGATTCACAAAAGAATTTTGGAGTGACAAGACAAAAGCAAAGCAATTTCCTATCATACCCATTGTCCGTTTTAGCAATTAAAATGTTATCAGTAATCATTGTCCAAGTTATTTTCTTATTGTAATTATTGGACATTTTAGCCATAAAAATCCTTATCATGCGGCAACCACTCAACTTACAATATTTACCCATTCTGTAACTATTGACTGTTTTAGTTTTTTATGCATATATAGCCGTTGGTCATTTTACCATTAAAATTAATATTAATACCATTATTTATTTTTTTATTATTTTTTATTATTTTTACCATTAAAATTAATAATTACCATTAGTATTTTTGATGAGGTAGGAACGTATCTTTTGACCTTCGCTCTTTTTTAACTAATAACCATTTTAATTTTACAAGACAGCCTTCGGCCATATCACCAATAAAAATTAAATTTATTAAGAAAAAACAAATAAATCATGCATAAGAAGCAAATAAAGAATACTTAGTTTAAAAATATTTTTAAAGTAATAGCTGCATGTGATGAGGCGATTTAGATCAGTAATATAATTGATTCATTCATACAAGAAGTAAAATGCTCGGGATCTAAATCTGACCTCATCACATCTTTGTAAAACGACAGAGGACCATAAATTTATATTTTACGGATATTGTTGTCTTGTACGGTGGTCTCTGACGGGGTTCTGATCCCAGTCCCAGATTAGAATCCCGTCTCCGTACTTGACATTAAATAAGAATGTACCTTTGTGGAGTATTTATGAGTCCCTAAGGGACAGTGCCCAATTAGAAGGGATAAGGTTTTTCCCGTTGGTGGTCTCAAGGGACTAATTCGATTCTTACAACTACCCCGATTGGAGGATAAGAAGGAAGAGGGGACAAGGTTGAAATAAATAAATATAAAAAAATCTAAAATTGAGAAAAGATGTTCGGGGTCCCAAAAAAGGTGTTCGAGAGTCAAGACGAGGAAATAGTCCGACAGAAGGTGTTTGATAGTCTAGACTAGGAGAGAAGTCCGACGGAACGAGTTCGAGAGTCCAGCCAAGTCCGACGAGAAGTGTTCCTATATCAAATAGCACGGCCGCACCCCCAAACACTCAGGACGAAACCCCGGACCAGACGGACGAAATATCCATAGATACCCATCAACCAGTAGTCTTCCGGGCATACCATCTTTACTCCCCAAAGTTACCCCCTTTTACATCCATTTTGAAATTGAGATTAGGTCCTCTCTCTATTTACAAAATTACTTAAGTATTAAAAATTTGTCAGAACTAATTTAGAAGATGTTGACAAAGCTTAATTTATGAAAATTAGCATCAGTTTTGTATGTACATAGATGTATATATATTATAATAAATTTACTTTTTTTTATATTAAACTAGTTTCGGATGCTGTTAATTTAGCTTTTAGTTTATCTCCATATTTATGTCTGTAGTTTCTCAGAACCTGTGGTTAAATTTAGTACAAAAATATTTTACACAACGCAATCAAAATAAAATCACCACTATACATTTGATCACAGGTTGATACTCAAATATAAACGAGGACTACACGACACTGCAAAAATAAAATTCTGTTATGTACGCTGCTCCGGCAGATGCGCCGCAGACATTAAATTTTAACAATGTATAAGCTTATCTACATGAAATTACAGTAGTTAAGTGTAGTTACAGAAGTTAACATCATCTTTAAACCATGAGGGATTCTAAGCAAAAAAAAATTTTTTTGAACATCACACAGAATTTTCTGAAAAAAATAAGCACTACTAATTTAAAATAAAAATTATTTAACATGTTGACTTCCAGACGCATTTTTGATGGCTTGCCCTAGGCACCGATGAAATATTATTTTCAGCAGATAAAATGAGTTATAAAATCATGCTTGAAGCAGTTTTCGGGGTGGGGGTCACCAGTGACTCCCACGGCGCGATAGGCTGTTGTTACGATTGTTCTTTTTTTTTTTTCAAACAATCGGGCTTCACTTGCTAAGTGATTACTCTCTTTAGAATTGAAAGTAGCTAGGAAGAACTAGAGTAAAGAATTATGCAAAAAAAGTGATGAAATATTGTTCCGATTGCGTTGATTCAACTTTTCTTTGCCTTGAATGTTTCAATCTGACTCATCGAAATATGCACTCATAAAATGTATATTTTTCATGTACTAATAAAATTATTTTTGCATATTCTATATTGCATTGATTTTTTCAAACCACCATAATAACAATGGTATTATTGAAAAATTTATCAGTATCTATGTTTACTATAATTATTTACTTTTATTATTTGCTGCGTCGACGGTCACTGGTGACCCCTATGGCGCTGTAGCCAAGTCGAGTGCCGGTCACCGGTGCAGCATATGGCAGCCAACGTGTTAAGGTTAATTTCGAGACGTCGGAACTAGAGGTGGATGATATCTGAATTTTAATATTATGATATACAATTTACCAAATATCGGTATATATCAATATGTTCTAATATATATCACCTTATTATAGAGTTGTAAAATATAAGAACGTTCTGTATAACATAATACAAACACACATGCATCAATGTCTGGGTTGATTTTCTAGAAAACAAAAATTCAATATGTTAATTTTGACACATAAAATTAAATTCCAACATATTTATTTTAAAAGTATAATCGTTTCTTTACTTATTTGATCTAAACTGCATATTATTCAAAATTTCAAAACTTAAAATAGATTAATCAGACAAAACAAAACTATATGTACAATTTTTTGTGTCATTTCATTCATATCGTATATCTATTTTCTAATATAAAAAATATATTAACCCTCTAAGCGGTTCGCACGTACAATTCCGCCGGCTGTCACGTACAATTTTTGACCTCCAAAAACGTTCCGAAAATGGATGTATTGTACATTTCTGCCAGTGCTTTCCCCCATGGAGTTTTAAGGTAGGAGGGTCAGGCCGATTGTTTAGGAACTGCACCCCTCTTTGACTTACATTTATTGAGGGATGCACCCCTACTCCCTGAGGCACAAAGACGCTGATAGCTTCTCATGGCTTTGTCAATCTCTATTTCGAAGTATTTCGTTTGCGGTAACACATGTATCTCTAATTGCACCACTTAAATATCTTGGATGACTTTCGTAAAAAAATATAAATAATTCTCTTAAAGAATATTTTTATTTGCACTTTTACAATCCATTATTTCTTATGGGATGATCTTCGAGACTTGACGAGCTTTATGTGTATTAAAAATTAACAATCTATAATGTCTATTTATATATCTATTTATAACCGGAAGTAAAGGGACAATAACGAGGGTGGGTTTCCCGTATTCCATTCTAGTCGACAAAGGGAGAAGGAAAAAATCATAGAACACTTTGGTCACTGACGCAATAGAACTTAAGCGTATTTTTTGGAGACTTTTTTTCCTCGGTGTGTTCCATTCGAAGGGTTAAATGAAAAGGATGCACTTCTTATTTCCTAAAATTCTTTCCGAATTATCTGAGAAAAAAATGTCCTTTATAGTTTCAAAGCAAATCCACATAAATCTTCGGAAATATCTGAAAATTTCGGGTCATAATCACCCTTGTTTTAAATCTTCAAAAATTCTTGTTTTTTTTTTTTTACATTTTTTAAAATCTTCTCAATCGTTAAAATAAACACTAATGAAATAACTTAATTAGGACCTGTAAAGCTGTACAATCTTTCCACTTAATATCATAGCTTATAAGGAAAGTTTAATAACTTAAAATATATTTTACTGAAAAGGGGGTTTTGTCAACTTCCACGAACTCTAAATAAAAATTATTGCACATATTGATTTTAAATTTTCGCATTAAATACATTATTGACCTACGATAAAATATCTACATTTTTCATTGTTTGTTTCATTTAGGATTTATAGTATTTAAAATGAAATTTTTAAATATTATTTTAACTTTCTAGAAAATATAATCCCTTGTCGTAAAATTTCTGGTATTTTTAAAGATATTTAAATACGTGAAGAATTATATCTAACAGTCATTATTTTTAAAAAAGCAAAGAACTAATAATGAAATTCACTTTGTGTTATAAGTCTATACCCAGTGTGTTGGAAAACTTTAAATTTTTTTAAATCTCTCACTTTTTAGTTTATATAAAAAGTTCTTATTTTTTACAAAGTAAATTCAACAAAACTAATTGAAAAAATTAGAAAACAAGTGATGAAAATCCCATGCATTTTTGATAATAATTAAAATGATATGGTGATAATAATGATAAGACAAAAAATAAGAAAAAATCTTCCATTAGTAGCTTAAAGATGATACGTTTCCTTAAATTAAAAGCTTCTTTTGAAGTTTAGTTGCATGAAAGGGTTAAAGTTTGTATTGAAACTCTTAGCAACATAAATATAATAATGGTAAGTCTATACCGAGTGTGTCGGAAAATTTAAAAAAAATTTAAATCTCTCACTTTTTATTTAACATAAAAAGTTTTCATTTTTTACAAAATAAATACAACAAAACTAATTGAATAAAATTAGGAAACAAGTGATGAAAATCCCATGCATTTTTGATAACAATTAAAATGATATGGTGATAATAATGATAAGACAAAAAATAAGAAAAAATCTTCCATTAGTAGCTTAAAGATGATACGTTCCCTTACATCAAAAGCTTCTTTTGAAGTTCAGTTGCATGAAAGGGTTAAAGTCTGCATTGAAACACTTAGCAATATAAATATAATAATGGTAAGTCTATACGTAGTGTGTCGAAAAACTTTAATTTTTTTTAAATCTCTCACTTTTTATTTTGCATAAAATTTTTTACTATTTTCAAAATTAATTCAACAAAACTAATTAAAAAAATAGAAAACAATTGCTGAAAGTTCCATGTATTTACAATAATAATTAAAATGATAAAGTGATAATAATGTTAAGGCAAAAAAATAAGAAAAGAATCTTCCATTAGTAGCTTAAAGATGATATGTTCCCTTAAATTAAAAGCCTCATTTGAGGTTCAGTTGCATGAAAGGGTTAAAGTCTGTATTGAAATTCTTAGTAACACAAGTACAATAATGGTATCTGTATACCCAGTGTGTCGGAAAATTTAAAAAAAATCTAAATCTCTCACTTTTTATTTAACATAAAAAGTTTTCATTTTTTACAAACTAAATTCAACAAAAGTAATTGAATAAAAATAGAAAACAAATGCTGAAAATTCCATGTATTTGCGATAATAATTTAAATGATATGGTAATAATAATGATAAAGAAAAAAATAAGAAAAAATCTTCTATTATTTGCTTAAAGATGACATGTTTCCTTAAATTATAAGCCTCATTTGAGGTTCAGTTGCATGAAAGGGTTAAAAGTCTGTATTGAAATTCTTAGCAACTTAAATATAATAATGGTAAGTCTATACCCAGTGTGTCGGAAAACTTTAAATTCTTTTTAAATCTCTCACTTTTTATTTTACATAAAATGCCTTTATTTTTACAAAATAAATTCAACAAAACTAATTAAATAAAAATAGAAAATGAAAATAAATGATGAAAATCCCATGTATTTACTATAATAATTAAAATGATAAAGTGGTAATAAGGATAAGACAAAAAATAAGAAATGAATCTTCCATTAGTAGCTTAAAGATATGTTCCCTTAAATTAAGAGCCTCATTTGAGGTTCAGTTGCATGAAAGGGTTAAAGTCTGTATTGAAATTCTTAGTAATATAAATACAATAATGGTAAATCTATACCCAGTGTGTCGGAGAATTTAAAATTTTTTTTAAAATGTCACTTTTTATTTTACATAAAAAGTTTTTATTTTTTACAAAATAAATTCAACAAAACTATTTAAATAAAAATAGAAAACAAATGATGAATATCTCCTGTATTTACGATAATAATTAAAATAATATGGTAATAATAGTTATAAGGCAAAAAATAAGAAAAATTTTCCATTATTTGCTTAAAGATATGTTCCCTTAAATTAAAAGCCTCTTTTGAGATTCAGTTCTATGAAAGGGTTAAAGTCTGTATTGAAACTCTTAGTAACATAAATATAATAATGGTAAGTCGATACCCAGTATGTTGGAGAACTTAAGTTTTTTTTCAATCTGTCACTTTTTAATTAACATAAAAAGTTTTTATTTTTTACAGCATAAATTCAACAAAACTAATTGAATAAAAATAGAAAAAAAATGCTGAAAATCCCATGTATTTAAGATAATAATTAAAATGATAAGGTAATAATAATGACAGGGCAAAATATAAGAAAAAATCTTCTATTATTTGCTTAAAGATTATATGCTCTCTTAAATTATAAGCCTCTTTTGAGGTTCGGTTGCATGAAAGGGTTAAAGTCTGTATTGAAACTCTTAGTAACATAAATACAATAATGGTATGTCTATACCCAGTGTGTCGGAAAATTTAAAAAAAAATTAAATCTCTCACTTTTTATTTTACATAAAAAGTTTTTAGTTTTTACAAAATTAATTAAACAAAACTAATTGAATAAAAATAGGAAACAAATGCTGAAAATTCAATGTATTTACGATAATAATTAAAATGATAAGGTAATAATAATGATAAGGTAAAAAATAAGAAAAAATCTTCCGTTAGTAGCTTAGTAAAGATTCCATTAGTAAAGATGATATGTTCCTTTAAATTAAAAGCCTCATTTGAGGTTCAGTTGCATGAAAATGTTAAAGTCTATATTGAAACTCTTAGCAACATAAATATAATAATGACAAAATAAATTGTATTTGTATTTTAAAAATAAATCGCGTACGTCTAAAATATTACATTTTCAAAAATTTCTCGTTATTTTTTCATTCTTTCAATCTAAACACAACAATATTTCACAGCTCTCCTACCAAAACTGCCCCAAAATGGCGGTTCATTTTCTTTTAGCTTCATAATAACAAATGTTGCTCGAACCTTCTCGAACACTCAAGTCATTAATTCCTGGAGTTGCGGAGAGCATTCGAAGAACACACATGAATGGCAGATCCGGGATTTCCGCTGCTAGAACTTTCAGTCCGTCAAATCCGAGTCAGACTTCGAACACTGCGAACGCCGCTGGAAACTCCATTTGAACACATTATGCCGTCAAAAGTAAGTAATGGATTCGATGTCACACTCTACGTATAATTAACTGTTGAATAACTAAATGTCAACAATTTTTAAAAGGTTTTCATAAAAGACAAGTGTTCCATCTTCGATACTGCAGGCTGAATAGGAAACGACTGAGAGAAAATTACTTTCCAGTTTGAACTAATGACTTAGCGTAGGAATAAATGTATACATTAATAAAAATTCGCCATTGCCATAAGCTTTAAAAAACCCATTAAGTATATTTAAATGTTCCGCAATGAAGCAGAAAATGTTTAGTGGATATATTAAATTACTAATTCAATCTCTATTTGCATTGACTCGGTTTAAATTGGTATCATAACATGACAGTAGCTATAATTTCATATGTAGTTATAATTTTATTCGAAGATTATGAGCTAACGAGGACCTTTTTTGAGTTTTATTTCGTTAATAAAGCCGTTAAATTTCTCCTTCTCAGCATGAAAATGGAAATATTAATATTAATATCATTTTTAAATATAGTCTCCAGAAGATATATGATCAATGATAATTTTCAATTACGTCTCGTAAATTGAATACCATAAAATTTATTGAAAGTTTCCTATATAAGGGATGTATAAAATGAAATGATTTAAATAGCTTTGAATATCACTGCGTTTATTTTTATTTACCCATTGAAGATTTCAGCTGTATAATGAGCTGAAATGAAAATTTATAATCGCGCAAATAAACGTTATATTGATTAAGGAATTTCTTTTCATTCTCTCAGGTCTTTCATATAAATATTTTCAACATGAACTGCTCGGAATTAAAACTAATTTTTCTCAGGATAGATTTAGAAAATTATTATTTATACAGGTTAATTTCTCTTAATAAATATTCTTTTATAGTAATTATTAGTCTGATTCTGTTAGGTTATATTGAAATTGCACCAGCACTGAGGAAAAAATATTCTGTACGAAAAGTAAATAATTTTTAATTTTACTTCATTATTAGTGCAAATCTCCAGATTATGAGAATGTTAAGAATTAGTCACGTAGTTCGTGGGACGAAACTAAGTTAAGTAAAGGAGTTATATAAGAATGGCTGAGCTAAGTAGGAATTAATTTTGGTATATACGAAGCCGTCAAATGTTACCACAATATCATTACATATATATATATATATATATATATATATATATATATATATATATATATATATATATATATATATATATATATATATATATATATATATATATATATATATGGGGGGGGGTGAGAGAGAGAGAGAGTATATGTATGTATGCATGTATGTATATATATATATGTATGTATATATAAGTATATATATGTATGCATATATATGTTATATATATATGCATATTATTATATAAGAAGAATTGAGCTAAGTAGAAATTAATTTTGGTATATATGAAGTCATCAAATGTTACCACAATATCATTACATATATATATATATATATATATATATATATATATATATATATATATATATATGTATATGTATATATATATATATATATGTATATGTGTGTGTGTGAGAGAGAGTATATATATATATATGTATGTATGAATGTATATATATGTATATAAATATATATATATGTATGTATATATATGTATATAAATATATATATGCATATTATTATATAAGAAGGGTTGAGCTAAGTAGGAATTAATTTTGGTATATACGAAGTCGTCAAATGTTACCACAATATCATTACATATGTATATATATATATATATATATATATATATGTGTGTGTGTGTGTGTATGTATATATATATGTATATATATATATATATATATATATATATATATATATATATATATATATATATATATATATATATATATATATATATATATATATATATATATATATACGTCAGTCTGTCTGTTTAATACAGATTCTGAAATGACTGGATTAATCGTACTGAAATTTTGCATTTGCCGTCAAGTAAACTTTAGAAATGTTTTATGCAGGTGAGATAGATTCGAAATTATAGTCGTATTTGAAATATAATGCTTTATTTTTTCACCATTGGGCCTGGTGACAGGATAACAAAGAGTCTTTTTGTAAAAATTGTATTGTATTGTAGTACTCAAAAAAGCCATGCTCACGGCTATGTCCGAGTACAACTCACCAATTATCTAGTTAAAAAGTTTTTTTATTATTATTATTAATTTATACAAAAAGAGAGTGGATAATAAATTAGATTCAAGATGTTCATCAATATATAGTCAACAGAAATTCAACAGAAGGGCAGTTGAAATAAGTTTTAGCGTAGTTCACCAAGCTATTCAACAACGTTTGCTTGATGTTGTAACGTACTGGAGATATGGTAGGCGAAGCCGTCAATGAAACAGGAATAGAAAACTGTTTAATCTAAACTAAATATTTTATTCAGGTGAATAAATTATATACAGCTATGTACAGGTTCAGTAGATTTCTAAATATTCTGGAATCTCGTGCTGAGATAACATACACACAATTAGGATGCTTGGGTACTGGGTACAGTGTGGCTAGGGCTTCTAAATCACTGGAACAGTTCGCTAATTAGAGCCGGTACGGAACGCTGACACAATCCCCTTCGGGCTGACGATTGGTACAGTCGGCTTTCACACCAAGGTTCAAAAGCTCAGAGTGCGTATCATGCTGGAGTTCGTGAAGAAAACTCTGGATGTAAGACGATCTAAAATGAGAGCAAGGGTCACGCTCAGCGACCTATTTCTATGCACGAAGTAAAAAAATAATACGATAACGGGAATGGGATCCCAAAGTCGAAAGTCGACTTCTTAGCAAACAGAGAAGCTGGAGGTCTCTAAACCAAGCAAACTCCGGAAATCGGAGAGACGAGTGGACTCCTCTCAAGCTCCATACTACAACAGCTCCAAAAGCAACTCTCAAGAAGAAGCCTCAAGAAAAAAAAAGCCCCCTCTTGGCTCCGCCACTCTTCTTTTATAGCGGTTCCGGTTCCCTCTACCCGATTCTTCTGGAACCTTCCAGAACCAGGATGATGAAATCTTGAGGTCACTTCCAGCCTGAATTAGCTGTTTCGTTTCCAGATGTGACCGAAAAGCCGTCTTTAAATCAGCCGATCCAAACAACTTAATTTCCTTTTTCGCTACCGCTAATGGGCGCACATGTGGCACTGTAATTATTTACAATCATTTCACAGAGTCTTTTCACTCAATAGTCTCACAAAGTCTCAGACACGCTGGCTCCAGCACACGGACAGTTTTCCATTAAGTCCGGGACCTAGTACACAACGTGTATTGTTAGACCACCCGTTTCTACCTGCCGCTAACAGTAATTGTCCGCGGTGAAAGGTCACCTTCCGCTCCTCTTTCGTTAGGGTCATGTAACGAATCGTCACAATGTCTAGAACTCTCCAAAAATTGGCCATATTATTTATCTGGGACAATTTACACTACTGTTTACAAGCAATATCGGACTTCACATTGATCATTCCCTAAGCCTCTTTAGTAAACGAACTTAAAATATCAGCTCATGAAATATTCTTTTTATATCCTGAAACACGTGATATTAAATAGATTTAATGTCTATTTCAGTTTTGCATAACATATGATGTTATGGTAATTGTAAAGCAAATTTCTCAGAAATTTATCTCGACGTAAAAATCGTAGTTTGGGAAATTTCTCTTACTTAATGCTGCAAGTCTTTGTATATCCAACAAGACTGGTCCCGAGAGCGTAACAGATAGGATACTGCCTTCTTGGACCAGAATTCAATCTCCATGCTAGCCTGTATGGTTGTAGTCGTTAGAAATTGGCTTGAAGAAGTATGGATAATACTTAATATGCTTAATATGCCCCTTGGCAAATTTGGAAAATTATTGGCGATGTTTACTAAATCACAAAGGTATTCCATCCAAACATTGTATCTATTGCTGTTTTGTCGACTTTAACTGATGCAGAGTACGCCATTGTAATATAATTATATACTCTTACTTAATTTGTTGAGAAACTAAAAAAAATTAAAAGCAAATTCTTCCCTACAACATGACGTCATTGCGAATTAATGATATTCATCCGATGCGTTTAACGTTCAGTCACTGATATTTAACCGTGACTGAAACCTATATGCAGATTTTCAACTGTAGCATTGTATTTAAGCTTGTTCAGCTTTTACAGGTAAGTCTAACTTACACTTTTACATAATAGCCTGGCCTGCTACTTTTCGTATCATGTATGCTTTCTTTTTTTATTCTTTAAAATGCTATCGTTAAAGCATGTTTTACTTTTTATAGTCCTAAAACTAAAATTGTAGCTAAAAGGATTCAAAGTGAAGTTATTATTTTTGTGCTTATTCTGTTAATATATATCATAAATATTACTAATATGTTGTTTATTTTTTAAATAACGTAAAAAAGGATAATTATTATGCTAATTTTATTTTAATATTACTTTAAATTGTTAATTTTTTTTCTTTTAAAATTTTAATTTTGTTGACGTTGTGTTTCAAATATGCCATGTTACCGCCATAGTTTTTTTTTTTTTTTTTTTTTTTTTT
This sequence comes from Pardosa pseudoannulata, assembly GCA_032207245.1. NCBI lineage: Eukaryota > Metazoa > Arthropoda > Arachnida > Araneae > Lycosidae > Pardosa > Pardosa pseudoannulata. Next base: position 31,122,522 of record CM063498.1, read on the forward strand.
TTTTTTTTTTTTTTTTTTTTTTTTTTCAGAAAACACGTACCGCCGCCATGTTTTTTACTTGGCGATTTTACAAAACATGCGTTTTACTGTTGGTCATCTGTTCCAATCCAATCCGGTGCAGATGCATTATAGATGCCATGTTTTTTCGCCAAATTTGGCGGGTTTTTTTTGCTTTTTTATGTGGCAATGAGTGGGTCGGTGTGTTTACTCTGACTTTGGTGGTGAGGTATGGCAGCTCCGTTGTGTTCTTGCCGTTGTGCACCCAATTGTTGCACATGATTTCTGACGTATAAATGCCTATAAATACAGATTTTTAAGTGGTTTTAGTTAATTAATCAAAAGTATATAATTTGATTACAATGGCACATTACATCCATTAAAGTAGCCCAAAAAGTAAGGGATACAATGTTCGGATGGAATACTTTTGTGTTTAAGTAAACATCTCCAATAATTTCGCCAAATTTGCCACCCTATTCTTCAGTATTATCTATAAAGCCAACACTTCCAAAAGAAATGTTAGAAATTACCCATAGTGAACCATTAACGGTTCACTGTATCTATTTTTTAAGCATTAAGTGAGTGAAATATATTATAAACAAAGTGTTGCATAAGGAGAGCTGAATACAAATATAATACAAATTAAAAATTTATAGATACAGATTGTTTGAACATTTCTAGAACAGGAGAAAATGTTACTATGTTCTACCATGCTCAGAGCTTTATCTCCAATTTGGTGGGTGAATCCTGTTTTTATATCAAACCGAAGTATGTCCCAATGTCTCATTAGTTTTCTTTTGTGTCGAAAAAGTAGATTGTAGAGCTCGCAATCAATGAAACAACATGTCTTAATGTATCGATGTTTGTGAAAAAGAATTTCTAAAGACTCAAAAATTAGCTCTAAAGTTTGAGAGTTTTATAATCTTCATTATTTAAAAACTTTGACTTCACTGAAGCTAAAGGGCACTACCAGATTGTGATTCTTTATCTATATTTATAATCGCCAAGTCCCATATGGCAACCCAAGGTGGGAACAGATGCATTATAGACGCCGGTCCCGTCCGCCATGTTTTTTTGGGCGACCAACAGAAAAACGCGTGTTTTGAGAAGTCGCCAAGTAGAAAAACATGGCGACGGTACGCGTTTTCTGAATGATCACCAAAAACAACACTTCACCTGTCATAACTAAATTAACTAAATCCTAGAAAATGATAGGAACAAAATAAAAATGTTCCAAACCAAAGCATCTTGTTTGATTAGAATATCATGATACTTTTTAACAATTTAAAAAATAGTAATAACCGAAATAACTACACCCACCATAACTTAATTACTAAAACCCAGAAAATAACAAAAGAAATACAATCTGACCTCGGCGACTGGAAACCAAAAGAACAGCTAAGATGCCAATTTCTCGAACAGTGCCGGGTACTGAAGTCAGAAATCACGTGCACCAATGGGGGACAAGAACACATTAGATCTGCCATATTCCACTTCCAAAGTCAGGGCAAACACACTAACCCACTCATCGCTCCAATAAATCGCCAAAACAGGCGACAAAAAAACACGGCATCTATAATGCATCTGTACCAAGCCATTTCAGACTGCAATTGTGTATAAAATTTTTGTATACAGTTTTAAGTATTTGAATACTCATAGTTTATGCTTTTTGTTTCATTTTCATTGCTTTTATAAAGTATGTACACATATTTTCTCGTAAATTTCCGTATGATTTAATATAAATTTAATAAATTTATAAATATGATATAAATATATAAATTGTGTATCCTGTGTTTTTTAGTATTTTATTACTTATAGTTTATGCTTTTTATTGCATTTGAATTGATGTTATGGATGTTTATCGCCGCCATCTTAAATGGCATGTTGGCACCAAAAAATATCGCCAGTAAAAAAAGGATGGAATTCTGAACTTCATTTTCACCAAAAACCTTTACACAATCAAAAGTCCTCAAACCATAAATTTTTAATCAACTCTTATTATATTATCATTATTGTTGTATAATACCATATTTACAAATATTCAAAACTCTCCCTGTGTTTGAAATTTTTATTCAACTAACGGCTTAAAAAGCCAGTAGTGGGATGCACCGAAATACAAAGAAAGTTATCTCGGTTATTCTTAAGAGGTCTCTAGAACCCTTATATCATATGACTATTAAATGAACAAAACAAATTGAACATTTCTGAACATTTTAAAACAATCCGCTTAAAAAAATTCCATATTGAGAGGAGTTGTGAATAAAACGTGTGGTCTGTTTCGTGTAAACATATTTAAACTATAGCTTGATTTCGTTCAAATCGTGTGGGTTTTTTTTCCTGTAACTCGCATGTTATCTCAAAACGTGTTTATTATTGTTCATGAAATTTTTACGGGTTGTATGCAATATAATTTTCGCCTAATTGAACCTAATTTTTTTGTATATTTCCCAAAATATGTTGTTGTTGGATGGTTTTTAATTTTTATTTTACTACTAGCATATAGCCCATCATATGACGGATTAGTAAAATTTTTAATATTTTAGAACTGTTAAGTAACCAATGAGGCAGGTAAAAAATGGTTTGTTTTTTGGCTGAGAATTATCTGGTTCACTCTCAATAATTTATTTATCGTCATACTCCTCTAGAGTCTCCCGATCCTGTAATGCAGTTTAGAATCACATTGAATTCATTTAGTCAAACCGTGTGGTTATGTATAACAAACAATCACACAAACGAACCAACTTCTTAATTTTCAAATATATATAAATTAAAAGTTAGATATTTAGTAGTCCATGAAATAGACTCCTAGACTTATATGAAAATAATTTATTGTTAATACCGATGATAAAATTTTCATTGCAACAAAAAATAATCGATGATTGAATTTAAAATTATCACGTATGTACCTAATCTATTATTTAAGCCAAATATAAAAGAAAATCATTTACGTAATATCTAAGTAGTTCAGTGGTAAAAGATATTATAATAGTGTAGACGATATTTAAATAGTTTAAAATATGAAATGATTAAATGAGATGGTTAAAGGAAATGACGTCACAATGCTAGAAAAAATTGTTATTTTTCCTATTTATTAAGTGATAAATGGTTAATTTTAATCACCTGCTCTTAACTGGGGAAAATAGGGCTTGGAATAACGACATTAAACTCTCGAAAAGGGGCGAAGGGGTGGATTTGAACGTATTGAAGACGACAGTATTTTTTGCTGTGATATGTAGCATATTTATACAAATTTATTTTAGAATCGGATCGATAGTTTAGGAGAAGATAAACTTTATTTAATTTGAATGGATGCCTGTATCCATTCCAGGTCCAACCGCTTCATAAATTTGCGGACAGATAACTTAGGCTATTATTATATAGGGGATTATTATTATTATTTATTTATTTATTTATTTATTTTTGGCAATGACAAATTTTTAATTTTGAGGAAAAAATTCCCTTTTTTTCAAATATTTAAAATATACATGTATCTTAAATACATACAAATTTAGGTTCAAAGTTATTTTGAGCTATTGTTGTAGTATGTTTTAAAATAAGTTTGTCTTAAACTTAATTATATTTTTAGTAAACATGCATGTTAGCCTTGATATCATTTTTATTAACAACAAACTGTCTCTTATTTAAAACTTTCTAACAGAAATATTTTTATGTTTCAGAAATGAATGAGATATGGGTATAAGGACAATAGTTTGTTCTAACCATTGTTAAAAAAATTATAAAACTGTTAGTTTTCAAGGTATGAGAAGTTAAAAATTATAATTATTTTACATTTTTTTCGAATTTTAAGAATCATATGACCCCTTACAACTTAAAAATTTTAAATTTTTCAAAAAACACGTGTTAGACATTGAGATAGATGTTCAATGCATTTCAAAAAACGGCATAAAAATATCCCTCTTAGTTTAAAAGTTATGATTAAAAATGTAAAAGACACTCTAGAGATTTCTCTGCTTGGCAGTGGACTTGGCAGTTTTTTGCTTATTACTTTGATTTTTCTCAGAATGAAAATTTTTAATGTTGCATGCAATATTTCTCAAAACCTATTTAATATTTTCCACAAAATTCTCAGCATTTCAATATAATGTTTTCTTGTAATTGAACTAAAATTATTGCACTGAGGGTAGTATTTTAATGTTTTAGAGAGGTAAGTACAAATAAAAAAAAACCAAAAAAAGGGATAAAATAATAAACTTATAGTTTTTTAGTTAGATTCAATTTTGGAAATATGTTTTTCATTAAAGAACTTAGGACTTAATATTTCGCTCAAAATATTTCTTATAAACATGAGCACAAGTGAGAACAAATTTAACGAACAAAAAAATCAAGTTATAAATATATTGTTACGAATTTCGCAAGTTGCCATGTATTTTTGCCGTATACTGTGTATTATAATGGATAAATCATGTATTTGGCGAGATACTGGCTCGTTGGCGAAGTTTTTGGTGACTAATTTTTGGCGCCAAGTTTGGCGATTTGGCGACTTTCTTGGCGACCGTTTGTACCTAGTACTTTCTAGAATATTCCAGTTTCTCCCGAGGATATAAATACCGGGGGCCGATCCTGATCGAGGTTCAGTTAGCTGAGAAATTTGTAGAGGTAAAGACCTACGTTGTTTGGCGCTAAGAGTTATCGCCTGTGCTAGCCAGTTCTCGCGGTGTTGGCTGCTGTATTCGTGTTTTCCCTGCATTACGAATAAAGTGCTGTTATTTTTGCTGTCTTAATTCAAAGTCTACTCAATCCACGAACGCTACGCTTCATGAATTGGTAACAATATATTTTTATAAAATATATTTTATTATTTTTATAAGTATTTAAGGTTAGTTTGTTAAAGAGATATATAACAGATTTCTACAAAAAAATCAGACGTTTTAGCTTGAAACAAACAAAAAGTTATGGAAAGTCGAAAAATAGTGACAAAACCATATGAACCTTAAGTTTAAAAGTCCTAAGATCCCTTTAACCTTCATATAAACATACTTCATATTCATTAAATATCAACATGAACGTAAAATATGTAAGATGTATGAAGCAATAATTGAATAGTACAATATATGAATACACATCTAATTAAAATAGAACCTACACCTACACACCAGTAAAAAGTGTAGACAAACTAATTAAATAATTGCTTTTCTTATGAGTAAAGTTTAGACATCAAACAGTCTGGTGCGGAAGTTGTTGCATAAGTTCTAAGAACGTTAAAATAAGTTTTGGAGGAAACAAATTAACTTCTTTAAATACTTCATTAATAGAACATGAAATAAGGAATAATTTCGGCAAATTAGCAGAATTTGCTCTGCAATCACACAAAAAAAAGAAAAATGAAGTAATCTAATTAATTTTATTTCACTTTTCTGGGATATAAAAAACTCATTTTAATGTATTTTTTGTATTAATTTGTGAATTATCCCTTTTTACTATGTAGAAATGGTTTTAAATATCATGGTTTTACGTAGTACAGTAGAACCTCTTTTTAACGACGCCACGATACAACGAACCCTTCGTTAGAACTATCATCCTAAAAAGTTCCAATTATTTTACCATAGGAATAATGTTAATTTTGAATCATTACAACGACTCCAAGCGTATTATTTTTCGTTAGAGCGACCGCCAATTTTAGTCCGCAGAACTCATGAGCAAATGGGCTTTTTCAAAATTATTGTACTTTGTTGCAACTTCAAGAAAACTTGAAGAAAGAAGAATTTTAGAAAGAGTTGAGAAATCAGTCAGCTGAATTCCGATCGTTGCCGGAACCCTTATGTCCCGGTGCTCCTGTAAATGACACTCCAGACACTAATGAAATGACCCAGCTCCATAGTGTTAAATTTCCGGATATTCAATTACCTTTTGATGAGTTTGTTAGGGTAGATGAAACTTTACAGTGCTGCGATTTTATTGCCCGTATTTCCGGAAATGAAGAAATCTGCGATTCCGACGATGGAGAAGAAAACGTCCAAGCTTTTAAAAAAGTGCATGAAAAAGAAGCCTTCAATGCAATCAATGCCTTTCGTCAATATTTTGAAGGACAATTTAATTCTGAAGATTTCCTTCGAAATCTAACGGATATGGAATCAGTGATAATGAAAAATTCCCAAATGAACTTTAAACAGGCGTCAATCAAAGACTTTTTTTTGAAAAATTTAGTAATGGAAATACAAATAAACAGAACTGTTTTCTAGGCATGTACTATTGCACCATTTATTTGCACAATTTTTTTACTATTTTTTCAATTCGTTACAACGACCATATGATGTTGGTCCGAGAGGGGGTCGTTATACCGAGGTTCTACTGTATTTAAGTAACTTTGTAACGTTTGGACTACATATACGACACAAAAAGCTGATCAAAATAAATTATTTGTTAAAAATTTATTGTTCAACTATTTACCAATATGCCTCCAACATGCCGCTTTTAAATTTCATATTATCCTATAGAAGTACTAAGCACAGTCTTAAAAACGATTTTTTTCCTTGTGAGCCAGTAAATGTTCTGTAAACATAGACATGCAATTTTTAAACATAATACTCCGTTGCAATTCATAACATCACTGCTAGTTTGCTTGCTTGTGAACGATGGAGTACTGTTTTATGTTGTGTGGAGCCTTACGGTCTACTCTTTTTCAACACGAGGGCTAATGAGGCCAGGACCTACTGCTTAAAGCCAATGCCGAGCGGTTGTGAACATCCATGCCTCAGTGGGATTCGAATCCACGATATCCGATACCGGAGATCAGCGCCCTAATCAATCGGCCATCGTTCGTGATGGAGTGTGATTTTGATTCATAGTTGTTCGCTTCTACAATGTTGACTCGTCCACCGTTCAATCAATTTAATTCATAATGGTGGACCCATTCACCATTCAAATTCTCAATTTTCCCAAACCATGCCAGGGATGGACAAACTTTTTCGGCCGCGGGCCAAAAATCGAAAGAAAATAAGTTTGGCGGGCCAAGATAAATTTTTCTAAAATTTTAAAAACAATATATAAGTACCTAACGGTTTAAATACGTTAACGAGATGAATGAAATTGCGATTTCATTTTTAAAAGTTCCTTATACTGAGGTTCGAAGTGAGATGTACTGATTTTAAGGAACGATGCTAAATGCTCATCTGTCAGTCTACTTCTGAAATTATTCTTTCTAAGGTTCAAAGTTGAAAACACTTGTTCACATATAAGAAGCAAATATAAATTTGGGATATAATATTTAAGCAAAGTAGAAAAGGAAATGGATATATAATGCATAAATATATATTATTTTAATTTGCCTCTGACCGGCGACTTAAAATTTCATCCGCGGGCCGGATAAAACCGTACTTTGTCCATCCCTTCACTAGGCAAATAACTAGGTATTCGAATACTATCATAAATATTCTTTCATGAATATAAATGCAGCTTTACCCCAAAGAAAAAGTCTTGCCTTGCCGAAACACTCTTTCAGATATTTAATGCGGTATTAGTAGTGTAGTTGGGGAAGATATTTTAAAGGCTGAAAAACATTCTTTCTGCTCTCACAGTTCTTTCTTCCACAGTAAAAACAACAATGATATAATTGACTTGAATAAGACAATTATTTTATTGTAAATACTATCGTATTGATGAAACTTGTTGCGAGGTTACGAAAAGATTAATAATCAATTAATTCCTCAGCCTTCGAAATATACGAGTGCCACTAAATAATGTTTATTAGCAGTACAAGTATAAAATAATATCTCATATTTACTTCTTTCAGCAGGTGTGGTACTTCTTATTCCTTGCACTACTACTAACGTCAATTGAGATTCAAGAAATTTCTACTTTGGAATGCCGTTCTATGGACTGCCGTTACGTGAATTGTTCACCATTTGAAAGATTCTGCAAAGAACCAGGAACAGTAAGAATCAAAAAAGGAGAAATGTGTGGTTGTTGCGATAGGTGTTACCTTTTGAAACGTAAGATTCTTGATTAATTTCTAGAATTTTCTTGAAGACATTATACTTTATGGGGTTGAGTACCCTCCATGAAGGATGCCTTTAACTCATTATTGACCTATGGGCAAAATATTTCTATAGATTATTTACTTCCCTCGAAAGATTTTTGTAAAAACTAAGGGTCGGTATCAACAAAGTAGTGTAACGGCTAACCATGATTAGTTTCTGCTTAAACGGAGAATTGCGTCCCACGATTATTTGGTGGCATGAGTTAATCGCGATTAGCCGTTAAACCACTTTG
>CM063498.1:31135747-31140747 GCA_032207245.1 Pardosa pseudoannulata
CAGCAAATGGCGAACTTTTAGCTGGAAAGTATTTCTATCTATTAGGAAAAGGGCAAATTAAATGTTATTCATTGAACAAACTGATTTCAGGCTTCATGGAATTGAAATACCGTTTTTCTCTTACCCGATCTCAGGTCGGGCATCCCAGAATTGGTGCATTTACGACGCCCGAACCGAACTGAGTTCGGGCGTCACAGGCAAGGGGATTAAAATTTACTGAATTAAGCAAGAAAAAAACAAAGTCAAAGTATGGTAAAAAGACTATTCTTTGACTTTGACTTACCTTAGAAAATTCAGAATCACAGAAACCCAGCTAGTAAGGATAAAAAAAATCGATTGGTAAATGCTTCAGTATCTGCTTAGTATTCTTAGTGAAACGTAAAAATTAAACTCGTAAGTTTAAATACTGCTGTTTTTTACGAATTGTGATTGACTGTTTTTTGGAGGGAGAGGATTTAGTGCTACATGACTTTAATTTAAAAAACAGTATCAGGGGAAATATCTAATGTTTCTTTCGGAAACACTGGATTTAATTGAGTTCTATAAATTAAATTAGGTCCTCCACATGAATAATTTGATCGGCCCTGATCTGTAGCAAAACAATCCATTTTGGGCCCTACGCTGATTTCACTTCCCAATCACGTTACTATTATAGCTTGTAAGAACTTGAGTTTCTCACTAAAAAGGCTAGTAACATCATTGGATCCTAGTATTTTTAATTTGAATAATAATATTGTTTTTACAGAATGTGATATGTAAATTTTACTATAGTTTAAGATAAATTTAAAAAATTCTGAGATGATTATTATATGCCTAAGGTCAAAAGTACTTTACGTAGTTATTTTATATCATTATTCTTGTATGGAAACAAAATTTAAGTTATCCTAAATGTCACAAGGTACTCATTTTCAGACTTATAAATAAATAATAGCTTCTTTATCAATAGATGGCTTTATTTTATTAAATGGTCCAATACGGAAATTGTTATATCGCCTTTATCATCTCTCCCAATAGCTTTTGATAATGGATAACAGTTAGCAAAGGTTTAATTGATGTTTTACGGTTTTACTTTTAACATACAAATAAACTACCACATTATATATATATATATATATATATATATATATATATATATATATATATATATATATATATATATATATATATATATACATATATATATATATATACATATATATATATATATATATATATATATATATATATATATATATATATATATATATATATATATATATACGAGGTGCATCCAGAAAGTAAGTTTCCCTATTTAAAAGAAAAAAAGAACCCATACTTTCACGGACATATTTATTGGCAACAAGTACAGCAATGTTTCAGCTATTTTTCAACATAGCCACCACCAGAATTGAGACACTTGTCGTATTGTGGGATCCACTTTTGTATATCTCTGTCGTAGAACTCTGCCGCCTGTGAATGGAACCAGCCTTCCTGTCCCAGAACACCGTGCACATCCCTTTCCGTACAGATGTTTGAATTTGGTCCTGACCGAAGACCCACTGTGATGTCAATGCATTGACTGCTGCTTGGTTTTGCGGGTAATATGCGAAAGCTAAGTCTCATTGCCAGTGACAATCCTGTCGAGGAATTCGTCGCCGTCATCGTGATACCGTAGCAGAAATGTCAGTGCTGCTCCTAAGCGTTGAATTTCGTGTTCGGGTGTCAGTTTTGGCTCATAGACCTCACAGAGCTGGCAAATGATTAATACGTCATAGACCTATTATTCACGCACAATTGACACGGCTAATTACGTTTATTTTAAAGGGGAAAACATCCGGAACCTTACTTTTTGGATATATATTCGTATATACTCGAAGCTGTGTGCCTCAGTAGAAGGCAAGGTCCCCTGAATTCCTAAATTCTCTTTTTTTAATACTTATCATAGGAAATAAGTTTTATAAACGACTATATGATTATAAACAAAAGCAATGGTAGAAAGATAATGGTAAAAATTTCCATGCACGATTTCGTTACGTCATTTTCGTCATCAAATTTGTGGATATATATCAGCAAAGTTGGTGACATGGCAACATTCTTGATGATTTTGTATACCTATTACAGGCCTTTCTAGATCATTTTAGACAATGTGAGGATATATATATACTTGCAACAAGCAGATTTCGTATTTTTTATTTGATAATAACTTGTTTTTAAAAGGCTATATTAATGAAGTAAAGCTACGATGTGCTCTAATGAACGAGCAGCAAGTCGTTTTATTCAATAAATATGTGTTTATCTTAATTTTAGAAGAGTCTTATTTATTAACAACTACGAAACAATCAGTCTCACGAAGAGGCTATCATATATATATATATATATATATATATATATATATATATATATATATATATATATATATATATATATATATATATATATATATATATATATATATATATATATATATATATATATATGAGTCCGGTCTCTTTTGGCCCGTTCTTACTTCCCGCACTACTTCTCGTACTTACTTCCACCCTAGCCAAGGTAAACAACATCCATTATTGTATCTTCTTAATTAAAAAATTGTATCTTCTTAATAAAAGCCACGTTTTGTTCAAAATTTCGTTACATAATTTTTCTAATGCAGGTGAGTCTAAAAACGGTAGTCATTAATATTTGGACATCAACGCTTCTTTTGTAAAGGAGTAGGTTTAATTTCTATTTGACTCTATCATGGACTAATAACATGTCTGCTAATTCCTGTAGGGGGTGCTGCTTTATAACAGCAAAATTGCACAAAGTCTTTATATTTAGCAGTATGTAAACTATATTGTAAATAAAAATCTCATAGTTTTTCGATTTACCTTTTTGAGTACTATTTATTGGGTATGTCTTGAGCGATAAATATAATTTAAGGACATTTTTAAAACTGCACCTAGATTTATATAATTACTAAAGATGTGGATCAAACGGATTTCAAAGTTTTTTAGAACTCTTATTCCATATAATTCCTCTAGCAATTTGTCACTTCAAAAATCAACTGTGTAACTACTAGTCCCAAAACATTTTACAAATTAACATTACCTTAAGATTTTCAAAAATAAGTTACCCAACCTCTACAACTATGCATTTCAGTCGAATGTACCACTAATTACTTACCCCTTATTTAACAAAGCGAGCAATAAGTTAGGTTTTAACTTTTGATTAAAGTTATCAGTTAAAAACTAAATTTAGAATTCTTGCTAACTCCTAGTTTCAGTAACCGATGTGTCTAACAATCGGTACATTTTAGTTTACTCTCTACACAGTCTTTTCTAATAAATGATTGACGAAGTTCGAATAAAAATAAAGCTGGGTCTCACCATAGCCGATTAAAGATAAAAGCAGATTAAATATCACAGAATCAAAGATAATTGTTTGGCTATCATCGATTAGTTCTTATCGACTAAGTGTGGGTCTCACCAAAATTGTTAAATGTCTAACCGCGATTAATCTCTGTTTAAACAGAGAATTGTGTCCCACTATTAGGTGACCCCATGGGTTAATCGCGATTAACCGTTAAACAATAAGGCGATTTCATGCAGCAGTGCACTTCTCAACTTATGACGATTCAGGCCTTCGTTTCAAAAGGAAAGGCAGCTTATTGTTTGCCTATTTGTCTTAAACATGAAAATGAATGGAAGGGCATTAAAGCCGTTTAGACGTTTCATGAAATCACTCTATATAAAAATCCTTTTTTAAACATGATTTAAAATCTCACGAAAAGAAATTTTTACAACTTAAAAGAATTAGGCCCTTACTCTGGTAGTTGTGGTTCGTTGTGACGTTATTTTGACGTCAGCTTGAGGCCATTGTGGGAGCAAACCATCAAGTTGACATCAAAGTGGCGTCACATCGACGGTTCGAACCGAACCACAACGTCCAGAGTAAAGTGTGATACCATATAAGGCACTTTTATGCACTTGAGCCATCTAAATTTATGAAAAATTTTACTTTTGTTCTAAGCGGAAGAGTGGTATATGTTATCTATTGGCTATTATAGACATACAAATAAGAGGGGAAGGGCATTAATGTAATTATTGACATTATGTGAAATTGTCTTATTGCGGTCCAGATGCCACAGGCTACTGCCGTGCCATAATGACGTCAGAAGTCACCAGAAAAGGGAATTAAGTACCATAAATTCCCCTTTCTGGTGATTCCTGGCGTAATTACAACACATGAAATCGCATGTGCGTATGATGACCTCAATAATGTAGCACCCAGCAATGTGAACTTGCAAAATATTTTCTAATCTCTAGAAATTTTTTTGCTGTTGTTGTTAATGAGAAGTTGATCTAAAATTATCAATCATCAGACAGTCATAATCTATATCAAAAGCTTCCTAATGTTTTGACACTGATATGGGAAAAAATTTAAAGTAAAGAATTGAAAATTGCAAATAACATGCAAGAAATATCCAAGTAAGCATATATAGTGTGTTTACCTAATGACTTTATTTCTTAGTAACTAGTAAATGTGAGATAAAATTACCATTAATGAGAGGCAAAATTAAATATTGTTGTAATTTAATATATGAGGCAAATGTAATTTATGTATAAAGTGTACCAAATGATTTTCGGTATAATCAACTCTAATAAGAAAAACGTCTACGTACGTTCCACTTTGACATGTTGCACAGCAGTGGCGTGCGGTAGGTGTTCATGCAGGGTGTGCAGGGAACAACAACAACAATAATAATAAAACCATAAAAATGTACATTAAACACTTCTTTAATGCTTATTATTCATTTGTACACAAAATCCATACGTCTATCCGTATTACTAATAAAATAACGAAAAGCTTATATTTCCACGAAAAACTTATATTTTCAGCAAACGTAGCACCACACGGCGCCCACCCCTGCGGTGCCTCATCAGGATGCTGATTGGTGCCGACAAACCGAAAGTCTAGTCAACGTGCAGAGGATTTCCCTGCACGCTGGCGCAATAGAACGAACTGTTCCTCGTTCGTCAGTA
>CM063498.1:31145747-31149606 GCA_032207245.1 Pardosa pseudoannulata
TACTGACTTCTGTTCGAATCAAATATTGATTATTACATAACTGTTTCTTTATTTATGCATATATGTGTGAGTGTGTAGATAGATAATTAGATTTGATTTAGAGCATACCAACATCCATGCCTGCAATGAGATTTCAGAATCATCGAAGCACTTTCAGAGTATCGAAGAGCAGTGTCCTAACTATTTTGTCATTGTTCAGATAGAGAAATAAATAAAAGTGTTTTTGTGTGTTTATATGTATGTGTATACATATTATATGCATATATTATATGTATATTTAATATGCATATATTATATGTATATATATATATATATATGTGTGTGTGTGTGTGTAATATATCAAAATTATTACCATCTAAAATCAATTCCAAATTTTTTTTATCCTTCTTCTCATTTTTAATACTTAATTTCCCAGCCATAAAATGTCAGATAAAGGTGTCTTCTCCGACTTAAATTCTTTTTACTCATCTCTCAAAACTAATGCTGAAATAAATGTTAATTTTCTGTCCATTTTTCAGCTGTGCAAGGAAAATGGTATTGCTTCTGCAATAATTAAAATTGCTGCTTGAATGTTTTCGAACTAACTTACATGATCAAAGTTCACCTCGCTCTCAAAACTGCTAATCCATCTTCAGTCTCCATTGAACAAAATCTTGTGACTTGCTGTGGGGTCGGTATTGGAGACAAACGTGCATATTCTTAAAGCATTCTATACAGAGATTTTGCACTATAAAGACGACTGATAGACCTATGCGTGTTAATCCTCAATAAAAGTTCCACAATTCTGGATTTCTTTTTCTGATACCAGAACAGCAGCTGAGTTACATTGCCAAGCAAACCATGGCAATTAAAAATTTGTGCTATTACTACCGTAAAATAGGCGAAAATTCTTCACACGGTTACATATATATGTTTGTGTTTAATGTCAGATTTAAAATATGTTGAAATTCATGTAGGTCACTTGCCTGAGTAAGTGCTACATAAGCGAAAAATTTCAATCTATCTTATTTCCTTTACCCAGACTTCAAGATCTTATATACGTTTATCCTGAAGTAATTAATATTTCTACGGCTCTGGCAAAACATTGTTGATTAAAACACCGTCTATTGCGTTTTTCTCCAATTCAGGAATGGAAGCAGATATTTTCTACTCTGCTTACATACTACGCCACGGCTTGTTCCAAACAACTGACTGGCCTTGCGGAGGAGACATTGAAATATATCCTGGATAAAATTCCTTATCGAACTTCAGCCTTGATATTGACATCGACGAATGAAAAGTAAGTTGGTGAAAACCGCTTGATTTTCCTCTCCATGGTTGCCGCCAAATTGCAATCTAGTTATGTTGCAGGTGACTTCCGCGTCATAATGACATCAGACGTTGCCAGGAGGTGGAATTTATTGTACGAAATCCCATCTCTGGCGACTTCTGACGTCCTTATGACTCGGAAATCGCCTGTAACACATAAGACATCTAAACCCATGAAGATTTTGACTTTCATTTGAAACGAAAGTGCAAAACATTGGTTACCTATTTGTTACAAAAGAACTGTGAAGGGCATTAACGTAGCTAGTGACACTGCATGAAACTGCCTTATAATCACTTTGCAATTTGCACTTTTTTGATTGCTGTCACAATGACAACGCAACAGTTTACAATAAATTAAACATGAATCAATATTTTCGAATAGCTTTCAACAGCTGGATGGACAATCTACGTTTTTATTCGAACGATTCATAGAATTTCTTGGAAATAATAATTTTATTCCTCTGAAAGGAATAAAAATTTTCTGCCAATTCCCATTAGGGTGTTTGTGGTGTAGGGTATTAAAAACTATTTGAAATTTCTCCCAAAGAATGAGGTGACTGCAGGCACTTAAGTAAATAAACTCAACGTCAGCCACCGTAGCTCAGTCGGTAAAGGCAGAGATCTCGTAATCAGTGGGTGACGGAATAGAAGCTTCAGCCAGTCAAATATCATCTGTGTTCATTAATGGTGACTGAGTAAAATATGTTCATGAAATGTCCTCCAGGTTCTCAAAGTATATATCTAGAGATCTTCTGCTTGGTCCCTGCTTCTAATTAAGAGGAACTTTTCGTTATCCTTCAGCCCTCGTGATTCTTCGCTGAAAGTGAAGCTGCATATTATCTTTAGCCATAGACCAGTCGGATACTGGAACGAGGTCTATTAGACCTGGTGTAGGCTTTCGTACACCAGTGGGATGACTAACGACAACAACATAAACTCAACGTAGGAAAAGGATTTTTCTATCTTCTAAATACATCTTCTCTTTCAGATAGGCGCGGATCTAACTATGAATTTTTTTATCTGTGGACGAACTGTATCACTTGATTTTAACAATTTAGGAATTTTTTTTCTTAATTTCTTTTCTTCGTAACAACTTGCTGCGTCTTACACGTTTTACAGATATATTACAGTCGAGGTAGCTCAAACGACAAAAGTGTTCCAAAGCTAACAACTGCATTGGATTAGCAGTATGACAAAACACTTGGAAAACCATAATGGATGTAATACGTATGTTTTTAAAAACAAAACAGATTTAGAGTGACCTAAACTCTTATTTATTCTTGAAATATAAACATCTAAATACTAATTAAGAATTCTGACACAGCAAATTTTGTTTATCTAAGCAAACGTAACAAAAGCAAATAATTTACGGGTCGGCTGGATGCTCTGGTAAACTTAAAGTTCTGACTTCAAAAAAAAAAATTAAAGATTCATTACCGTTGGAATCTGAATAATACTTTACATGGGACTTACTCAAACTAATGCAAGCTCGACGAGAAACAAACATGTAGAGCGATAAACATTAACAGCTCTAGTTATGCATGGAAACAAGCCTACCGAGAAAACATGCTATAGAAACTCAGCAACATGCATAGAAAACGAGTTACTGTTATATATATATACTAGCATATAGCCCATCATATGACGGGATCAGTAAAATTTTTAATATTCCAGAACTGTTAAGTACCCAATGAGGCAGGTAATAAAATGGTTTGTTTTTTGGCTGAGAATTATCTGGTTCACTCTCAATAGTTTATTTATCGTCGTACTCCTCTAGAGTCTCCCGATCCTGTAATGCAGTTTAGAATCACATGGAATTCATTTAGTCAAACCATGTGGTTATGTATAACAAACAAACAAACTTCTTAATTTCCAAATATATATAAATTAAAAGTTAGATATTTAGTAGTCCTCGACTTATATGAAAAGAATTTATTGTTAATACCGATGATAAAATTTTCATTACAACAAAAAATAATCGATGATTGAATTTAAAATTATCACTTATATACTTAATCTATTATTTAAGTCAAATATAAAAGAAAATTATTTGCTTAATATGTAAGTTCAGCGATAAAACGTATGAAAATAATGCACGCGATATTTAAATAATTTAAAACAAGAAATGATTATATGAGATGGTTAAAGGAATGACGTCATAATGCTAGAAAAAAAATGTTATTTTTACCTATTTATTACGTGAATAAATTGATAAATTTAATCGCCTGCCCTTAGCCGAGGAATCCATTCCAGGTACAACCGCTTCAAAAATTTGCCGACAGACACCTTAGGCTATTATTATATAGGGGATATATATTGCTGCAACTGATCTAAAATAACAGTATCTGGCAAACACTGTTTGGCTGAACATTGTTGCTTGTTAAAATATTTTATAAACGGTTGAATTAATTTTAATATTGTAAAAGGCGTTAAAAAATGAAAAGATAAAAAACTATTTAAAGAAAACGTAAATTGCAGAGTAAACTTTAAACGGAAGTTAGCCCAGAGCATCTTTTAATCGGCGGCAAATGAAATAAATAAACGAGATTAA
>CM063498.1:31149706-31264706 GCA_032207245.1 Pardosa pseudoannulata
ACCAAAAGACAATTTAGTAACCAAAAGACAATTTAGTAATAAATCAATCTTTGAATTTTGGGCAGGAGTGGATGATGAGTTTTCTGCACTAAAAACAAGGGCATTTCGCATTCTACTACCATTTTCAACATCTTACCTTTGTGAAACTGGATTTTCTGCGGTGGCTTCTTTGAAGACAAAATATAGATCTCAGCTAAATATAGAAAAAGAACTGAGAGTGTCTATTTCAAATATTAAACCCTCCTTCAAAAAACTTTGCTCTGAAAGACAGGCCCAAGGAAGTCACTAATAATTATTAAATTTGTTTTTAATTTAGTAAGTTGTTTTAATTTAATAAGTTAATTATTAAATATGTCGAAATGTATTTTGTTTTGTATGTGTGTGTGTGTTCTTTCCTTTCAGTCACTTAATCAATTTTTTTAAATAACATTTTATCTTGGATATGCTCGCGCCCCCCCATTAGTGTGCTCGCGCCCCCCTAGGGGGGCGCGCCCCACAGGTTGAGAATCACTGCTCTGGGGCATACTTTCCACAAGTCTTTATATTACAGCTAGTGGTATAGTCTTCCATTCGACTTGGAGTAGACATACAAGTTCCTTCACCGATTTTGGACGGGTAGTGCACCCCATAATTTGGCGATCCAACTCATCCCAGAGGTTCTCCATAAGGTTCAGGCTTGGGCTGTGGGCATGCCAGTCCATTCGATGAACTCCATTGGCACCCTACCAAGCCTTGGTTAACCTTGAAACATGACAACTGGCATTGTCCTGAAAGTAACAGGAATCCAACCCGTAAAACTGCCACAACGTAGGAAGCACATTGTCATACAAAATAGAGCAGTAAGCATCGCGTTGAGTTTACCATGAATGGGGATCAAGGGTCCCAGTCCATAATTCCACCTCTGCCGAACTTGACTGTTGGCACAATGCATTCTGCCAGGAGACTTTCTCCAGGCAGATGCCAGACCTATACCTTGCCATCCAAATGGTAAAAGGTGAACCTTGATTTGTTGCTCCAAAGAACCTGTTTCCACTGATCTACAGTCCAATTTCGATGTGCTTTGCAACCACTTTAACCTAGCAGCGTAGTTAGACTTTGTTATCAAAGGCTTATGGGCAGCAGCATGACCATGAAAACCAAACAGATGTGCTTCCTTATGAATGGTATTCATTGAAACAATACTCCCGGATGCCTGTTAAGGGCCATCGCTTGAATGCGGTTCTTCCAAATTTATCTGGACAGCACTTGTAGGTCTATATCTCCCAGTTTCGTTGGTCTGTCGACTCAGGGCACATTCCAACAATCACCGCTGACCTTCCACTTCTTAATCTTATAGGCCACTATCGATCGCTAGATATGTCCCTTAAGGATCAGCCACATTTGTGATACCCATAATTATACCTTTCTCAAAATCAGAGAGCTCTGAACTGTGCGGAATCTTGCATGTGACCAATGCTGTTTCCTAGATATGTATACCGGCAGAGGCCATGATGTACTTCAGGACTGCAGATATCGTCATTTTCATAGGTGTCAAAATACTTATTGGTAGACAGTGTTTATATTATTGTTAAATAACTATATTTAAAGGAATATGTAATTTGAATTTGCTTGTTTTGCAGTTTGGAACAAATTGGGATATTTATTTAGCAAAGTCAAGTGAAAACTTTGTAAAAAGAACTGTAGCTGAAATGTTACCAATGGCTTTCACACCAGAATTTCTATTGCAAACTTGATAACACAAGGTAAAGTGATTTAAAGATCTCATATAAATAACACATACAAAATAATGTAAAATATTTTTTATGTAACAGAGTAATATTAAAGAAAACATTTTAATCTGCTATTTACAGCACTTCTTTCAAGAGTCTTAATTTCTTCTGAGTTTGAAATAGTATCACAGAGAAATGGACGTTGTACTCAAAAACTGCTTTTGTAATCTATTAGCATAATGGATTTCACCAGAATGGGCACCTGGAACAAAACAAAAAATATATTAGAAGTGTTAAATTTTCAATATAAATACTTTTTATTAAGAAATAACACATTTTAAATAAACTTATCTCTAATTTCTTTTAAGATATGAATGTATATATACACATGCTGTTTTTAAATATATCTTTAATTCACTGTACACAATAAACTTATTTAGGTGATGATATTCCTGTGCGTTTCAAAAGGTCAACTTAAAGTATTCAGTTTTAACATACTTTGTCATATATTACTGCACAGAGACTTATGCTTATATGAAGAGCTTACCTTTATATATAATGGATATTCAATCAAAATTTAAAATTTCTCTTATGTTTAAAGAAACACAGATGTCATAAATGTTTTCCAACAGTTTTAGTACACCTTAATTGTTAGCATACACATAACACAATTCCTACTTAAATGTTATTCTAATTGACAATGTTTTTTCATTGCATTACTAAAGAGTACATTTTTTATCTATAACACAAAACTGAAATATTTTCTTTTCCTTAATTATATGTTAGGAAGATCTCGTAATTGATTGCCAAATAGAATACTATAATTGTAAATGAACATGAAGCTTAAAAAGTTTTTTAAAAAAGGAAACCTACTCATTTAATAATTCACATAACAGCAATAAAATTTCAGTTAGTATTAATGAGCACTACTGTCAATATTTGGCTACTTAAAGCCTAATTAGATTGCATCAGTACCTACTGCTTAAAGCCATTTCTGAACAACTACTATTTCTATGACATACACAGAAAAGACTAACAAAAAGTCAAACTAAATCGTGAAAAAGTTCAAATGTTGAAACTACTTACCATCCAATATAACTTTGGCACAAGTTTTCATGAGATGTAGCTTGCTTGATTAACAAATCCACTTGCTCATTTACTTCTAATGTTTGATTAGGATCAAAATCACGACCTAGAAAATCAAACATAAAATTAAAAAAAAAAAAAAAACCTTGTAAATTAACTTAAATTGAATCAACATATTGTATAAATTGTTCTTTATACCTGTTAATTTATCTCTCACTCTATTAATAATTTGAACAGCTTTCTCATTTAATGCCTCAGGTTGACCGAATCCAGAATCTGTAAATAAAAGTATGTATATTTAAAAAATACATAACAACAAAACACCCAGCAAACATTTATTATATTAGATCAGTGGTTCTCAACCCATCAATTTTGATCAATTTAATTTGGAGGTTGAATATCATAAGTATTGCTTTAATTTTTATTTGATTTGCCTTTTTATTATGCAAGGGCTAATGAGACTGGGACATACTGCTTAACCCTTTCAGGACCAGCACATAAATGCTATACAAGTCGATTGTGGTGAAAACTGTTGCTGTTTATTTCATCTAGTAATTAAATCTAGCATTTGAAAATTAAAAATAAAATGTTCAGATCTCCTATTATATATGCATACACGATGCTGGTCTCTCAATATCAACCATAGATCATCGTGTGGAGGCAATGCTGAACTAAGAAGAGTGAAATTGCTGTGTTGCGTCTACGAGATGTTGGTTGCGAAGGGTTTAAAGCCCTTTCTGAACATTATAAGACCATTGGACACATATTGGATAGCAACCTTCTTTTATTTCTAACAATATATCTTTGTGAAACAAGGTTTTCAACTTGTTGATTATCATGTGTAAATCCAGAAGTAGGCAATGTTGCTCTTGTAGAGACTGTGCTAGAAATTTCTGATCTGGGAGAAAAAAGCAATATTGACTGTTGCATTAACATCTTCCTATAACAAAATGTAGCAATGTAATCCCAATTTTGTGCATTCCAGATATACTGATCCTGTTAAAGTATCACAAGTGTCAATCAATGAATGTTTTGTATTACACTTATGTTAAAAATCCTTTATAATGCCAGCCAATATTTCAAGGCATAACTGACAAGTGTGATATATTTAAAGAATTTCTCTTCATTTATTTTTCAAAACTGTATTTTACTTTAAATCATTGCAGCCTCAATAGTGTATACTATTTATACCTATGAGCATTTTCAAACAAAGTTGAGTTGAATTCTATATTCTGTAATTACTCTTTTAGTTCCAAGAATTGGCTCTGAAAGCATTAAAGTACCAACTCTTATTTGTAACCAATAATAATTATTTGTAGCAATATTTGTCGTTAGTTGTTTTAATTTCTCTACTTTTTGTATCAATGGAGTAAGGATTGAAAATCAAATTTCCATTCTAAGCGTTTCACAAGAAATTAATTATTATGTGGTGACTGTCAGCTTCACCTAACATTATTTAAGATAAACTATTTTTAGCCATGACACATGAATAAATTTGTAGTTATAAACAATATAATAAAAAGAATTTAAGTTAGAGAAAATTTGTTAAAATTCTAACCCTAGTATTTATGAAAGAATTTTTGAATCTAGTGAATGTTAAGGGTATACTTTGGATACTGATGCTATATCAAGGTTTGATTGTAATTAACTGTTACGAAGAATGTTAACCATGCTACTTTAAGGTAAAATTTCATTTACATATCTCCTAATACATATAATTACATATTTTTGTGATTAACCACTGTATTTTAATATTTAATTTGTAACAATGAAAATAAACTTCCATATCACATAACATGATTCATAATAGTAACAGGATTACAATTATGAAGTTGTAATGAATATAATCTTATGGTTGGGGGTCACCACAACATGAAGAATTACATTGAATGAGTGTTGTATTAGAAAACTGTTAACTGTTTTTGCATAAAAATAGGGTATTAAATGCAAAATAAACATTCATTCAATCTCTCTATTTTACCAAAGAAAAGTATGTCAAAACTAAAATTAAACATCTAATAAAAATAACAAATTTATTTTTATTTAAAAACTGAATATTGATAATGCTGAGAAGGCATTATTTTTAGAAAATCAAAATATTCTGAATAAAAACACTGATTTTTTTAAAACTTTTAAATTAAGTTGAACTTTTTATTAGGAAACTCATGACATAATTAAACTGTATGCATGTATTCATGATATTCTTACATTAAATTATATTAATATTTATACATTGATATATATATATATATATATATATATATATATATATATATATATATATATATATATATATGTATATGTGTGTCACTAACAAAGATATTGTGAAAGTCTTGTTTTTTTAAAAGTATTAACAAAATATTTGAATTATGTTGCTAAAAAATAAACTTTCTTTATTAAATTGGATATTAATTTAATTGTATTTCACAACAGTTGCAACAAAATATTTAATTCCGGTGAAGTGTTATCATTGAAACATTTCTCCATACAGCTAATAAGTATAAGACTTTTGTAAAGAGTACAAGTTTTAAATTTATAGCATATGGTGTCTTATTTAAAATCAATTCTGCCTCTTTTAGTCTTTATATATAAACATCAAAAAATTCATAAAATATTGGTGTGGGTATACAATTACTTTGAAAAAAATATTATAAAGATTCAGCAATAAGCTATATAAAACAAAGGTATAGCCTTATATCATTAAAATCCTGGGTATTGATCAATAACTATAAAAGAGAAAATTTTATTTAATGAGAAACTCACCAATCAGATCAGCATCAGATTTTTTCGAATCTGCTTGAGATTGCACATCTACATCCTCCAATATATCTAAGTGAGGAAACAATCCAACTTTAAAAAGCTTTTTAATTTAGAAACTTCTTTATTAAAACAGAGTTATGTTTTGATAGAACTAGAAGCAAATTATAATAAAGTATTACATTTGAATCAGTATTTTAAGTTGCCTTATTCTAAATATATTGTATTGAATATATTACAGAAGTTAATTCTAAGAATGATATAGGAAAACCTATAAAATTAATACTAATTAGTATTAACCAAATATTTACAGCTTATTTTATTATTTTGGATCTTCATTTAAATTAAAAATAGCAATATTGACTTAAGTACTTTAAATATAATTTCTTTAAAAGAATATATATATGGCAAATGCTTAGAATGATTAACAGGTTAGGTGGTGTACAAAATATTCTTTTGTGACAAAGAACATTTGTAGGACACCTAAACAACTTCAAATTATCATATATTATTATTTAGTAGACACTAAATAATAATTAGTAATGATTATACAAAATAGAAGTAAGAGTGTGAGGAAGTAACATCCACCTGTCATGAGTACTTGCAGTCAACTACTTTCTAGGAAAATGAAATTTCAAATGATTAATTAAAATCTATTGCATTAGAAAATTTTGCTTTCTATCATTCATAACAAACTTATTAATGGTTATATGCAGAGTATATTGTTTCATGTCACTACAGTATAATAAAATTAGTACAAACAAGAAACACATCAAATTGAAATAAAACTATATGGAATAAGAAAAATCCCATGCCCAGGCAACATATTTCTTCACTTATTCAAAAACAAAGACATATTGAAGATTTATCTTTTAAAAATTACAACTATTCATTATGCAACATGAAGCTACTTCATATTATTCAAAAAAGTACAATTTAAAACATTCTACATTTACAGGGTTTGAAGCAAAACTTGTCAGATAAATTAACAGACTTTCCCTGACTAAAGATTCACGAAAATAGCTGACCAAGTGACATGCAATATTAGCTTAGATGTAATTAAATTTAAAAGTGACATTGGTTATTAAGTTATTAAAATATTACATTCTATAAAATAGCTTTTTAGATTGATTTATATAAAATTTATACATAATATAGCAAACAGCTTAGATAAATATTTAATGCAATATGCATATATATATCTTTTCTGAACTTGCTAAAATCTTTTCCAACTATACAAATAGAATCCAATTAGTTTCTTCTTTTTTTTTTTCCTATTTTCTCCATTTTGACCTTTCTTGCAATTCTTTCTTATTTTTAAAATCCTGTTTGTACCTTTTATGACTACTTAGGGCATAAGAAAGAAATTTTTAGCTTATATCAATTCTCTGAACATACCTTCTTCTAAAATAGTAATATAAACAAGCCTTTGATTTTACCAATATGGTTTCATGCAAATTTTCTATCAACAGGGATTAATGAGTAAAAAACCACTTTAATAGATGTATTTTCATATGAAAAGATAAGCAATTATTTTACTCATTTCAGACTTTAACAAGGTATCAAGTCATATGTGTATTCAGGGTAATGAATTAGCAGCTATGAAGGGGTCCAATATTTCTTTTACTGATTCTGAGTCTATTCTTGGTATTGCTCCTGGGTCGATCAAGGACATTGTTCTTTATTATTTTATGTGCATATAGTACACTAATTGGTGAAGTGGAGAGAGTCAGAAACAAGCTGAAAAGCTCAATTATGACTAAACCAGTTTGGGCCATAAAGAGCTTTAGATACTTTATAGGAATGGCATGAGGAAGGCAGTTGTTCTTGCTAATCACTGTGTCCTCAAAAGGCATCTTAACATAATGGGAATCCGTCCTGATCCCTTGTGTTGTGGCTGCTATCTTGAGGAAGCAACTGCTCGCCATACGTTTGTGTAATGGTGATATTTTTTTTCCAAAATTGTTCATACATTAAACAAATTAAATTTTGAAAACTATAAACTGAAACATAATTTACAATAAGAAAAATAGCAATATCCTTCATTTAAAATGGGACTGCCCTGCCAATATTGCAGTTACTTGGGTACCCTACAGAAAACACAAACAAGGAAAGCCAAGGCTTACTTGGCAAAGAGATCAAGCACTAAGATCTGCACAAAGTAAAATTAAATGGATGGGAGGAGGCAAGAAGTTTGGCCCAGGATAGGGTTGCATGGAGAAAGAGACTGGAAGCCTTATGTACCAGATTGGCACAAAGAGGATAAGGAGAAAGAAAATAGCATAAACTTTGTAGTTCCAGATATTATATAAAATTTAAATAGAAATTACATTTTGAAAGCAGTTTACATCCCTAATAATCGCTAGAAATAAATATAAAAATGCACCAATGTTACCAATGGGGGTACCATATTAAAGTAGGGCATTCATAAATAACACATCTGTTAATTATGATTGGGGAAATTTACATATGGAAAAAACAGTTTCCAAAATTTTTAAAATTCATAATATTAATCTTGGTTACCATGGGTCCACAGTTATCCATAAATCCATTTTTACATATTTCAATATTTTAAAAATTTATAAAAATTAGCACTTTTTTGAGTAAATGAAACTATATTCACTTATGATATATAATAAATTACCATTTTGCTCCTGAATAGATGATGAAGATTCACTTCGGTTTTTGGAATGTTTACCTTTAGGCTGTGCTGTTAAAATTCAATAAAAACAAATGTATAAATAACACTAATATAACTATGTAATAATATACTAATATAAATAATACTTAATGTATGAAATAGCAAAGAAAAAAAAGGAAAACAAATTAAGAAAGAATTTCAAAATATCTAATTAATAATGGAATAATATAACTTATATTGAATACTTATACTAAATATTTTACACTTGGCATCATAACATTTCAGTTCCTTAAATACTCAGATAAACATAAAAGAAGCTAAGCAAATTTTACAAAGTAAATTAGATTGAAAGCTTTGTAACAAATTAATTTTCAATGTGAAGTATTAATTGAATACAAAATAATTTATGAGTTCAGTTAAAAAAAATTATCTAGAACAGCAAACACTGTTTTATTCCTTTTTACAACTGGAAGGTTTCGGGTGTATTTTACATGTTTTAAATGTCTAGTTATTACTTCTGTACATTAATTAATAGAAATTAATAGCAAATTATTTTTTTATATTTGTACTGTTTAGAAATTTATATGCTTTATAGTTCCAAGAAGTTGATATTGGGCTGATATTAAAATAATTTGTAGTTCTAAGAAAATTTATTCCTATTTATATAAATATATAAATTAAGTTGCTAGTCACAGATTATTTATTTACTATTTTATCACATGAATTTTTCATCATAAATTTTCAAAAATTGATGACTTAATAAATTGTGTTTCAAATACAGCATCAATATTAAAGTAATATCAAACACTTAATAATTTGTTAGTAATATGGACTGTTAATAAAAATTTTAGGATTTCAAAATAACACAAACATTTCTGTTTACCATCCATGAGTCTCCAATTAAGAAGGGGATCATACACAAAAGCTTCTAGCACTGCCATAAGGCTGTCTTTATTTTCACGAAGTACTTTCATAACTTTCTGACAAGTCTTTCGATAGGTACCTTCTATACCAGTTACCTGTAACATGAACATTAAATGATTATCATAGAGGATTTTTTTTTTATCACATGGACAAATCAGAGCTTTGCTAAGAAGCCCCAAATATTACAACTAAACTTTGAAATATTCTATGCTAATTTTAATAATACTATTATTTAATTAAAACATAAAAATTTATTTTTCAAACAACACTCTGAACTTTTTTTTAAAATAAGACATTTTATGGGTAGAAATTAAGCTTAAATAGGTGAACTATTAAATTTTCCATGCCCAATAATGAAATAATAATTTCTAACTGATACTGGTGTTTTAACTAGAAAATTTTTTAATCAGCAAATTTTATTTTAAAACATATTACACTGCATTAACAGTCAGTTATTATATAAAATTCATAGAATAAATGGAGATAAAACCTTATAATAGTAAAAATTAATAGGCAAAATAATTACCTCCATTGCATGAATGAGCATACGTGTTAACCTAAAAGGAATTTTTTCAGGGAATTTCTCTCTTGTCATAGCCACTTCAAAGCAATCTCCAAAATCAATATGAAGAATTTTTCCACTAAGTCTGTCAAGCATTAAATTCGATGGATGTCTATAAATATAAAATGAAATAATTACAATAACTTTAAAAGTGATTGTTCTTTTTAAACTTTAAAATACTTAAAACAAACACCGATTTTAAACGTACCTGTCTCCTAATCCAAGAACATAACCAACCATAGACATAACAGCCAAAGATCGAGTATAGTTAGTTCGGCGATCAAACCACACCTATAAGCAGAAAAAAAAAAAAAAAGTTTTACCTTTTCAAACAAAATAACTTAAAGTATCTAGTAAAAATATTAAATTTTAGAAAATTATTATCTTTTAATCCATTAAAATCTTTAAATTTTACAATGTGTATGCACATTTATAATTTTAGCTCAGTTATGATTTAGCTAAATTCATAGACACAATACAGGAGCTCAAAATTTTCCCACAAACAACAATTTGGCAGAATTGGCAATTGTTATTCTGCTTATTACCAAAATATTGGGCAAGATAATAATGCCAACAATGGTCATTTTTCAATGCCAACTTAACTATGGAAATGAGCATGCCCCATTGTTCATTTGTTTGTTAATATCCTTTTAACTAATTGGAATTTCAGAATGTAAATGCTCAAAACGGCTTTCTTGTATCATTATCCATATTTTGGTACCCTCATTGCTCTTCTGCACCTAGTGGTTTGTTAGGATATGAACATGATAGACAATTACAAGCATTACATGACAGTAAAGACAGTTAAATGGATGACATTTCCAAATGATTAAATCATTTTGCTTTGTTTGTAATAAAAGAATAGCAAAAGACGTGGAAAAACTTGATTTTTATATTTCCTG
Organism: Pardosa pseudoannulata; assembly: GCA_032207245.1. Taxonomy (NCBI): domain Eukaryota; kingdom Metazoa; phylum Arthropoda; class Arachnida; order Araneae; family Lycosidae; genus Pardosa; species Pardosa pseudoannulata. The sequence goes on from CM063498.1 coordinate 31,160,288, forward strand.
CATACAATGCATGCATTAAACAGACACAGTAGGAAGAAAAATTATTTTAATCTTTTTATATATAGATGTAAAAACACTTTGAACTGATTTTTAAATATCTTGTATTACTTATTATATACAAAATACACTCTCTCTATATATAACAACATGATACTTTTCATATTAGTAAAACAAATAGTTTCTTTCGGTAAAAGTAGAAAATTCTCCAGATGTTAAAACAATCTTCAAACAAAACTACTATAATTAGTACTGAAGAATAAAAATAATGCTAACCTCAGAACTTGGACTTTTGAGCCATAATAACTTAGCTAAGTCATCTCCATTGGTATTTTTTAAAGCATGTTCAAAGACTTCAACTTTTTGCATTAGAGTCAAATGATCATAATCAGGAGCCATCTAAATTATAATACAAAATGCTTTCTTAAAAACAATTGACATTATATTTAACTTATAAACAAATTTTTACAATTTGGTCAGCATTAAACCATTTTATTTTAATATTTCCACTAAAATAAAAAATAAATTAGATGCCTAATGCCATTCAAATAGCCAATACATTACAGCAGTAAAATCTCATTTATTTAAACTACTGTGATCATGGTCTATTTGCATTTGTGAAGTTTTCATTTGGTCTCAAAGTAGCATATACCTACATATGAGTAATCAATAAAACATATAACTGTAAAGGTTTAATAGGGAATTTGGTTATAATCAACTGACAAGTTAGACTATATATGGTTCATTTACAAGGACAAGGAACAAATAATAACATTGGCAAGGTTGCTGCATGCTGCCCTGTCAATGTTGATGGACATCAGCTGCACATTCACAGCTATTGTTAACTGTCTCGGCATGATGATAAATGCTGTAAACAATGATGTCAACACCATTCACATTGACCATCTGAAAAAAAGAATCTACTCCAAATTTGGTAGTAATATTTACGCAAATATAAATGTGGTATATTTACGTAATTTGGATAAATTATGTAAAGAATACTAAACTAAAATTTAATAGTTAAAGTAAAAATTGATAAAGAAACTTTGAAAAGAACAAATGCAGCATTTTTAATAAAACACTAGACTCAAATGATTAGACAAGATGATAAATTCTTAATAACATATGCAATATAAAAACCTGAAAAATAATAAATTCACTTAGAAAGTTGATTTTTTTCCATAACAGTCCTATCACTATACACATTACAATCAGTTTTTAAAAATATATTTAATGTCTTGGTAAAGAAATAAAGAATACACAGGGTCACATATAATTGTTACTTTAAGAGTAACAGCTATTCTTCGAAACAGTAAATCTTCTAGAAGCACATTGCAAAGATGAAATGTGATGAATCTACCACAATTAGTGAAAATTAATAGAATTTTCAGGACCAATATAGTCCTACCACATATAAGGTTCCAAATATAATACTAATAAATTGACAAAATTAATCATGTTTTTAGGATATATTAAAAAGAAAAGAAAAATTGTAGTAACCATAATACACAATAATAATAATGGAAAATTTTGACATAAATACAATAAAAAAAAACTTTAAAAATAAAAATAAAAAAAAACCCAATTGTAGTAGTAACATCTAACAAACGCACATTTTTCGGGATCATGAAGTAATCCTGTAAAAGAAAATAAAAAGAAAAAAAATCAAAAACATTGTTTAAAAATTAAATGCCTGTTTTGTCCAAACAGGTTAAGTGAAGTTTCTGAGTCCATGGTTTCATGAATTCAATGCATATACAGATTTGGAAGAGTCCATCAGACTGACCACATTTTTCAACATCATAAGTATTGTTTAGCTGAAGTTTAGTGATTTCGTTGGATTTCAAAAACTTTGAATGCAGTTTAAAAGGAGCTCCAAATTGTGTGTGTTTTAATAGTAACAAGATCATGCTGGTTGAATTTAAAAAGTTTTTGTTGTTGTTGTACGTAATTATTGTTATCATCTTGCATCTTTAAAATTTGTTGTTTAGTATCCCTTCTCAGAGATCATTGCAAGAATTTACAAAGTCTGCTTGTACTTCAGCATTCAATAGCTCTGTGATGTGTTGATAGCTCCAGGCATGCATTTTTGTACCAAAAAAACAATTAGAATCCAATTCGAGTGATACTATGCTGTAAGGCTGAGATGAAGATTGTTGGATTCCAGAGATGTATGTACAGCGTTTCTTGGAATTGTTGACGGATAATTTCAACACATGGATAATAACATAGAAATAATGATAAAGTTGAGGCATTCAACTTCATTATATATTCAAGAAGACCAGTCGTGATAGTCTTTAAAAGCTTTACACAAAAAGGGGATTCATGATCTAAAATAATATAGAAAGGATTTCTAAACATTTTTTATGATGATTTAATTTAGCATGTACTTCTGTAGTGTCTGAAGATTTAGTAGAGTAAAGTTGTACAAGCTTTGTGACATTATTAATGGCAACAAAGATGTATTAATTGTGTTAAGTAAAAATGGCTGGCAAACCCAAGTGATAGGTATGGAGTGGAGTATTGTTCTTAGGTAAAGGCTGTAAGATTATATCATTTACTACATTTGCAGTAAGTCTAAATACATTTTTTCTTTAAATTAAGTATGTAAAACTGTTGATTCAATTGCTCTTCCATTTTCCAATAAGCAAAATGAAGATTCTTGTGCATCTTCAATAATGTTGCCTTGCATTGAGTTTAGAATGAGAGAGGAGAAATAGATAGAGCATCTAGAAGGTTTAAATTCCCACAAAATATGAAGCATTCTTTTTATTTCCCTTTTATGTGTGTGTACATATATCAAGAGCCAAAGTCTAAAGAGCAACCACTTAAAATTCCAAGTTTTGAGATACTGCCATTTTAATATTTGATATCATTTAGAAAAATTCAGTTTACATCAGATACATTTGAAATTTGTAATATAGGATGTACAAATTTTAAATTCATGTTAAAATGTAAACTGAATTTTTTAGAGAAATGTTAAAGATTTACATGGCAATATCTCAAAAACTGAGAATTTTGAGTTGTTGTCCTTTACAGTTGCAGGCTTGCAACTGCTGAGGTATTTTCAAAAAGGTGAGAAGAGTGACAAATAATACAGAATAAGTGACCAAAAAGTGACTAAACATTGAAAAATAAAAGCAATTTTTTCCCTCTTGATTACAGATGCTATTATTAAGATTTTTCGATTTATTTTGATTCTAAATCAAATGATTCGTGCAAGACATGATTTTAGAGTCAAATACAAAAAAGGTTAAAAATTTTGTTTAACACAACTCAATATTGCTTTTTTTTTTTTCCCTCAAGAAAATCTATAAATAAAATTTGAATACATACAATACATTGATTTTATAATCACAATTTCCTGCATATATTTATGATGTTTTGAAATATGTACATAGCTAGATTAGAGTATCTAAAGAAAAAAAGAAATGTGTGGTTGGACATAAATTACTTTAATGTATTAAATGTACATTTCAGTACAAATGTAGATTCAAGGAACTTCTTTACGACATTTTAAAATCACTAAATTCTGGAAACCATATGACTAATACATTTTAATAAGAAAAATAAAATTAGAGCATCACATTTTTGGTCTTTTATTAAAATATTTTGTTATTAATTCAGATTTTCTTTTTTCAACAACAGACTTTTGCTGTGATACACCATAAAAAAAGTGACTGTTTACTTAAAAAATGGACTAAAAGTGATCAATTGAAAAAAAAGTGACTAACGGTGAGAAAAGTGACGGAATTGCAAGCCTGCAGTTGGGTTGATCTATCATATGGCTTTGGTTAGGTTGGATAGCTAACATTCTTATAATACAGCCATCAATATGCGTGCGGAAATAGAAAAAAAAGTAAGAAATTTAAATAAAATATAATCTAAATAAAAGAAAATAAAATATACTTTCTTAAATTCTACTCTAGTTTCACATTCTACATCACAAATTTAATAGTTTTACTTCCTTCATCTAAAAACCTTGCTTAGATTACTCAGTTTTAAGATTAATTGGCACATATTTATACATATTACACAGATATTTATATAAAAAATAGTACAAAGAAATGAAATACAAAAACATACCCTTAGCATTATGCGATGTTCAATATTAAGTAGAATTTTTTTCTTTTCTCTGTAGTCTCTGATAAGGGTATGTAAAGTATCACAATGTGGTACCCAGCCAATCAAACCACTGTTAGTTGACAAAGGAATAACTGAATATCTTTGAATGCTGTAAACAAAGAAATATTTTATATCTCCAGGAAATGCAAATTTTATAACATACGTCTATTTAGTAGATTAAAAGAATTTAGATAAATTTTTGAAAACAAAGTTTTAGGAGTTATTTTGATTTTTTTTAAATGCCACCCTGAGAAAGAAAATTATGGTTAATAGAAACTTATTCAGATTTACAATTTTGATTACATCTCTTAATTACAAAATTTTACATGAAATTACATCATTTTTGAAATTTTATCAAATTTTCTCTAACTTGCAGAAGGATCTTTAAAGAGCCAAACTAGTCCAATTAGCGATTTTCTCAACCAGTAGATAATACCTCTTTCCTAAAATGCATTATTTAAATTAAGGAAATCACAACTAACAATTAGGTTTCTTTCTTGGAATCTTGGATTATAATATTTTTACACTTTTATTAGAATTTTAACTTTTATAAAAGTATTGGTTTATTTTATTTTACTTTGCTAATAAATGTGACCAGTACACTGTGAGTCTGTTAGGTTTGTTACATCACAAATACTTCCCGTACCACAGCCTGTTTCTGAAAGTATTAAATCTGTCCCAATTCAGCATATCAATACCTTCTACCCTATATATCAGTTTAGTAAAATAAAAACATAAAAAAATTTCCTGATTCTAGGACAATAAAATTCAGGGTATTTACATAATCATTTATTAAAAAAAAAAAAAAAGCAGCACAATTACAAGAAATATAATGAAATGTATTAAGAAATAAAATACCTTTCCTATACACTATATACAATTACAAATTTAAAAATACAGTATGAGAATAACAAGTCAAATTATATACTTACGTGATATTCCTACGTGATGTTTCTGGATCTTTTATAAGCAAAGTATTGACTAGACCAAAAAGTTGCATTACTCTTTCATCTTGTCTCAAATCTTCATGACCTTTCAGTAAAAATGTGAAGTCTTTCCCATTGCTTCCTACGATTGAACATTAAGATTTACAGTTTCACATTAATATTAATACTCTTAGTAAACTCCAAGCATAAAAAAGTTAGAAAAAAGCAACAAAGTTTTAAAATTAAATGTGTTTTACCTTTAATTGTAAGTTTACGTGGTCGTTGTTTGCTAGTGATCACCTGCAGTGAACTTTCGACACGAGCAATTCTTATTATAGGTTGATTTGGATTATAGGATCCTGGAACAGCCAATTCTAAATCTCTACACATCAGAAGTTTTGGTGATACATATTGGAGTTCAAGTGATGTCAGCTAAAATAATAGGTACATTTTAAAATATTTATTCTAAACCTCTGAGCCAGTTTATAATCATATGTTTTAAGTTAGAGTATTAATGATAAAATATAATATTTTTCATATATTGATATTTTTTTAAGGCCACTAATTAAGGAAAAACTTTGATGATTTAGAAAATCCTATTTAAGCATGAATAATTCTAAATCATGATAGTAAGAAAACTTCAAACTCTACAACCATATAATCCAAAAAATTTTAGAATCACTACCCATTTCTTACCCCGCTCTCAATTACAATAATTTTCCTATGGCCACTATCTAACAGAACAATCAATTAGTCAATAATAACTAGTTGCACATTACTGATTATGACATCATATTATTGAAAAGGTTTCACTGTATTAATAAAATAATAATTTTGTATAACTTTTATAACTTATCTACCATATTTTTGACTGATGGTGATTGGCAAAGTATACAAAAACCAACGAGACATACCTTTATAACTACTAATTACAGTTTTGAAATCTATTATAAACTGGATTGCAGACATTAACTTATTGATATTGTCTTCGTATACACAATTTATTTATAAAACATAGCTTAAGTATAAGGGACTTCAATTCTAAAAATTGATTTAGAATTTAATTGATTGATTAATTGAAAATGATGAATGGATTTAGAAATTGATTCTAAAAAGGCTTCATAATTCTTGAGAACCACTACTCAAGATCGTACAGGTAATATGAATAAAATTATTTTATACAAATGCACACTGAATATACAAATTTTTTTTTCAGATTAAAGCAACAGACTACAAAGTAAATAAATAAATGTTGGCATTACCTGAGGAAGTTGTTTGGCCACTTTACGAAACACTTGGTAATACGTGTCCCAGGCCTGAGTCAAGTCTTTAACATTCCCAGAGCGTTGGTACTTTTTGCACCAGTCCTGTGCTTCAGACAATTCTCTTCCATATGCCTACATTTTAATTTGGATATATATAAATGTTATGAAAAAAAAAAAAACACAGAAATTCATTATGATTACTTGTGTCATATACCAAAAATTTACATGAATAATTTATGGATAATTGTTTTAGATCCCTATTTACATTTTCTTAATGAATGAATAGTGATGCTTTGATAAAGAAAGTCATAAGATGAAAACAATTAAAAGCATAACTCATATTAAAAATTATAAAATTAAAGTCAGTGTGTCATACGGTTTATAAAATAATTTTGATTTCTAATATCTTTTGTTTTTTATAAATACATTTTCATCAAAAATTATTTAAAAATTTTCTACTATAAAGATATGTAATTCGCCTTATTAGAAGCAACTAAGACAGATTCTAATAGGTAATTTTAAGGACTATGACACTTACATGACTATTATAAAAATAAAATTATTTTAAAATGTATATTGTGTTAATATCTATGAATGAGAATAAATAAAAAATGAACTATGTATATCCATAATTAATCCAAATAATATGATGGCTTAGACATTATAGTATTAAATCAGTCTAATCCATTTTTATTAGTTTAACTTTATAAGAAATAAATTTATAATTTTAAAGATTATATTTGAATGCATAAAATGCAGTCATTCCTGGCCAAATTAAATGCAATTATCTTATCTGAGAGCATCTCAGATAATATATATATATATATATATATATATATATATATATATATATATATATATAACTGAGATACATTTTGCAAATAATTTTTTCAATTGAAGACTCTCCTCCCTATCTCTTCTCTCCCCCAACCCTGTACATATAATTTCTCATTTAAAAACTGCAATTGCGATTAGAAAATGCAATCCAATTAGAAAATGTACTTATATTAAGCAATCATAAATAGTTATAAAAATACATCTGAAAGAAAAATTTAAAAAAAAATAACTAGGCCTTGTGCATTAAAATAATAAACTTTTGGTTCATTATAGAAACAATTATCTTAACTTTTTTACATCTTGAAAAATATAGTTCAATTATAATGTTTTATCTAAATTTTATATGCATGCATATATTATATATATATATATATATATATGCATATATGCACACACATACATACACATAAACTAAAGAGTTAAAAAAAAAATTGACAGGTTAAGGAGGACAAAGTCATAAAAACTATTATAATCAAATTATATCAAAATCATGGATTTTAATATTATATTCCTAAATAACATAAGATTTTGGTGCCAAAAAAATATACATATAAAAATAAAATTGCAAAATAGATTTATCAACTCAAATCTGACAATTTGGTTTTAATAGCCTGTTTAGGTATGTTATTTGATCTGTACATAAAATTATAACTTGGGGAACATGCTCCCATTCAGATTATTTTAGATCGACTTATGTGTATTTACATACAGAAACTGTACAAAATAAAAACAGATACTTCAATCAGTACTTATATTACAGTTATAAAATATTAAGAACAAATACAGTGTCTCACCTGAGTAAAAGACGTTTCTTTAAGGGTTTGAGGACCTCTCTCTATCAATGCATGCAAAGGTTCTAGAGCTGCAAACATTCCTTTAACATTTCTTTCTCCAAAATAAAGACGAGAAGCTTCTTCTAAACCTTCATGCCACAGTTCATGCCATAAGATTGCAACTCGTATAAGTTCTTCACTAACCTAGTACATAACAGCAAAAAATATTAGTGAAACTTTATACATATGCAAGATATGCCCAGGATTTGATAGCATATTTTGAAAAACAATAATAACAACAATAAATGGAAATGCTCATTCCCAATCTCTTTAAACACAGACATGCCAATATTCAGGCACTCGTGACCAGAGCAACAGCGTGATTTGAAATTTTAACATTCTAATTACAGATTATACATAAGTACATATCTTATTGGTTTCTAAATTAAAATTAGATTAAAAATATTTACATGGTAGTAAATTGTAAAATGTAAATTGAAATCTATGCATTAAAAATTTTTTGAGTAGCTTTTTTAGCTTTGACAATTTATTTTTCAGAACAGTGTTTCTTATAGCGACATTGACCCTGATTAAAATATTTTCATTTGTCTAAGAATTTAACCTAAATTCAGATAGGTTTTTCTGCACAGTACTGAAAACTTTTAACATGCAGCATTACTGTGTGAAAAGAGTAATATTCAGAATTATTTTTTGCAAAACTTTGCATTTGATTGCTGAATTGTAATCTTTTAGCTGTTAAAAAGTTTTGTTACTTTCCGGAGAAATTTGAGAAGTTTCCAGAGTTATCAAAATTTTCTCATTTCTCCGGAACTGCTCCGGAGAATCCGGAGTAGTTGGCATGTCTGTAAACATCACCAAATTGAAGGTGCAAGACTTGCGTAAAAGTGTAGCAAGTAGATGTTTTTGAAAATATTTAATGTTTTTGAAAATTTTAGTTTTTATAATTTTCTTCCCCCCTTTAGTGGCAAACAGGAGGGAAGCCAAATCTTAAGTAGCCTTCATGTGCTGAAAACTGTAGCTATGCTTCTGATTACAATCTTAACTATTTGATAAATGCAGATTTAAAAAAATTAAAAACAAATAGAAATTACCATTTTGGCTTGATCAACTAACAATCCACTGTGTTTCATCATACTGCATAGAATTTTATTGGCTGCAAGATTCCTAGATGGCACAGTAGATTTTGCTGCTACTGTTAATGGATAAATCAAGGCTTGGGGATGATGCTTACCAATATCCATAAGCAACTGGATTATTACTTCCCCAACAGGTTGTCTGTGGGTATCTATTCTTGCAATAAGTTGAGGAATAACCTATCACATTGAATAAAAAATTCAAATACAGAAAAAAATGTTGAATAAAGTTTTATGCAAGAACTTGTTTAATATATTCACATGTTTTTGATAATCAAATTGTGCTATATAAAGTTTCAATAAAAAAATGTGAACAATCATTCAAGAAGTATACATAATTTATACCATAATATATTGAGTGACACAGATTTTCTGATACTAATGAGGAGAAATAAGATACAAAAATAGGTTAAAAGTAAAACTAAATGTTATTTTTCTGTAATAATTTTTACATTGTGTATAAATAATATATAATGGTACTTTGAATCATACATCACACAACATTTTTATATTAAAATTTCTTTTAATGCTTGGAGATATACAATTTTTTTTTTTTTTTTTTTTTTTTTTTTTTTTTTTTTTTTTTAAGAGCATTAGGGGCATGCCTTACTCATTCTCTCTACTTCAAAGCTAATATTAAGTTAATGGAGGTGCATATGTGAAACTACAAATCCCCTTTTGAATATTTTCAAAAAGGGTTTTTTTTTTTTTTTTTTTTTTTTTTTTCCATTTCAAACCCTCTTTTTATTTCAAAAGGTTTTTTAACACTAGATAGCTTACAACTTAAATAATGTCTTGTTTTTAAATTTTTAGTTTTGGTCAAAATTTAATTTTAAAATTGCAGTGAAATTTCTAAACTTGAAAAATAAGATGTACTCTTGTCTTAATTTCTTAAAGAGACTCTATATCATATAATTTCTAAGGTGGAAAAGCAGCAGCACACTTAGCTGAGTGTTTAAGCTTTATATAAATATTCATTTTTTAATTGTAATTGAATTAGTGGAAGCATAATCTGAAGATATGTATAGTGAAAATATATAAAAAGTGCAGCATTGATATGGAAACCACACCTTCTATATTCTTAGGGATTCTCAGGGGGAAAATAGGGGAAGCAATAGAGGATTAAGGATTATCTCTGCAAAATATGTGGTCATTACTAAAGTGATAAACAGACGGAGATTTTTGTATCCGGTACTGATATAAACCTCTCTTATTCCAAAGTTTATTTATTTTGAGATGCTTCCAGTAAATCACAATTTTCCACATAAAAATGTTACAAAAAAACGTACAATCAAAAGTATTAAATCTTTTAAATTAGACCTAAAACATTCAAACTTCCTGAACATCTATTTTAACAATTTTTAAATATTATAAACATCACTCAACCTGTAACCATGTTTCAATAGAAACAGTTTTTAGTCCTTCAATGACAGCTTTATTAACTTCCTGCATGTGTCCATAGTCAAACCATAATGTGAGTAATCTAAAAGAAATTAAAATAAATGTCTGTGAATTTTTGACAGATGTATAAACTGGTTACTAATAGTTCAGTTATCTCAATAATTATCTATTACCTCAATGTATCCTGCAAAGAGCTTCCATGGGAAAGAGCAATAGATTGGAAAAATCCTTGAACAGCTGGCACAGCATACATTCTAACACGTTCTGCAGACTGAAATAAATATTTTTGATCTCTTGAGAAAACTAGTTTTATTTAATTCTTTTTTCCCTAATAAGCATGTGTAAAATATACAAACTAAGACTACAATCACTTTTTTATAGATTAAATATATAGGTTTATCAAAATGCTAACTTTTTTCAGATTTACCAATGACTAATATTTTTATAGCATATCACTTCCACATATATCCAAACATTTGGTAAGCCCAAGTCATTAAAACCGAATTTTTTCTTCAGACTTGATTTGCAAATACTGAGATTTCAAATTAAAAATCTATTTATTTCTAAATAAAATATAGCTTATGTTATGTATCTATATTATCCCTGAGTTATATATACAACCCTCTATTCCGTAATATTCCCTCTACATATCCCTGAGCTATATACTATCTAAATAAAATATAGCTCAGGGATATGGCAATCTTCTATTTATAAAAAATTTTTAGAATCAGTTCAGTAGTTCTGAAGATTACCCTACATTTAAAGAAAACAAATTTTAACTCTTTAAAATATTGCAAAACTATATACAGACATGCCAACATTCAGGCACTTGTGTCTGGAGCAACAGCGCGGTTTTAAAATTTAACATGCTACCTACAAAGTAAAAGCGTATACAATTTACATACATAATAAAACAAATTTTAAAATAATACTGACAAATTATAAATAATTATACATTTATTAATTTCTAGATTAAAACTGTGCAAATTGAATAATTTAAAATTAACATACTATTAAAAGTAAATTAAAATTTATGCATTTAACAATGTATAAGTAGATTTTTTAGCTTTAAAAAGTTCTTTTTCAGAAAGATTTTTCTTATAACAACATTGACCCTGATTAAAATATTTACATTTAACTATCATCAGAGATTTTAGAGTTCGTCTTCCCAAATTTGACCTAAATTCAGTTTGGTTTTTCGCACAGTGCTGAAAACTCTTTCACAAGCAGCATTACTGTGTGGAAAGAGCAATATATTTAGCATTATTTTTGGTAAAACTTTGTATTTGATTGCTGCATTGTGATCTCTTAAACAACTGATTTTATACCAAGCTGTATCTGAGCATTCACAGTTTAGAATTTCCTAGCTAAATTTGTCCATTTGGTAAAGCTTAAACTCTGATTAAAGTTCATCCAATGCATTATCAGTAAAGATATTGAAACATTCAATGAAATAGTTCAAAGAACTAAACTTAGTCTAAGCTCTTATATGGATACCTGCAACTTCAGCATGCATCAATATATCATCTCTCAGAGGAAATTTTTAAGCTTATACGCACTTGCTGAAAAGCATATATGCACATGCTTCTGAATATATACATTTCGCTGTAGGTTAGGCCTATTTAGCAATATTTATTTGCTGCAAATAGCGGAAAAAAGAATTATGAATAGAAATTCATCAAAATTCCTTCAGAAATTATGAGATTTGATAAAATTAACGAAATATTTCCCCCGCAACAAAATTTGTTATTTTCCGGAGCAATTTGAGGAGTGTGTGGAGTTACCAATTTTTATCATTTCTCCGGAGCAACTCCGCCGAAACCGGACCAGTTGGCATGTCTGTATATATATATCCACAGACTTTACAAATGTGTATTTTTAGCAGTAATGCATAATTTCGTAATTACTTCAAACTTTTTTAAATGACCATGAAAAACCATCTTCATAGCAGTTGAAGAGTTTGGTAAACACTGATTAAATATTGACTTCAGTTGTGATAATAAGGGAATGACTCTGAAGTTATCATTTAGCTGTTATATTAGTAAGCTATTCTCAGGATCTATCTAGGAATGTTCAGGTTATTGAATGTATTTACTTTTCATTATTAAAATTAAAAATATTACAATAAAATATTATTCCATCTACATAGGATAAATACAAAAGTAAAAATTCAATTTAAATTGAAATGTGTTCATATGCACTTCAACTTACAGAAACAATTTTGATGGATCCAAAGCTTGGAGGATCTTGCACTGCAATACTTTCAAAACCTTCACCACTTGAAATTGCGTTTTCTTGTTTAGGTTGGTCTTGGTGTTTATAAAACAAAGCTGCTTCATAATTCATATATGCCCAGGAATGTGCAGCCTACATTTGAAAACAATATTCAATGCATGTTCTAATACAAAAATATTAAACACAGCACTTAAATGTTTCTAATAAAATTTTAAAATGCAAATATATTTTAATAAAAATGATAATCAACAAATTTGAATAAGAACTAAAAATATATGTTACTAACAATCAACAAAACCTATTTCATAAGTATGCTTATAAAGAAAAAACAAAACAAAAATAACACAGTTTTACAGTTAAAGGAACAAAGGCAATAAATTAGAATTCTGATCTGGATCCCCCTTTTTTTTAAACTGGGTTAATTAGCATTCTTATGAAGTTAAGGTAACTAATTATAAATCCCTTTTCTCCTTTATATATCTATTCATATATACATATAATATATATATATATATATATATATATATATATATATGTATATATATAAATATATATATATGTATATATATATATATATATATATATATGTATATATATATATATATATATATATATATATATATATATATATATATATATATATATATATATATATATATATATATATATATATATATATATATAAGGGATGTACTGTCTGGGTCTGCAAGGTAGGCAGTGCCTACTTTTAACAAAATATAACATAAGTACTATTTTGAGTTGTGATCTACTATTCCTTGTAGTATCTGAAAAAACTACAAGATTTAAACTTTCAGAGGAGGAAGTAGGCGCCATTTACCTGTCCTTTCAAACATAATATTTGAACTAAAATACAAATGCTATTACACACAGGTGGTAAAGATAAAAAACTACTTTTAGGCATACAATTTCAGGCCACTAAGCATTAAAAAAATGTTAAATGCTTCCATATGCAAAAAGACAATTGACACATAGGTGTAACTGAGCAAATTAAAATTACCATTTTAATAATACAACAGAAATAATATTATTAAAAGAAATAAAAGGAGGGTAAAATTTTTAAAGGACTAACTTGAAGTGAAAATTTATTGATATTTGGTTGTGTACATATATTTATATATACACGCATGCCACTAACCACAGTAATAATTCTGATTACCTCTCTTCTAATTAATAAAACAGTTACTTTAAATCAAAATAAATCAAAATCCTTTTTATTGAATGCAAAACATTTAATTTTCAGTTCAGTGTCAACCTTTTTATTTAGCAAATAGACATCTGCAAAAATTATTTTATTATTTTAGATAAATTACCTATGAAACCCCCTCCTCCTCCACACACACAAAATAAAATAATAATAATAAAAAAAAACAGAAAAATAATAGTAAAATATTCATAAACTACATGGAATATAAAAAGAGTATGTAAAATAATAATCTTTAAACTGATGGGTGACTTTTATTTTTAATTTCTGCTACAAGCATAAACTTAACATAAACAGGAACTTAAACAAGAACATATCAAACTAAAACTATATTTCAAACCATTTCTCTGAATGCAAAATTACAAAATTCTGTCCTAACATCTGTTTACTTATAATTTCTGCAGAAGATAATAAAAAGTTGTAAAATATGTATCAACTTAATCAGAAATCTGAAGTAAATTTATTATCAGAAAAACTTATTACATTATTTAAAATTATTCTACTTATTTTAAAACAGTTTTTTTATTTAAACAAAACTATTTTATTTTCAAGTGTTACAAAAATAATACTTACTATACAGTCACTTATTATATAAAAGTTCTTGCATAACAAACTTATTTTATCTAATTTAAACCACTAATTTAAATTAAAAAAAAATATTTAAAATGTTATAAAAGTGTCAATGTACAATTACCTTATTGTATATAGGGATAAAGCTTTAATTATTATCCCAAAATCACCTAGTTAGCTAAATAAAATTTATTCTACATAATAATTTATCTATATATGCAAAATGATGTAATAATCTACAGCTGTTAACATTGGTTCATTTGATTTCAGGGGGCCATCTGTTGAGCTATAGAGCATTTTAAGTAACAAATAAAATTCAAGTTTTATGTTGATTATTTTTAGTAATAATTAAAGCTTTGTTTTCCCTCCTCATAACTTAATTATTAAGTTTGAAATTATTTTCTCATATCATAACTTCGGTATGATACAAGTTTTCATAGTATGGAATTACCCAGAGAAATGAGCATGTTAAATTCCATGCGTCTACAAACCTTATACCAGTTTTTATTTTTTTCAAGAGCTTGAGAATAATATTGCAAAATTTGAGGTATCGATCTCTCGTCAATGCCATGGATGTTTTCCTCCCATTCACCAAGTTTGAGATAACATCTGAATGGAACAAATAATTATCATTATACACTAACAAAAATGTAATTTTAGTTCTGTGATATAAAATGTAATTAAATTCACTTACTTTAAAAATTAATTAAAAAATTATCCAAATACTGTATAACTACCTCTACAGGCAGTATTACTTATAAATCCAATTTCAGGACACACTCAAAAATTTCGAGACTTAAAATATACATTACCTCCAGAGTTGGAAAAAAAATAATTGGTAATTTTTCTTAAAAAATAAAATAAAATAAATAAATAAATCACATTTTATAAGATTTTAATTAAATTTCTGTCTTGCAAGTTCATATTTGTTAACACACTGCACACAGTGCTATGTGTGCTTCCAGGGCCTGCACATTCTAGAACACTCTAGAAGTATGCTTGGCAAGCATTAGGATGCATATATGCACATTTTAACACTAGATTGCCCGAGATTTCTTGTATACCTATATTGCCCAAAAACAGTCAAAATGACTGCATTGTGAAAAAATAACAAATATGTAAAGAAATTTGTTTAAAATTAATTTTTAATATTATATAATAAAGGAGGGCAGAAGTAACTACAATTATTCATAAACCCATTTATATATTATAGAAAAAGTCACCAAATTCTAAGAAATTGTGTCATTATATTTCATAATTGTTTTTCTAATTGAAATTAAAAAACAGTCAAAATGACTGCCTTGGGCAATCTAGTGTTAATTTATATTTGGTATTACATTTACATAAAATATTCTTAAATATTACTATATATTTTGTATATCTATTTATTATATAAGATTTTTTACATTTTAACTATTATTTATTTAACAGACTGAAATAATGCTTTAGAGGGTGATTTTTAGTGAAGCATATTCCTTTCTACAATGATGTTCAGCATGATATGCAGCAATATCTTGTTTTGCTCCTTTTTCCATTGGACAAGCATACTTTGCATTGTCTGGTTGGAAACTTTTTCTTCCCTGGTTAAGTGGTTGTGTTACAAAAAAATTTGCCCCTGGTTGGTTATGCATCAATTCAGTTAAAAAAAAAAAAAAAAAAAAAAAAAAAAAAAAAAAAAAAAAAAAAAAGATGAAAACACATCTCATGACCTGACCACAACATCAGCCTGCTAAAAATGAGAAATCTTGTGGCCTGTATGCAATGTGCTAATAGCATGCAGTATATCACAATTGAAATTTAATTGAGCATAAATACATGAGGTTATAAACTATATCAATACTAATTGAAAACCTCACAATTAAAACAAAACTGTAAAAAAGAATCTTTAGTGACTAAATGTCACTAAAGATTCTTTTTGAATACTTTTTCTGATGGGTATGTAATATATTAAAGCAAATATAATATAATCAATAAAAAAAACTTGAGTCTCACGGAAGAATAATAGTAAAAAATAACAGAAACAAGTAAAATTGTTATTGAAAAACTTTTAATACTATTGATTTACCAGCTCAAGTAGTGCCTATTCTTAGAAAAACAAATAAAAAGATAAAATGGGGAGGAAATCAAAGGAATTTTAGAACAATAATTATATTCTGCAACATTTTATTTTATTTATTTTTTTTTATACAAATTCTCAATTTTTAAGACAAGTATGACATCCAGGGTTGGAAAAAAATCATGATTTTTTAAAAAAATAAAAAAAATCAGATTTATTTAATTTAAATCAGATTTTTTTTATTTAAATCAGATTTTTTTTTTCTGAATACTAATTTTAATTGTTGTTTTTATGTTTTTTGCAATATACATAGAATAGTTTGTTATAAGAAGTCACATCTTATCTATCTAGTACATTCTGCACACTGATTACCTAAACTTAAATATATAAATTTTAATCTAAATACATTCTATTATTTTGTAATTGGATAGTGCAAACTCAATAAGATGTCAATTAAAAGAACAAATTAAATATTCTTTTAATGCAAACTATTTATTTAAACAAATCACAATTATTTTAATATTTAAGTACCGAATTATGGATTTAATTGTTTCAATAAAAACACTTGCTTTGATGCTTTATCCACTCCTTATTGGTTACGGAGGCTAGAATGAACAATATCAAAACAAGAAAACTGTCTTTCCATTCCAGCAGATGAAGCCACGGCTATTGTTATTTGGTAGACAAACTGGATTTCAATTCTCTTTACCTCCCATTACATAAAATGAATTCAACCAGTCATAATCAATCATTGTACTACCCCTGTTACATATTTTCTGATAACAACCCCTAAATTCTTGGAAAGCACATGCTATCTATTTACACTTATTTACTTATTGGTATTACTGTGCTGACTGATTCCCAGTTCTCCTGTCTTTGGAATATAGGTTTTAAAAGAAGTGAAAAAAAAATGATTTAAATCAATGATTTTTTTTTAAAATCAATTGATTTAAATCATGATTTAAATCAACTGATTTAAATCATGCCAACCCTGATGACATCTGTACCAGTTAAAATGTCATATCTGGAAATGCATATTTGAACTGAAAGTGTATTTGCAGGCTCACAATACATAATACTTTGTTTGAAAATTTATGAACAAAAATTGTTCAATAATAGGACTTTTTTAAGAGGTTTTTTTAATTACATTCAGAATTATAAAGAAATGATTCTCTAATTTTATTCTTTTTCTATTTCTATAAAGCACTATATTATTCTTCTGTAAAGCACTATTAGGATTTTTCCTATTATTAGCACATAATAGGCTTTTAAACATGTGTTTTAGACTTAAATCATAAACTTTCTTCAATCTATAGGGAGATATAAAAATTAAAAACTTACTTGGACAGAAGAATTGTTATTTCAGGAGGAGGAGCTCCATTATTAATTGATTTAAATTCTTGAGATGCTAAAGAAATATTTACAAAATTCTGTAGTTGCTGAAAAGCAAGTTCCTGAAAAGAAATGTTATGTATACATTTCAGACTTCAAATATTAAATAAATAAAAAAAAAAAAAGCCGAATCATTTGCATATCATGAATATTTAAAACAGAAAGTAAAAGTGCCCAATCATTCTATAATGCTTTGATGTTTAAGATAAAGGGAAAAAAAGCCTTTTAGCAGAACTCACCTTTTCATTGCTTTTCCAAAGGTGTTTAATATAAGCAAATGTCACTTGAGGATATGTACAAGGCACAGGTGCTTCAGGCTTGACAGATGGATCAGCTCCAAGTAGCATGACTAAAGTCCTATGTGAAAGTGTCTAAAAACAGAAATTTCACATTTTAATTACATTTTTCTTTCATTAAAAAAAAAAAAAAAAAAAAAAAAAAAAGAGCCAAAGAGCAAAATAACTATATTAATTCAGACATTATGAATATAAATATAGAGTCACAGCACTTTTGCAAAACATTCGATTACAAAGATTAACATTTAGAATACTGTATCTCAAACTTCCTACCTAACCCTCCAAAAATTTAGAAATTTTGTAAATGTTACACTGGTGGCAATAAAGATAAGAATAAACTGGAGAGACCAATATATAAAACTTTTAAACAAAAGCTAAAAAAAAATAATGCTTGTTTTCTCCATTTTACTAGTGCTTTTCTATATATTGTTTTTCATATTAGCATTTTGATCAATTTTAAAAGGTCCCTAACAAAGTTTCCTTAAAATAATAAACTTCAACACCCCTCTCTCTCTCTCTCTCACACACACACACACACACACACACAAAAAAAAAAAAGTTTTTGGCTTAGCTTAATTAAATGTTATCTAACTTGTGATATCTAACTACTACTACGAATAAACATTTTGATATTAACTATAAATTTTATTTCAAGTCAGGCTATATAGATGCCTTATAATCAAGTAGATACTGATTAGTCATTGTTTATATACATAACATGGTGGCCACAAAATCCAGGAAGAAAACCCTGATATTTACCTGATAATTTTTTTCAAAATTCTCTGAAATTCAGTCATGCAACATCTTTTGTAAATACACTAAATTTATGCTAAATTTGATTTAGCAGAAGATTTATCCCTATAAGGAGTTTGCCAATTTATATAAGTAAAAAAAGTAATTTTAGGTAAATGTTAGCATAATTCCTTCATTTGAATGCACCTAATAATTTAATTATTCTTTCAATTACAGTAGTCAAAAGCTAAAAAGCTTAATGCATGCCTCTTTTCCATGTTCAGTGGGTATATTATAGTTGTAATTTTCCACCAAATTGTTTAAATCAACATACTTTAAAATGCAAATAAAAAATGATGTTACATTAAAAGAAAATTAAACATTCTTTAAAGTTATAATCAAACGTAAAACTACTTTTTAAATTTTTAAATGATTCAAATTTTAAGCTTGGTAAGGTGATCAATCTTTTGGATACTAAAAAAATTTTCCCAGATAAAATTTTGAAAAATTTCCTAATTTTTGTGGAAATCTGGAGTATATTTTCAAATAAAAAGAATATGAATAGTACAAAAATTATGATATTCTTCTTAAGGACTTTTATAAATTAAAGGATTATTTTAAAAGGTTTAGAAAATTACTTTTCAATTTATTTTAATCTAAAATACTAGAAATACCAGCAAATAAACAAAAAGTAAAAAATTTACCAGTCTTCCAGCTTTACGACACAAACTAGCATATTTTAGCCATGACCTCATATCATCTTGAGGACTCACAACCAAGGAATGCACTTGCATAATTTTCTGCCAGTCTTCAACAATCCTTTGGCAACCCTAAAACAACAAAATAAGTTACTAAAGAACAGCAGCACTTTCTTTAACAAAATTAATTTTAAAATTACATATAAATAAATAAAATAATTTAATATTAACACCATGAGTATCTTTTATTAGTTTTTCTACATTACATAAAGAATTAACAGTAGCTAAATATGGGGGATATTTAAAAAAGAAGAGGGTGAAAAAAAATTCACTATCATAGCAAAGAACAACTTTCAATTCATTACTAATAAAATTTATAGCATGTAATATAGCAATAGTAATCAATTATACTATCACAGATGCTAGCACACAGATTAACTCTAGAAAACTAAACATTCATCTAACAAATTACTGACCCTACTTGATTTTGCAAATCTGAGATGTTTCTATTGCTTTCATATCACTTAATGTACCTTCATATCTTGAAAAATGAGTTATCCAAAAAGTGAAAAGTATTTTTGCACACTTAGTTACTTTTTAAGGTTTGCTGTAATCAATGATTGACAGTCAAATGTTTACTGTTTGTTTAGAACAAAAATAGCCTCTGCCCAATGTTATATGTATGTATATATATATATATATATATATATATATATATATATATATATATATATATATATATATATATGTCATGTCTGGAATATCAGTCTCTAAATAAACAGTCGGGGCTGTGAGTTTTCTTTCCAACTCATCCTTTATTGCTATCCAGACACGAGACAGATACTAAGTAAGTTTGTACAAAGTACTGTGACGGCAGATACGTCTGGAGAGAGAGATGTCTAACTGACTATCTCTTACATGCTGTCATAATAGAGAGTGTGAACTCCTTATTTAAAAATATAAAATCATACCTAAGGGTTTTTTTTTTTTTTTTTTTTTGGGGGGGGGGGGGTTGTACCTGACCATTTACACTTTTCGAGGGCATGTTTTAGGTGTTCTTCATTGGCCGTTGCACTTTTTTGTTTGGCTGACAGATAGCGTGGGAGACGCCGTTTTGTGGCTGCAGGTGCTTTGCGTTAAGTGTTAAAGTTAATGTGTAAGTCAAACCACAGATGTTGGTGGACTAAAAGTTATATGACTGTCTAGTGTCAAAAGGGGATTAACTGGTTTAAATGACGACTTCTGTAACGTCAAAGGGGGATTAAAATTTTGTCTTCATGGATCACAGGTGGCTGACATCTGTGTTTTAGATCTTGTTTGTTTCATATTTAGGGGTTTTCTCTATCACTTTTTATTTTCGGGGGTCTTATTCCTCAATCTGTTTTTCTATATTACATATATATATACATATATATATATAATGTTTGAGTGTGCGTGTAATAATAAAAAATTAGCACAAGATTAAATTGTTATGTACATTTTTCCTCTGAATTTAGTATAGGAATTCATTCAGAGTTAAGAGATAATGTGTGGAATCCTAGACTTTTACTGTGAGCTCATCCGCATGTATATGGTAGAGGGATAAATGCCAGATCCAAACTTTTTAAAATTGTATATTAGGCCCTGAAGCCCCGAGAAAACTCTTTTTTAAATTACATATGATTGGGGTTTAGACATGATGCACATAGTGCATCTGAAAGTAAAATAACTAATTTTTGTGCTTGGAAAATAATTCTTTGGTCACAATTGTCTGAGTTTAATTTCTACTGTGTCTTGTGGATTTGCATTTAATTAGAGTTCAAAATGTATAAGAATTTCACATCCAGATATTTGCTATTATGTGAATTTTTTGCATATTTACATAAAAATATATTAGTTTTAAATTTAAAGTCAATTAGCAAATGATAAATGACAGTACATTACTTTAATTTTTGTGATCTAAGGTTAAATAAATATTGAACTGCAGTGCTCATAAACACATATGAAAAATGATAAATCATAATTAAATAATTTGAAATTTTAAAAAAGGTAAAAAGTACCTGCAATCTATCCCACCACTTTTGCTTGATTGCATCTCTTCTCTCAGGAATGAGCTTATACTGAATAACTTCTTCAAGCTCTGACATCATTTGAACTTGAACCATGACCTACATAAAATGATTAAAATTCAATTTATAATGAAGATATAAGAGAGAAATATATTACTAATAAAGAGTTTATTAGTTGGATAAGACACTTTGAGAAAGATGCACTTATACATTCACAAGCATTTTACTTGTAGATATAGAATGTTTCTATCGGGTATGTAACAAAGATTAAGCCACTATTTGGTATTTTGCTTATAAAGACCCTATTGCTGAGTATTAAGTCAGGCCAAATATTGAACATATACCTGATTAAATACATATGGCTGAATATTATTAGATATTTGATCAAATAAATTCAAGAAAAAAAGGTATTTTTTAAAACTGTACTTTTAAATATTTTTAATGATGAATATTGCAGTTACATTTCACAGCATTAATTATTGGAAAATCTTACATTTACTCAATTGAAGTTGCATAATACATAAGTGTATTTAAAAATGTTACATAAATAAAAACTTTTTCTTGTTGAAAATTCATCATCATATGTATTTAAACAATCATTTGAGTATTTTAAATTAAAATGCAAATACATACAATTTGTTTCATAGAAGTTGGAATACTATTTGGATCAGCCATTCAATTGCACAGTCATCATGAAGAAATTTTAATAAAGAACAATTAAAATTTCTTCCCCTGATAGTATCAATATACCAATAACATGGAACACAATTATTATATAATTATAAACATAATGTATTGTAATATAATTATAATATAATAAAAGACAACAAGTGGTGAAAGTTTTTACACACACATATATATATATATACAGTCAAACCTGTCTATCTCGAATCTCTTGGGAGTAAAAAATAAAATCGAGATAAACAGGTTTCGAGATACGCAGGTTTTATGAAAATAGACTAAGAAAATTTCTTTACACAATACAAAAGATTGAAAATTTGAAGTACTTTCAGTTTTATTTACATACCTTACAGAAAGTAACCCATTAGGAGTTTTTGATGCAAAACTTTTTTAGACTGGACAGTTTTTTGTAGTTTTGACACAGTGGCAAACAAATTGATCAATATTTTCTTGGGATTGAAGAAAAATTCTTAGTGTTTCAATGGCTTTCTTTTCTTTTTTTTTTTTTTTTTTTCATAACTTTTTCTACATTGATGTTATTCTCTTTGCCATGATGCTCTTCATTCTCAGAAGTTCCACGAACATTTTCTAAAATTTTGGATTCAGTTAATAATGTTCCGCTTGTTACCACTGATTCATCTACTTCTATAAAGTCTTTAAATGAAGTGTCAGTACTCAGTTTCTCTCTGATAATCATCTATTCCTTCGGGTTATCATCAGTTTCCTCGGCCAGTTGGTTGCTCTTCGGTTTCCTTCTATTGCCCCCTCCTCAACCCCCATCCCTTATTATTCCAGAGCAGAGAACCAGTTTTTAGTACAATTCCCACCCAGTCCCTTACAAAATAACCCCCCAAGAAAGAAAACTAGAAGTGTATTTCCTGGAAATGGGAACTTGTGCAGTTGTCAATGCTAAACTGGATGTAACTGGATGGCTCTAAACTGGAATGTTGTGTTTCTTACAAAAATTCGAGATAGACAGGTTTAGGAAAAAATAATTTGAGATAGGTTTGGAAAATACGTTAAATTTTTATTGCAAAAATAGGGAAATTGAAAAAATTCGACATAGACAGGTTTTTGAGATAAGCAGGTTTCGAGATAGACAGGTTTGACTATATATATATATATATATATATACACATATATATATATACATACATACAAGGAATTAAAGAGCTATTTTGTCAATATTTATTTCAATTCTAATTAAAATTTGAAAATAATTTCAATTACAAAATTATAATTAAAAGTGAAAATTTTTTTAAAAAGTAAGTATTCAACTTAAAATTTGATCTAATATTGGATATTTGGCTATTCAGCCAAATCACTATTCATTATATCATAAGTTTCTAACAGCTAGTACTTATCTGTTAGTAGAGAGTAGGCAAACCTACTCTATATTAATTCATGTCTTAAATGACATGCAAATCCATTTTAAGTAACATACATATTTTTATAATTTTAATTATAAAAATCTGTGCCTTGCATACACTACATCAAAAATTCTTTATTTAAGCCCTTTGCAATAATAAAAATATAGGAAAGTTTTAATGTATGCACAACTGAAAGGAAGATACTTACACCATAAGCTCTACTATAACTTTCACCAGCAAGAGCAGTAAGTTCAGTATCAAGCAAGTCTCGAGCTTTGTCAATAAACTAAATTAATAAAACAAAAGATAATATTAAACCATATTTTAACATTATTATTTAAAATGATGAAATAATTTTAATAATCTAACCTGCTGAGCAACATGAAAATCAGAATGATGAATAGCTAGAATTGCCTGATAAAAGGCACTATCTGTAGTTCCTCTAGGAATAACACGTGTGTATTCTTCCATGCTTTCCCAATGACCTATATTTAATTATAAAAAGTAAAAAAACTCACATAACATTGAAAATAAAATATCCTTCATAGAGGCAATCAATTAAATTTTTTAAACCAATAAAATTTCTTCAATTATTTAGTAGCTCTTTATAAATAGTTGAAAAGTTGATTAATAATTTAGGAAAGCAACTGAAGCAATGAAAGCAATTCTTAACTTTTTAGACAGAGAAAGATACAGAATAAATACCATTTACTTTATAATATCTCAGAGAACAGATAAAAAGTAAAACACTCAGTAATTTTTAAAAATCCTAGAGTTGTTATTGAACAAAAATAATATTCTAAATGATATACTAAAACATAAAATTACCTAATCCCCATGCAGAAGCTGCAGCTATTGGAGCCATTTTTTGTCTGTAAGCATCATCAGCAGTGGGCCATGTTTCACTGGATAGCTGATATAATTCACCCCTAGGGGAAAAAAATGAAGATGTATAACAATAATGGATATTTATGCAAATGTGGAGCAAAATAAAAAGTAAAATCTGGTTACAGAGCTTAAAAAGGGTGGGAAAGGTGGCTAATAAAATAGAGAAAAGACTAAAAAGAGACAAAAAAAAACTTCCTTTTCCACAAATAGATATAAAAAGTATGTAAATACTAAAAAATGAACTGTGTCAGTGGCTTCCAAAATTTTTTGAGTAATGATGACTATTTTGAATTAAGATTTTATTTATGATGTCCTATCCTAGGTATAATATAATAATAAATAAAACTGGTGTAAGTGCAATATAATAATAATAATTATAATTAGCCAATTAATTAAAAACACAGTTATATATTAAAATAATTGGCGACCAAACAAAAAAGTGTAACAAAATCGATTGGCACATATAATCTTGCATGGTCAAGAGACATGGTGTGTCAGTTGAATTCTGAAAATGATGCACCTAAGGGGCAATGACATGGCTAATTTCTCATGAGAGAGCTTAAAACAGCAATTCTACTGTGACCCGAAAAACAATCGTTGCAGCAAAAGTGCATACAAAACCATAACGATTACAAGGATCCTCGATTTTTCAATTCCTACTATTAGTTCACACTCTCCCTATATATATATATATATATATATATATATATATATATATATATATATATATATATATCTTGTTCAAATTTTCAATCATTAATAAAACTTTTTTATTCATCCACTCAAGTTGAAACAGTTTTTTAAACTTGTAGTGGATGACACTTGATGAGTTTTTTCAAATACTAATTCATTAATTAATTTTAATTTCACCAAGACTCGCACCAAGTCTTGGTGAGAGTCTTCTGATTTTTCCAATATGTCACTATTCAGTTTACAGTAAATGTAAGAATTGGGATTTGAAATGATTACGAGATTTTTATAGCATGCACAACTAAAATAAAATTTTTCTTTGTTGACCTAAGTAAGAATTGAATTTTTTTTATATATTACTTGCTCCAGGAGAAATTGACATTTTGTTTAGAAAAGTGTATGAAAGGACCACACCTAGCAGTTATTAATTCAGTTTTTAGTTTGAGAAGTGTATTGTGAAAGGAATACAATCTGAATAATTCATGTCCTTGGTTTAACTTGGGGAGATGAGAAAGTTTTTTTATGTATTGCATGTATATGCACACATACACACACACACACACACACACACACATATATATATATATATGTGTGTGTGTGTGTGTGTGTGTAAAATTTTGCACATCAAAATATTTTAATATAATAAAGGATTTTAATAACTGAAAAAATATGAAATTTGTTAAAACAATATTAGTTAAAAAAAGTTTTTAGAAGATTCAACCTATTATTTTGTATAGGAAATATTTTATAATGGTTTACCATTCTCCTAGTACTTCAAGACAGCGCATTTGTCCCATAGTAAGTTCAACATCATCAGGTTTTTGCTCTCGAGCATGTCTATATGCATCAAGAGCTTTATCCCACTTGTGTAATTTTTCATACCAACCTTCTTTAACTTTCTAAATAATGAAAAGATCACAGAAAAATAAATTTGAAAGTAAAGTATATCTTTCATGACAAAATTTCAAGATCATTTTGCTTATTTTAAGGCACATAAACTAACCATAAAAAAATAAGTTATTGCCTTGAAATTTTACCAAATTCTTCAAGTTCACTATACCATTATAAAGTTGTAAGTAACATTTAAATAGATTTTTATGATTACATTAAAATATTTATGTAATCTTATAGCAATGTTTATTGTCAAAAATCATTGTCAAGAAATAGTCAATGCAAAAATCAACATTAAATCTTCATTCAGCACAGTTTAAATAATAGTTGTTTAAAAAAATGGAGGTTAATAAATAAATTCTTAAAAAATGTGACTTTGTGCAATGCCTGTCAAATTTTTTGGATCTCAATGACTGCCTACAATCATTGGAATAGCGATGGTACCTTTAAATCAAAGGATGTTTGCATATAATTTGACAGTTGGAAAATAAAAAACAGCTCATTTTATAACTTCTGACAGACAAAATGATCTCAGTATTTGTTGGCCAACATTTATGAAATGAAAGTAAAACAATAAATGAAAATATAAATATAATAAAAAATTAAACATTTAATACCAAATCTGCTCCATGATTCTTCATTGCATACTCTAACACACCAGAAGCAGCTTCTGGCTGATGGAGTTTATTATTGATGCTAGAGGAATAAAAAAAATAGATTATAAGTGTGGAGATATCTTATTCTAAACATTTAATTCAGTCAATAATTAAGAGATAGATGATTAATATTCATTACTTACATAGTTCAGTTTGAAGACAAATTTTTACTTACCTAATTAAAGTTTCTAATATTTCACTAGTTGGTCCTTTATGAAATTCATCCTCTTTGTAGTGTAAAGCTTTAGCATAAGCACGGCACTCCATTGCTTTTTTGCCCAGTAAAGTAGATTTCAGTGGTAGAGGCCCCTACAAAGAAGCAATATCTCAGTTAAGCTCTACAATAAAACATGAACTTAATCTCACACATTACAGGTATATAAACCACTGAAAAACATGACTTGGTTAAATATATAACAAACATATATTTAACCTGGCACTGAGTAACCCTATTTATTCACAGCACCCGCTCAGTGGGCACTGATATCTTCCATGGGGACAGTAGCAGTTTCAAAGGCAAATGGAAGGTGTTAAAGAAATCAGAGGGCAGCCAGAAGGTATAATATCTCTAAAAATAAATCAAATAAAATTGTATTTACCATAATAAATACAGTGTTTTTTAATTATAAATTTTGTGAATTCTACTACAGGCTGCTGTCTGGCAAACCCTGAGCACAAAAATCTTAACTGCATTTCTTTCATTATATTTGGCTGAACTTCATATTTAGCTCAGTGAAATAGCTGGTAGACTGCCCATAAAAAGGAACTGTACTATACATGGAGATTTACAAGTGATGTTAAAGAAATTTGAACCTGTCATTAAAAAATTGATAAAACTCCACCAACCTCAATCATATCAAATTTTTGTATATTTTATTAATTTATGTTTACATTTAAAATTTTAATAAGCAATTTTTTACTAGATTTTATGGCTATTTAATTTCTACTTTGCAATTCTTAATAAATAGAAAGGCAGATGAAATAAATATAAATATACAGAATGCTTTAATATTTGGTATAATTAACTATTATGGAGATGGCATTGAGATATTTCTCCTCTTGCAAAGAGGACAATAGTTCAGAAAAGGATGAGAACTATTAATCTAGAATAATAAAAATAATTAAATCCATTTAAGGGAAAAAGGACATGGAAATATTTTTAAAAATTAATTTTTTAATATGGAGCTAAAAATTACACTAGTTCCAAAATCATTTAATTTTATGTAATTTCTATTTCTGGAATATTAAAAATTTTAAAATGAAACTTGGAAAAAATAACTGTCAATCCACTTCAAACTGGATATGTTTTCTAAGATCTCTTGAAATAACCTTTTTTTTATAATCCAGTACACTTTTTATGAGTACTATTGCAACTATGCATGTGAAACAACTTCATTATGCCTTTAAACTAGCCTTAACTAATTTTAAATTTTTTATAAATATCATAAAATATTTTTAATATGAAATTGCTGAAAAATATTCCCTTTCTTGTATAAAAACTTGAATTTTTTTAAATACATTTGTTGTCAGAATTATTATACTACATACCCAATGTTAAATAAAGTATATAAGTGCAAATTTTAAAGGTAAGATTTTTGGTAAGAAAACTGTACCTGAAAATACAACAAAATTTTTCGTGGCACAAAAAACTACTTTTCTTACACAGTTATGCAAAATGAAATTATAAACTCATATATGCATATATTATATCAATACACTAAAAAATACAGCATTAATCTCTTGCTAAAAAAATATTTTGACATACAAGTATATAAAACTTTTACAGCTATATAAACAATAGCCTAAATTTCAACAACTTTACTTGTTAAAATTGACCATGCCTCCATTTTTAAGGAGACATGGTTAGTTTTTTAACTAAACAAAATACACCATTAAAAGTTACATATGAGATTCAACTTCAAAGTACTATACAATACTCAAAATTTGACAAAAATGAAAAAAATGAATTAAATAAATCACAACCTTATCACAATGTTCCATAAATTCAGCTAAGTTTAGAAGAGTCTGAGTAATTTCAGGAATATTTTGTGTTGTCAAAGCTTGTTGTAAACTCTCTGCTAGTTCTTTTTGCTCAGATTCTTGTAACTCTGACCAGCAAGCCAAGAATATAGCATTAAACATATCCCTGCAATAATTGTTTACATACTTTAATTGTAAAAATACATTAAAAAGATTTGATTTAAAAGAAGATTTAGCAAAAATTAAGAATAACTGTAATTTAAAAAAAAAAGAAAGTTAAATGTACATTTAACAAGAAAAACACCAGTAAAATGTAAAAATTTATGTTAAAATTCAAATTTCAGACTTCTATTAATTTACATATATATATATATATATATATATATATATATATTTCCCATTTTGATTCCTATTTTGTGTGTCCTCAGAATTATCATTTGCACATTCCCTTCACGGTTAAAAGTTAGTTTTATTTCTCAAGCTAACAGTGTTGTCAAAATACAGCTCAATTTCATATGGTAGCAACCCACAGCATTAATATCCATTACACTGAGATTTTTCATTATATATATATATATATATATATATATATATATATATATATATATATATATATATTCATTATAAAGTAAAATTTTTCACAATTACAATCTTCACTTTATTCCATACCAGGAAATAATAAAAATTCAATATTCTCAGCACACAGATTTTTTATTTTTGGTTTTAAAAAATTAACTTTAATTGCATTGTAACAAGTGCATATGAGCACTGCATCTATATTTCATATTGTACTGTTGCTGAGTTCTGATATCTGGTACAAGCAGCAGAATTACTATCCATTATATTGAAATTGTTCATTATAATGAGCGCAAATTGCAGTCAAAAAGGGAAGTTTATTGTTTTTGAGCTATTTAAGATACACATGTCAAAATATAATTAAAACCAATTCCAGGATGGTTGAATTTATTATTTTGAGTATCACAGTTTCTACAATTTTTCCTTTACTTTATACAAGGAAGCAAAACCAAAAATTTAATATCAAAATTTCTAATATAAAAATGTAATTAAGATATTTTAAGAACATAACTATCTTTAACAAAATCAAAAATATGGGTGATATTTTAAAATTTATAAAGCTATTTTATCTACGAATAATAAAAAAATTAAAACCAATTCCTACAAATAGTCAACATGATACCAATAAAACACAATTTAGAACAATAAAAATTGTAATTCTCACCTAGGTAATTGATCATATGACTCAGCAAGTGCACAACATGACCTTAGTGCTGGAGAAGGAGATTCTTTCAACAGAACAACACTCATTCTCTTCAACCATTCAAGCCAATCATCTCTAGACACTCGTCTTGCAGAAGCCCAAGCCTAGAAAAGGATAAATATACCCATGTGTATACTAGAATTTAGCCCATGGACATCATGACAATACAAACCCCAGCAATAATTAAATTGGATACCAGATGTAGTATAGGACAATGAACATGTTTGTGGATCAAAATGTTACCAAAGATATTTTTAAAGAGATGTGCCTTTCGTTTGACAAGTAACCCTAAGGTGACAGAACATCTTAGCTCAAGTGGGTCTTTGTAATTTAGAAGCAGAGACCACGCAGAAGACCCCCAGGCTTGGCCTTCTACCCAAAGAGGTATCATTTGAAAACTTAAGGATATTGTCATCAAACATATGTACATACCCCTGTCACCATTAATAAACATGGCGAATTTTTACTGGCTAGAGCCCTGAACCCACAACCCTCCAATTTACAAGATCATTGCCATTCCTGACTAAGCTAACATGGCTCACAGAAACCTTATTTTGTTCTTATCAAAGATTTATTATTTTTTTATTATCAATTACATTTATAATTGTTTTATAAATCTTTCTAAAACTTTAAAAATGCATTCTATAATCATGTCTTCATTACAGTTAATTCTTACAATTGCAGATTCCCTTTAAACACCAAAAATTTATCAGTTCAGAGTTAATAAAACAATAACAATTCAATAAATTGTACAAGATTCCTAAATATCCTAAAACATCCATAAATTATATCACTACTTCTTCATATTTTATAAATGTTTTATTTTAGTGTTTTCAGGGGAGTTATTCCTTACTTTTAAATAGGAATAGTTTCTAAATTTAAATACATCATTTCATAATATATAGATTTGAGTATACACTGATCAAAGAATTCAACATTTAATTTTGATAGATAAATTAATTTAAAACAAATTTACAAAATCTATAAAAGAATTTTAGCAAAAAAGCTTTACATATAAACCTCTGTTAAAGGATAATAAATAATTTAAATGCATGTCATTACCCTTTGTAAATTAAGAATATTAATTGCAAGCTTTCTTCTGGGATTTGCAACTTCACTGCTAGTGGTAACAATGTCAGTCTCGTGAGATTTTGATGAGGTTTTCTTTTTAGTGTACATTAGCGGATCATCATTTTCTTCTGATATAGTTCCCTGAAGACAAATTCATATATACCATTAAACATGATGTTTATGCAAAAGAAAATAATTGAATAAATTAAATACTAATAACTGGTATTACCTTAATGATCCTACTAATTAACACATCATATCTTTGGTGAGGTATTCGATGTTTGGATATGACTTTCTGAACCATAGGAATAAATATTTGATATTTTTTACCTAGTTGTAAAACAACAGAACATAAAGTGTCCATGGCAGTCTGAAAGAAAGAGTTAGAGACCATTAAACATAAATTTATTAAATAATATAGATTAATATTTGATATATATTTATATAGAAACAACTAAAACAAAAGTATACCACAAAAGTAAAATTTATGTAAAACTAGTGCAAAGTTTAGATCCTATATACTGGTATTAAAAATTAAGAGAATTCTCAGATTTGTTAATTAGCTTCAGAACTACTGGACAAATTTTAATGAAATTTAATTTGAACACAAACTGATATAATACAAAAATAACTATTCAACAGATATAATACACATGCACAATTAAGTATAACACTCACAGGAGTTGGAAATAATGAAACAGTGTTTACAGAATTGAACTAAAAAAATGTTAATAGAGAGATATGGCTCATGCTTACAGATATACCAGCCTTACACTGTGATTTCACACTGAAAATAAGGCATGGCTCATTACATTTATTGAGTTAATTCAATTTATAGAAATATAAGCTCACTTATTTACCATCTGACTTATTAAGCATTTAAACTCAATGGGTCTGCATGCTGCAGATGACTGCCCAAAGACAAATGACTGGGGCCAGAAATGCACCTTTTTACATAGATGGTGATTTGCTCCTTAAGAAGCCAGTTTCTGAGATTCTGTTACAATAGATCCAAGTTGCTCAGCAATGCTGTTTCATGACCTACACGATTGTTAAAGATTATCAGTTACAATTTCCCTTTCCAAGTTCTCTCAGACATGCTCTATAGGATTGAGATATAACGATCTAGGTGGCCAATCTATTCAGTGAATATTTTCACTTTCCAGGAAATTGTTGGCAAGTTGAGCTCTATGAAGCCATGTGCAGGGTTGCCAACCTCCAACCAATGGAATCAGGAATCAGCATTGATGAACCTACACTCCCCCTCCCCAGTACTTTTCACCATCTCATTAAAAAAAAATAAAAAATTAAAAAAAAAAAAAAACCACGAAAAATATAAATAAAAATTTTAAGCAATTTACAGTGCACCAGATGAAAAATATATAATTTTCAAAATTAATAATTTAAAACTTAGCAAATAATTTTCAATTTTAACCTTCACGAAACTTAGTAATACATATACAGGGGTCTGTTCAAAGAAAAAACTGAGTCCACTTTTGGACTCTTCAGAAAAAATCAATATGAAAAAAAAAATGGACCCTTAACAAAAATCTATGTTTAAAAGTGTTTTAGTAAACAAATTTTTACAAAAATATCAAAATTTGAAAGCATTTTCATAAAAATAGAAATTAAAAAAAAAAAAAAAAACTGGACACACTTCCTGATAGAAGAAATGCAGACTTACCATAAAAATGCAAATTTGTAGACATAGTTCATATACACAAAATAACCGTACAGCAGAAATTATTTAAAAGAAGCAAAGTGAATTTTCAAAAAATAATTTTATTAAGAAATCTCAGTATTTTGGTTTAGGGCCAACATCGTACATTTTCCAGAAGCTAACTGTTCCTTATTAAAATTCTTTTGATAGCAAAATTTTCGATTTTTCCGTAATTTTTGCAGCAACGTCCGTAATTCCATAATCATTAGCTAAAATGCGGAATAATTCCGCAGAATCCAGAATCGTTGGTAACTCTGCATGTGTTATCACCAAAATTCAACAAAATATATGAATTCTTTTAATTTTTCACATTAGGGTAGAAAATTCGAGAAATTTTTCATTTACTTACACAATCAAGTCTTATATGCATGTTAATTTAAATAGAATGTTAGTTTAAAAGTTTTTATAATCATTTTTGCTAGTCTTTAAATTTTCATTTCTTTTTCACACACCCTACACTTCTTGGTACCTCATATAACTTTCATAGCCCTACACTCATTCATTTGTCCTTAAAATCAAACACAGTAGAAAAAATATTTTAATTTCCCAATAGTAAATCTTATTACAGATAAAATAAATGCCCCCTATTGTCATTAAATAAACAATAAGAAGTATAATAAAAGTTATAACTTTAATTTCTATGTATTAAAAGTAATGCAAAACAAAATGACACTAAAATGGCAAAACAAAATGGCTATAATCCTCTGTATAAGCTTTATTTAAGATACCAAACAGATGTCAATAATTACAAACTTTATGACAGTATTATTGAAGTAAATTGTGGTAAATTCTAGTTTAAATTCAGTAATATTTATACAATTATTTATACATCATTTACATTTATGTAATGTTTCACCGCGATCCTGATTCAAGTCTTTTGTTTATATAATGCAAAGGATGCAAAGCTTCAGTTGCACATTATTTTCCCTGAAGACTGGATTATTCTGAGAACAAAGATCTCTTTCAATGAGTATGTAAATTGTAAAACCAATATCAGTACTACAGGACTATGCCCAATTGATGAATTAGCAAGAAAAGTAATTGTCTGGTGCTAATTTAAGTGATGATGATGATGAATGAGAAGCTGTTCTACCATACAGACACACTGGACTCCAATAAATAACTTTAAACTTACATTTTACTTCAAAACACTAATGGAAAAACGTTCAAACATTTAATCACAGTGCTATCCTTACAGTCACAAACAAGCAGAATGTCATACAATGATTAAAGATTTTTTAATTAAATGTCTATCTGGATCCACATAAATGAAATAATTAGTATTTGACATGTGCAATAGATGTATGAGTTAAGTCCATTTTATGATACATGCTTGATTTTAATATTTAATTAATATTCCATTTTCAGTATGCTATGAAAAAATTCCCTATTTTAAAAATCTCAAAATAATGAAATCTAAAAGCTACTGATTATGATCTTAGATGAAAAACTTACTTGTCTTAAATCAGGAACTGTATCTAAGTTTCGTACTAAAGGCTGGAGAATTCGAGATGCAAATTCAGTAAAATCAAGAGATTCTGATAAATGATCAATGGTCTCTAAAGCACATCTAATATAATAATAAGAAATAAAAAGGTCTTATATGAACAATAAAAATTATAGAATTACATAAAAAGAAATAGCTATTTACTTTTAAAATGATTTTAATACAAGACATGATTATTCTACATAATTTCACAGATTGATAATTTATAATTTATTCATAATACGTTAATATTTTAAAAAGTTATATAGGAAAAACAAAAGCATTTGTATAACATGTATAAAGTTTAAACTTTAATCATCTCTCTCTCTCTCACACACACACACTCTCTCTCTCTCACATGCACGCACCCATGCAAGCACGCACACGAACACACACACACACAACTGGTACAATTATTCTTTACTGACTACATATGAAGTTAAAGCCCAGATATTTTAGATGCCCAGGCTTGCAATCAATGCAGTCATGAAAGGCAACTAAATTAAACACAATACCAGGCAGATACTTATTAAAAAATCATTTATTTTTATACGTAGAAGTACTCATTGACATGTCTTACAGAGGTTATCAACAAACGGACATATAATGATTTGTGAAAATGCCATATTGAGGTAGGGAAAATCACAATTTTTTATGAGAAAAAGTTTTAAACAGAAGTTTTAGAAGTTTGGGAGATCAAATACATACATAAAGATACAAGAATCTGTTGTTATTCTTAGAACAATTAATAGCTCAGTAAGTAAAGGTAAAGAAAGGGCCAAATGTAGCAATTAATAATTTACCTTTAGTTTTAGAAGTGAGCAATGAATGCAATCTTAATGAATCACATTCTTTATTTTCATTTGAGTAGCAAGAAAATTAAGATTATAAAAATAGAACATGATTTAGAAGAATTTTAGAATTTTAAGGAGGAAATATTTTTTGTTATATTAAATAAATATATGCACAGTATACCACTGCTTTTTCTGATCTTGAAACCAGCTAACTCAAACTTTATTTTAATTAAAAATAAATATAAAATAGAAAGAAACAATATTAAAAATTTAATTTGATGGTCTACAGTTATTATTTAACACAAAAAAAATTATGCTATTTGTGTTCAAACTATATGCGCGAAAGAAAATTTTTAATACTAATATGAAAATAAAAAAGCATACCTTTGTACTAAAATAGGAACATCTGGTGAGGGAGAATCAAATAACTTTACAATAGGAGGTAAAATTAAATGAAGATAATCATCAAGGTTGTTGCCAAATTTCTGCAAAGCTAATAACAACTGAAAAAAAAAATGTTCTATTTATTCTTTAGAAGTTTTTTACCTAAAAAAGATATTAAATATTAATTACTGTGTTTTTTTAAACCACAATATATATACATACAAAATATTCTGTATGTATGTTCAGCTATGCCTTTCAAAATGGCTGGATCAATCTTTAAGAAATTTTCAAGGGAGATTCAGGTAAATCCTGAGAAGGTTTTAGGCAGGTCAGATTAATTGGACAAAAAGGTCATGGTGGAGACAGAATGCCTTATTGCCCTCCTTGGTGAGCTTAAGCCTTGGATTGCCCTTGAGCTTGGTGATCACCATTGAATATTAAAGTGATATTGAATATATTTTCCTTTTAATAACATGATAAAATTATTGAAACCTTATAACTTTATTCATATGACAATTTTAAAATGGGTTTTTGACAGCAAAAATTATACTAAGTTTTACTGTTTTTTGGCAAAATAACTTCAGTTATTTAATTTTATCTATTTTCATTTCATATATTCTTTTTAAATTCCTTTTCACTATTTTTAATGCCAATTTATTCCATTACTAGGAGTAACAGTATGATTGTTTTCAAAATTTAAAGTGTCTAACATTTTATTTGTCATTTCCTTAATATTTTTATTTTATGGGTACCTTGGTTCTCTTTATATGATTTTGCAAAAAAATGTACATACTTTTCTGTTAGCACAGTGTAAGTATAATTTTTTTGTGCTGCTGAGGTGCAGGGTCACCACTTCTTTGATTTGGGAGGGCTATGAGGCTCTTTATGGCCTTGCTTAATGCAACAATAACAATTTTTATCCATGTTCTCTATCCATATGGATATTTAGGGCAATGAACTAGCTAATAAACTGGCTAAAGATGATTCTATTATTTCATTTATAGGCATCAGCCTGTCCTGGATATTACTTTGATGTTCTAAGAACCTTGTTTTTTCACTCTTTTATAGATATTCAGAATGATGACTGACACAGGAGGAGAGTCACAGGCAAGCCAAAGAGTTAAATGACTTCTTCAGCCTGCAGAATGAAGAACTTTTGAAGCTTCATGTGAATATCATATAGAAGATTGTTGGCATGTTAACTGTTTACTGTGTTCTCAGAAGTCATATTAATGTAATGGGGATCAGTCTTGATTCCTTATGGTGTGGTTGCCATCTTAGTAAAGAGACTGCTCATTATATTTTGTATGACTGAGATTTTTACTTGGTTCAAAGCTTTAAACACTTACATTGCCCTATTTTTAAATAATTAAATGAAAAAAATTAAATTTTAATTTTAAAAATGTCATAGAATTTATTATAAAATGAGTAGTTTTATTTTATTGAATTGTTTATATATCTAGTAAATAATAGAATCTAAACACTCATTCAAATTTTGAAATAAATAATTTTTATTTGAGACTCTTAATTACCCAGACTTAAGGCTAGGTACACAACAGCTAGTTATAAATAAAAAAGGACCATACCTTTGTTGTAATGGTTCTATCTTTGGACGTATCATGCATAAAAACTCTAAGAAAATGAGGTATTAGTTGTGGAAGATATATTTTGAACTCAGCTCCCAGAGCTATAACTACTTGCTCAATAAGCAAGATTATTGTGCTTTGCATTTGACTTTGTGGTGTCCAATGCACCTAAAGAAAAAAAAATTCATGAAAGACTTTCTTCACATACTTTTATAAGAAAGTTCAAGAACGAAAGTTTACTAAAAAACATTATACAAGGTTTTAAATAAGTTTCTTATATATAGAATAAATACAGTACTATAGATGATTTGACTACTGTTAACATTGCACTTTCCCTGATAATTTTAATTATTCTATAGCAGGCCTACCCAATCCAATGACTTTCTGGATTGCTTTAAAAATTTATTTCAATCTATCAAACTGCATTATGTGTGTGTATGCATAATTACAATATATATATAAACATGCATATTATAATGTCCTCCAAATATTTCAACATAAGTAAAAATTTGATGCAATATTCAAATTCGAAATACAATAGATAACAATTGAAAAAAATTTTAACTTAGTTAAACTTTTATTTTCTTTATTTAACAATAATGAAGAATCGAAGTTAAAATATCATATCAAAAAGCACAATTCAAACACTATAAAATTCCAAAAGCAAGCTTGACGCTCATTACAAGGACTAGCACACAGAATATCAAATTTCAGTTTAATTGAGATCGCAATACCTGCCTCTCAGCTATCTAGAATCAGTATGTTCTCTCTGGAATTGCAGTACAAGCAAGGGAGTATATTACAATAATTATATAAATTTTTAAAGAGGAAATTTAAGATAATACATTAGTACTATTATTCATAAATTAACAATAGAATGGTTAAACATTTATAACCATTTAAATAATTATAATAATCAATAAAATAATTTAATGTTATTGTTTTTACTATAGTCAGTGCAAAATTTATTTCAATTAGAAATTTTAAAAATTCTGTTGCAGGCTGCAAAATTTTACCAGACAGGATGCATATGGCCTGTGAATCATGGATTTTGTCATCCTTCTTCCATACCACCATAAATTTTATCCTTTATGGTGAAAATTTAACAGAAGGATTATATTATCATGTAAATTATACTTCTTAAAGAGGGACTGCATAATTAAATTACAATGCTATTAATCAATCATATTTTTTCTAAGGAAGGTAAGCAATTCTCACCTTCATCATAAAAAAATTAAGGCAATCACTATAAGAGCTTACATGAACAGAAGTATAGACTTACATTATAAATATAACATCAATGTAATTTAGCATTCATATTCTCAATCATATAATATTATGCAGAATATACAATTAGATGACCTATGACTTGTAGAAAATGGTAAAACACCAATTCCAGATTTTCACTACAGTTCAATAAACAGAGTTTCTACATGAGAAAGGAAAACTTCCTTGAACAAGCTAATGGTTTGAGAAGAAAATTATCAAAATCCATTGACGTGATTTTTTTTTGAGTAATAGTATTTTGAAGGTTGAGTTCCAGAATA
This sequence comes from Pardosa pseudoannulata, assembly GCA_032207245.1. NCBI lineage: Eukaryota > Metazoa > Arthropoda > Arachnida > Araneae > Lycosidae > Pardosa > Pardosa pseudoannulata. Next base: position 31,199,038 of record CM063498.1, read on the forward strand.
GTTAATTAAGGTATTTAATGAATATATTGATCTATAAACAGAGATATTTTAATTTATGTCTTGTATTTAACTACTATAACATACAAGTTTTTCAAGTTATAAGTCAACTTGGAGTCAATAATTTGCCCTGAATTAAGAATGACAGTGAATGAGCTTCAGTGACATCAATGGCAGATCTACAGCCATCAAAGACCACAGCAGAAATCTCCCTGGCACTCTAACTTATTGGAATAATTACCAGACAAAATGTCAACAGAAATATATTAAAATTTATTTAATTAAATAGCTAAAATGGTTTGGAAGACAAAAAACCTTAAGTCTAAAGAAAAATCAATTTAACCGTTTGAGAGTGGTGAAGCACTATCACTCTTCTCATATATTCTGTCAAAAATGTGTGGAAGTGCGATTGCGCTGCTGTAGGTTACTATAATTTTCCCATTAATTGAGAGAAAAGTAAGACTTAATCTCCAGTGTGAAAATTATAGTAAAATACAGCAGTGCGATCACATTTCTATGCCTTTTTGACACAGCACAAGACAAGCGCCATAGTGCTTCGTAGCAGTCACACAGTTAAATTTAGCAAAGACATATTTAAAAACCTTATTAATTAGCCACTTTAAAATATTTTTAATTCATCTATCAATAAAATAAATAAAATAAGTTAGTAAGAAGACACTACAGACATCCTAAAGTTCAGATCTGCAGTTCTGAAACTATCCAGACAATTATTGATTGAAATCCTAAAATTTGTGTATATGGAAGCACTTGAGAATCTGCAAGCCTTTTTTTTACCCACATCTTTGTTATTTTTCATGTGGTGCATTTTTTTCACTCCATTACATTACAGTACACATGCTTAAACATGATTCTTAGAGGGCTCCTACCTCCCCCCTGATCAGGCCCAAAGCAGCCTGCAATTTCAACCCCATATCCTTGATACGCCTATGAGTGAGAAACAATCAGTGACCAGTTTGTTAGCTTATTTGTTTAGTTAAAACCAGTTTATTTCTTTATATTTTCTTGTATTAAGTTCTACTGTTTGATAATAATACTTACTATTAATAAATATATTTTTCTTATTTAAAGCAAATTTAAAAAAAAAAAAATAAGAGACTTTTTGGGGGTTGACATGAGTTACATTCATTTCATTTAAATGGATAAAATGGGTTTGAAATACAGGCAAACGAACTTAACTCTTCCAGAATCAATTAAACTTGTATGTTAAAGTATTACTGTAAATGTTTGACAAAGAAAGGAAAATAGTGATTACAAATATAATACGATAAACGTATTCAAGCTAGGATCTTTTGTGTTTATAAAAAGGGTGAGTTCATACCTGTCCCATTTTTAAAGGACATTTACAGAGTATAATCACATGTATATTGCTACTTTGGAAGAACACCATAACAGTTCAAAAAAGTTTATATTTTAGCAAACATCTTTCAATTATTTCTCAGGCTGCTAATTGAAAACTTATTGATTTTTGCTACTAACAAGAATTTTTTACATTGTTTAAAAAGCTTCTAAATTTAAAATATGGCATTAGAGCACTAGTGATAGAAGAAGTAACCTTTATGAAGTTTACAACATAAAAATATAACTTTTCTAATATATTTATACCTTAAGTGTAAAAAACACAAGTTTTGAGTTCCAAGAATTTTCTTCCAAGGTTGCAAGATTTAATACTAATAAACCATAACATAATCAAATTATCATAGTGCTATAAAAAAACAGATTGAAATCTTTCAGCTTACCTTTAGAAGACTAAATATATCATCAAGGTAATTACGAATGTGCACCTTTACAATATTAATGATTTGGCATAATTGCTGAAATAAAAACTAAAAAAAAGAGTAAAATTAATTACACTTAAAAAGATAATAGTCCAAAAATTAATCATACAGAAAAATAAAACTCTAATAATCTGCAGAAAATTCAGTAAAAAATAAATTAAAAACATGCTTGATTCCTTTCTGACTTTAATAAAATATGAAAGTTTAACTAGTTAAACAGTCAAAAGCAAAAGAATTATGAAACTTACTTCGATGAAAGGGGTCTCTGCTGTTTTAATAACATTAATAAATGATGGCATGACTTGCTGTAAATAAGGCACAGCACTTATTCCCATATTCTTGAACAAAAACGTAATGGCATGCACAGCCATAGTATGATGTTGATGAAGTAATGGATCACGAATGATTTTCATTAAAGTCACAATAGCAATTTGAGGATAAAATTCATCAAGAGTCCCAGACATGTTCACTAACATTTCACTGGCATTCATTTCTGTAATAAGGGATGCAAAAAGTAATATTTATTAGACAAAATATTAGTTCCATATACCTAAATTTCTGACATTTCCTATCATATACCTGAAAAACTTAAGATTTTTCCATTATTTTCAAAAGGAAATTATCAAATTTTGTACAGATTTTTATTTATTATATTTAATGAACAGAAACAAAAATAATATAAAAAAATTAACTTTCAGTAAATTAACAAAGTATTTATTTAATTAATGAATAAACTTTTGTTATATTTACCTAATTATTTAGAATGATACCAATTATTTGACAGTATAACCTAGCATGAATTAACACTGAGCTCACATTTGAACAAATGAATAACAAAATGGAGAAAAGTAGTTGAAATTTAATTGTAAAGACCAAAGATAACATTTACAAAAGAAATTATTTTACAAAAATCAAGATTAAATGCAAAACCTTATAAACAACAAATATAACCCTACATAAAATAACCATATAAAGATAACAAGCATCCCTTCTCTTTTAGATACTTAAAAACTTTTTCAAAGAAATTTTCAACTCACAAATCTAAGAATAAAAACACAAAGTTGAACAAAATTAAAATTTAGCTAGGTATGACTAAATATAAGGAATACGTATCCATTGTGATTCATCTGAAAATTTTGGAATGTTGTATAAATAAATAAGCTGTCAAATACGTGCAACATCAAAAATAGCAATTGTGCTGCATAATTATGCATATGCTTAGGGAAACCTATTGCATCTAGAACATAATTTAAGTTTTACTGTATTTTTCTTCCACTTCACTAAGAAAAAATTATCAGATACATTTAGTTTGATAAATGGATTGTGAGAGCATATAATTTAATTAATTTTTTTATTAACTATTCTTAAATTTCTGAGCATTTTACAACTGGAATTCAAGTAGGACCAGGCTATAATGCCATGATGCATCTATCGATGTTTTTTTGTAATACTCATAAAAGAATAGGTAATTGTCTCTATTCTAATAGTGAATTATGATCTTTAAGTGAGATTCAGCTACAGGTAACAAATTTTTTGCAATACAAATAAAAATTAAATTTTTTGCAATACAAATAAAAATTATAATGCATGCAACACTTTCATGCCCAATGTGCCCTAATACATAATGTTTATCAAAAGGAAAACTATTTAAAAAAATATTACATAAAAGCTCAAATGTTTGCACAAATAACTGATAGTTTAAAAAATAATAATAAGTTTAGTATTCAAGCTGTTGAACCTTAGACCTAAACAACAATAAAACAAAGAAACTGATCAAAGGTAAAATAGATAAATCACCTAAACATTTGTTAATTGCACTCATTCAGTCATAAATATCAGGAAAGTGAGATTAATATATTTGTAAATAAGATCTAATATACTGACGAAATTATTGGGGGTTAAAACATGATTGAATTACCCAAGAGAAAAAAAAAACAGAAAATCAAAATACTTTATGAGATGCAGTATTAGTTATACAGATACAGAAACTTTCTTTATTTGTTTTAAACTCACTGACTGTAAAAGAAAGTCTATAAATAAAACTTATTTCTAAAACCAAGGTACATGTTGATCCAAGATACAATTTGTTCCCCTATGTATAAACAATCAGTACCTTCTTGAATTATGTGGCTAAATGGACTATAGCTCCTGGGAGGCAGCAATTTTACTAAAGTAAATTATAAAAATATTTAGGTGGGTTTAAACAAAAAATAAAAGATGATTAATTTCATATTTCAAGCTTCACTCTATTCCAGAAAGAATAACAGAAAATATATTTTAAGCAGATTGTTAATAGCAGACAAGTGCCAAATATATTACAACTTTATAGGACATAGTAATATATGCACACCTCATACAAACCAAATCTTACACTATATATAAATTTAGTTTATAATCAAATAAAGAATATTCATAGAAAAAACAGGAAACAGTTAATTTTTTTAGAATAATTTATTAATAAGTAACTTACCTTGATTATCATTACTTGTAGCTGTATTTCCAATGCTTAGAACACTCCTTGATTCATCAGATTGATCAATTAGTCCTAAATTTACTTTGTACTTGAAAGGGTCAAGGGCACCCAGTAGGCCTAGAACACGAATAGCCTACCACATAGAAACAAAGGTGATATATACATTTCTATTAAAACTTTTTTTATTTATAACTTTAAATAAAATTAATTTTTTTCCTCTTCTCAAAAAATATTAATTATACAAACAAAGCTAAATGTGCTAGAATTTTAAAAGATATATATTTTTTAATCATAAGAGAATTTTTCACTATCATTGATTTTAAATTGTAATACTTGAAAAGACAGTTAGTTCTATACTATAAATATACAATGAATGTAAGATGCTTATAAGATAAAATTTAAGAATTATAACAATATCTCAAAGTAAAAATTTTAATAACCAGTTTTATTAAAATTAAATGCCCAAAGTTTTAACTGATATTTAATATTTTTTTAATTAAATGTAGTGGTAAAAACTATTTTAAAGTAATCTGAAAACAAAAAGTATCGCAATAAGCAACACTAATTGCAAAATGCCAACAAGTGATTAAAACTATATTTAAACTTTTGTAAATTTTATGAATTTTTTGACATTTGCAAAACTAAATAACAACTGACAACTTAACAATATGATTAATTTCTGTTCAAAATGATGAAATGAAAACTTCATCATGAAAAATTCAATATTCTCTAAAATAATAGCTAAAATAACATAATAAATGATACATTTAAAAATTACTGCCTCAAAAGTATATACAAATTAGAAAATACTGTTATAAACCAAAATAAAATTTTTAGTTTCATAAAAAATAGTATACTTACTTCTCTTCTAATAGTAGATGACTGTTCTGTTTTTAAAAAATTCAAAAGTAATTCAAAAAGATTGGGATATTTCTTGTATGGTTCTATCACATATCCTGTGCTTTCAATCATTTGCCCCAGTGTCCACAATGCAACCTGAATACAAATACATTTTATTAAAATTTTAAGAAATTAAGAAATATTTTATTGAATTCAAATATAATTTTTTTAAACACTTACTTCTCGCTTAGGTAAAGATGAAGAATCCTGCATCATATCCAAAACTATTGGCATTAATTCATCCATCCACTTTCTCATTTCTGTACCACTTACCTATTAATTTAAAAATCATACCAGATATTCAGTTAGGTAAGAAAACTGAAGGAGAAATTAATTTTATTACCCATAAAAACTGGCATTGTATTTTTGTATACATTGTATTTTTATGATATTGCATATAGTGTCATTATTATGTCCTGTCAAAAGTACATACAAATGAAATGGTACATAAAAAAATGAGCAGCTGTCATTTAACTAATAGGTAATATGTTATTAGAGTTATTTTTATATAAGTAGATTATATAAAAATAACTCTAATAACATATTACTTATTAGTTAAATGACAGCTGCTCATTTTTTATATTTGTAAAGTATTAGTACTGTTATATTTAAAAATGACAAATATTAGTACTGTTATATTTAAAAAAAAAAGTTTAATGAGAGTGATAAAAGTTCAGCAAGACTTGTATTGAGTAAGATTTCTTTTGTTTTTTTTTCTCCCTTCAATACCTGTCTATTTTTACATGCATATCATCTGATTACCTATAGCATAAAAATTACTCTGGGTATACTGTGCATATAGTTTGTGAAAACGTACATTATACAAACATAAACAGTAAATAAGAAGACTAAAATATAGGTACTAATAAAAATGCATATTTTATGAGTCAAAATCCATATTTTTATATAATATAAAATTATTAACATTCAGTAAACATGATTTTAATGCCTTAATATTAAACATTAAAATTTTATTATTTTACAAACTGAATGGGGAAAATTTTTTTTAAATATTTAAGTGTTTTATAGGACTAGTTCTCTTTCTACATTTTTTTCCCTCCATAAAAATGGTACTGAGAAATGGTTATTTTCATTACATAAAAGCTCCAGTACAATTTTAAAAAATACAAATCTATTATAATTTCTATATAATGATTTCTCAAAAATGTAAATATTCCAAACTTACTTGAGCTTGTTCACCAATGGCAGCAAGAACACTTATTGTAACACCAGGATTTGGGTCTGGATCTTTAAGTTTAGGAATTAAAACCTACATTTAAAAAATAACAATAATGACTAATAAAACATAAGAATAAGATAAAATTTGTCTTTTAATTTATTTCAAAGTAATAATGAAACTAAATATAATCATCATAATAAAATACAATACCAAGTTAAAAAAAATGCTTTGGACATTAAAAAAATTGCATCTATTATTTAGATTTCTAATTTCTGAATTTATATTATCAATCTATCCATTCTTGGAGAGAAATTTCTTCAATTCATAAAATCAACTTTTAATTTACACAGAAGTTTAAAGTATAATGTACATATTGTACGCAAAAAGCATAAACTTTAGAACAAACCCAAATAATAAATAGCTTGTAAAAAATATTTATTAACTCAAGATTTTTTTGGCAGCACAGCTAGTGAAGGAATACTAAAATGTAAGAACATTAAATATGCTAAAACTAATAATTTTCAGGGAAAAATGGAAAAATATTTTCATCATTAGCAAGTTGAAACTCACTTTATACTGAAATTGAAAACTAATCTTCTAACAATGTTTTGCTAGCTTTTATACATAATAATTATTAGACAGGAATTAAAGATTTTAACTTAGCCAAGCAATTACTACAGCCAAACAATTATTTTTACATTTTTATACATATATACATATGTGTGGTCAATTGTATATGGGTGTGTTTCATTTACTAAAATTTTCTGTCATTTTATATTTAGAAAAAGTATGATTGAATCACAAAGTTGCTAAGATGAGCAAAAATATTACACCTATATTGATGAAAAACTAAGAAGCTGCCAAAAGGAATTTACTTGATCCAATGATGCTAATTAGTGTCAAAACATAAAGACAAACTATTTAACAATTTGACAATTTTGGACAATCATAATTTAAAGATGGGACATTAAACCTCAGCCTGACATATATTAACCAATATATTATAAACATTTTGAATTTACTGAAGAAAAATTTAAGAAAATTCAGGAATCGAAACAAAGAGAATCAGACTTCAAATGCAGAGCTTTTATCATGTGCAAGAGCTATGTCACATAAAACTATGTTAACAAAATATTATTCATTTATATATGGCTAAACACAGATTAATTTTTTAAATCAATAATTACATTCAATACAGGTTCCATATATGGCCTAATAAGTCTAGGGGCATTAGCACCTAGATGGCCCAGCATTTTTGCACTTTGTTCCTTGTTCCGACCAATTCCAGAGTGTTCTAATTCTGTTAGTATCTAAAGATTAAAAAAGAAAAAAAAATATTACTGTGTTAATAAAGTGAGTTTGACATTATGTATCAGATTAATACACACTTTTATAATCACATAAAATTAGAAAATTGAATGAAAGCCCTTCACTGTATTCTTATCTTTCCCTTCATAACTTTGCTAAATTACATTAATACTATGTATATATTGCTGTACATTTAAGACTGAAACATACCAATTTTTTTATATATAAAATTAATTTAATTTAAAAATTCTAAACTAAAAAACAATTTTACATTAGCTCCTTAATTTAGTCACCTTAGATGTAAGGAAAAAAATTTTTTTTTTTTTTCAAGTTTAACTGATGTGACCATGAACTTTAGTTCCACTTGTGCAATGATATAAAATAAGCTATACTAAACTTGGTAAAGAAATATGCTTTTATTGGTGCTTTAAATATTTGAAAAAAATTAAATACTTAATTTACTTATCACTTTATTCAATGAAATGAGCAATTTATTTGAAAAATAAAACATTGATAATGTACAGATATTTATTTTTATAAAAATTTTCAGCTAAAATCATTTGTGTATGCATTCTTTGACAATTACAACTGAATACACTATTAATTTGGAAGCAAAAAATAATTAGTGCAAATCATAGCAAAATTTCAATGATATCAAACAATATACCTGAATAAGAACTTTTCTCAATGATGGCATAACATAAGCTGGATTAACAGCACTCAATCGACCAATTGTACACAAAGCTAATTCTCGAATTTCAAACATTTCATCATTTAAAGCAATAAACAAAGCATTCAAGTTCTCAGATTGAGCTAGATGTGGATCAAATTTTTCATCTAATGAGGCTAGCACACAGTAACGAACATTCTGATCTAAGAAATAAAAGTAACATTTAATATTTTACAATATGAATATATTTTCTTTGAAATTAGATATTTCAGACTGAAAAGAATATGAATAGTAATTTTTCAACTTATAAAATTTTTTCTAATATTTTATTACATTAGAACATAATTTAAAGTGCCCTAACTTAAACAGAATTCAATGCATTCAATTTACACATCTGCACATAGAAAGGAGGAGGCATCAATAAGTTACCCTCATGTAAATTTTCTTTGTAATAATAAAATGTTTTGTAAAAGTGTGAATGGTCAAAATACAGGGTGAAACTAAATGCATCTAATGCTACAGAGATGTATGTTTGTCACTATTAAATAGCATTTACAATAACATCATCCTCTAAGGAAAAGTTATTAATAAGATTTTTTTTTTTTTAAAAAAAAAAGAAAAAAAGGTGGAGAAAACTATCCTGAAATGGTGGACATTTACAGAACAAACTGTACTGACCATACCGATGTGGGAAGATAGTAATTGTTTAAAGGTGGGCAGAACACAAATGGGTTGTGCAACAGTAGCTCTACTAGAGCCAACAGAACTCTATGAGACCAGTATTTTCAAACTTATCTAGTGCTGAAACAACTCAACATGAATGAATGGTGCATATATCAAAAAGTAAATAAGTTTATAATAATTCTATTACTGTTTCATATTCTCATTTATTGCATTCTTTATAACTGCTCAAAATTATTATATATTACTAATTGATAACCAGTTGTAATTTTAAATGTGGCACTATTTAAAGCAATGGAGAGAACATCTTTAGACAATGAAAAGAAGTAAAAATTTTTATCTATGATTATACATCAGAAATATCACACACCAATATTGATATTTTGATTTTAAAAAATAAATAATAAACAAAGATTGTAAAATTATATACTTGTATATCAAATATAAACTAAAGCAGGTCATTCTTTCAATTTTAATATTTCCACATAAATGCATTAAGGTTCATTTATAACTTCAATGAAACTCTGTACCTCAGCATAAAATGGGGAAAAAATAGAGTTAAAGGTATCGTTTAAGAATTAAATATGGATATAAAACTATTTACATTATATAGAAACATTCTTACATCAAAAATATACTTATGTCAAAATATAGAGATACAAAAACAACAGCATTTTATTTGATGTATAAATTGAAAGATGAAGAAAAACTGTACTGTGTTATCTGCTTCCAATACATAATATGGAATTAAATCAATATTTATATAGTGAAAAGAATTATATATTTTCTTAGTAGATCCTATAATATAATTTTAAATCTTTAAAATTTCTGTATACTTTCTTTGAAAGAGGAAAAAAAAAAGAAAGTAAGTTTAGAATTTTTAATGATTTTTAAGTGCATATTGTGTTAATTAATTAGAAAAGATTAAATTTAATGTAAGCTTACCAGAATCAGTAACACCAACCATGAGCAATTTGGCTAAAACTTCCTGTACTGTACCCATGAGAGATGGACTATACCTCCCACTTACTTTCATGCCCTAAAAAACATACTTTTACTGTTACTTTGTTATTTTATAATAATCAAAGTGGGCATATATACAATTCATTAAAATAATATTGCAAATGAAAACCACAGAACTTTCATCAAAATATACAATTTAAAATAAGCCCTGTTAGTATGAGACCAAGTGTCACCATAAAAGACAATAAATACAGGTACAAACAAAGCTCTTTAAAAGGGTTAACAGGCCAGACTCAATGATATTTGGAAAAGTTGCTGCAAGCCGCATGTTGCACATACTCAATACAAGCAGTCAACATGACTCCTCTTTAGAGGACAATACAAATACATTCATATATTTTCCAAAAATCAAACCCAAACTTACTATGAGAAAGCATGAAAAGCTAATCACTATACATTATGGATAAAGCAAATAAAAACATTTAATATATGTATGTTGAAAGTCCTAAATTATTTACAATAAAAGAAATATTTATTACCTGAATAGCAGGAGATAACAATTTACAGCATGTTCGAACAGCTTCAAGTCTAATTTCTTTAGATTCACTAGATAAGTAATTTTCAGCACAACAGCGAACGAATAGCATAAGAGGACGTCCTTTAAAGAATAAAGTTAAATATATTAAATTAATACTATTATGATACAAAGAAGATGAATCAAATTGAGTATTAAAAAACAAAGAAAGAAAATTGCATTACCTTGGAAATCAAAGCTTCCAAGTGTTTTAAGAGCTAGAGTAATGCTTGCAACGTCATTGACATCTAACAAATTTTGATGTAAACCTAAAAAATATGTTAAAAAATAATAAATATAATCCATAAAGAAGTAACATATCCAAAAAATGGTAAAAATTCCTTATCTTAACAGGAACAAAAAATTATACAATCCAAAACTTATAACCCTACAGAAGTCATTTATAGATGCCAAAATATTGTTTAGAATTTTTAATCAAAATTGGCTTAAACCAACCAAGTTAACCAACATTGGCAAATTTTATATATTTTAAGCATATATGTGTGTGTGTGTATGAATATGTTAAGTTATTTAGTGTCAATAAACCCCACACACATTTAGCAGTTAGATATCAAGATACACATTAGAATTTTTATCTTTATCTCTCATCTTATTGAGAATTATTACCAAAGTACACTCATTCTCTAGACTTTTCTCTTCAGTAGTCAGAGAATCACATGACCTAGATCAAAGAGTATTAATCCTTTTCTAGATTTTTTTTTTTTTTAATTCACTGCCTGAATAGTATTTTGCTGTCAAACCTTATTACTATTATTATATAAAACATCTCTATCTCTTTGTGTTTTTATTCTTTTTTACCATTCAAAGTGGAATGATAATTTTGACATCACAGAATATTAAAAACAAACAATTCTAATAAATCTTCTGAAATTAATACCTCTACAACATTTAAAAAAAAAATGTTAAATAATTTTCTAAAAATGCCATTTGTGATAGGGGTTAATTTCCTAAGTATGATGATACTTCATTAAAACACCTGCTCATTGTAATTTTTTTTATCTAAATATGTCTCAAGGTTGGCTTTATTTCAAAACTTTCAACTATACTAAACTCATTATGGCTATTTAGATATCAAATATTGTATGACTGTTTTTTTTTTATATTATCTTCATTTTTATCATTAGATACAAATATAATATACTGAATAACTTCATTGAGAAAATTAAATCTTTATGTGTTCTCTTTAATATACAATGAAACAAATTGTTGAAAAATCCAAGTCTAAGATGATTTGGGAATATAATTTTATATGACTAATGATTGTTTGATATATTATCAATTCCATATCATACACAAGAAATATGTGTGTGCATTTATATATACACATATATATGTATATATAAATACATATATATGTATATATATATTTGTTTATTAATTTATCTATTACTTACTCTCTCTCTCTCTCTCTTTTACACACACACACACACACGTATGCAAGCACGCAAGAAATCATTAGCCAAATATGTTCCAGTTCTGGAACATTGATGTGCAAATAGTAAAATTATTCATTGAAAAATGAAGTTTAAAAAAAAATAAATGATAATAAAACAATTTAAAATAGAAAGATAAAAAAATCATTACCAGAGGACTGTGGTTGATTACTTATATGTTTTGGCATTCCAGGATGTCGAAGAGATCTTCTCATTAATACATATGACAACATATTTAATAATCCTTCTTGAATATCTTTCTTTAGTTGAGGAATTTGAGTTGCAAGTTCGCGCAGAGAAGCTGTTAAAGCTGGACTATGTACAAGAATAACAACATGTAAGCTATAGTTTGGCTACTAAGTAAAACTACTACTTAAAATTCAATTGAAATTAAATTAAAATGAAATAGTGGTATTTACCTCAAACCAGTTGCCATCATCGGTTCTAATAAGTCTTTAATATCATTCATTATTGTGTGACCAACAGCTTGGGCTAGCATACTAATACAAGTGAACACAGCTGGCTCCATCTGAGGAACCTTTTTCCTGAATAAAGTATTTATTGTTTAATAAAAGCAAGATGCAATAACAAAATGGACACTAATTTATTTCAAAATAGAATAAATTTTTCTTCTATAAATATATGTTTTATGAAGTAAAAAATAAAACAAAACTTACCTAATGGTCATATCTTTTGCTGGTAATGAAGCTCGGATAACTTCCATTATTTTAGGAATATAAGGTTTAATATCTTGCTTTACAGCTACAGCCAAGAGACCAATGGCATTGAAAACATTGTAACGTTCTCTCTCTCGTCGAAGAGAACCCAATAAATATGACATTGTTTCATTCAAATAACTAAAAGAACAAATAAAAATTGATTCCATGATTATGACAAAAACAAAGCTGCTTTTATGACTATCAAAAACATATATTAAAACTCATAATAAAATTTAACATTTTAACTGAATTTATTTTGTTTAATTTTTAGAATAATTTAATTTTCCAAAAATTTGTACATAAACTAAACAAACAAAATGTGATTTTTCTTTTCATTTTATATAGAAAAACTGACTCTAAAATAAGTCCTTATGATAAAATTTACACCTCCAAATACTATTTTTTAGCTGTCTTTTAAGCAGGATAATGGCTCAAAATGGGATGAATCATATTTTACACAATTTTTTGTAGAATATTTAAAACTGTTTTTCTTTTAATGCAGTCACTAACATTAAAAAAGAGAGAAAGAAAAGTTAATTAAATTTCAATATATTAAAACACAGAAACAAGAAAAAATGTTTTCCTATATAAATTTAAATAAATTTGCAAGATCTATAAATTTTAATAACATTTGAAAACAAAAAAGTCAAGAGAATTAAAAAACCATTTTTAAAATACACATGATTTTAATTTCTAGAATAAGTAAAATCAAGCAGAGGCTCCCATTAGTACATTTGCTTTGGAACTTTTAATGAGAGCTGAGGAAAGGAGCTATTACATTCTAACTAATTAAATCCTCAATATGAGGCATGTAATATAGAACTTATTAACTATTCAAATTAAAAAAAGGATTTTATTTTTAAAAACATAAAATAAATATATGACATCACCTTACTACCAATGATGTTAACATAAAAACATATTTTTAGGCTCTAAATGAAATATGCATTTGGATTCAAAATTATTTTTTAATATATCAAAAAGGAAGATTAGTATCTAAAGTATTGTCAGTTAACATCTTTTATGGCTGAATTTTAATTATAAAATAGACAAAACACAGAGAAACAAAAATCAAAACTTTGTACTATGCAAGCTCTATACCCCTTAATTTTTTACAATACCAAAATGAATATAGGTAATAAAATACTCATTTACACTTTCTCTCTTTCTCCTATTTTTACTTATGCAACATAGTATGGTTGTATGCAACTGATTCAAATACACATAAACTGTCACACAAGATATTACTATGCATTAAATAACTAACACTCCATGCTATTTTTGTAACAGATCTTCCTAATGAATTTCAAATTCCTATTATTCCAAATTTCCTTCAAAATCTTTGTTAAATTTTACAAGAAACTTATTAATGATTTCCTAATTAATTTAGTTTATTATGACCATACTGATCTTACAAACAGAATGTGACACATTGTCATTCGTTATAAGAATATATAGTTCTTGTGTTTATAAAAAATCAAAAACACTTTTAAAATATAAAGAAAATTGTCAAAATTTGGCCTCCCAGCTTTAAATATCTTCATGGACTGCTTGCTGATTGGCTACTGAAACCCTATGATAAAACTAATAACTTTGTTCACTGCAGTCAGACTCCGGCCACAAAAATATCTGTTTCCAGTCCCTAAAACTTCCTGATCTTTAGCCAATTGTTGTATTATGAACTCACAGATACATGTCTTTTATCCTTTCTAGTTTATGTCATTTATTTTTCTCGCTTGCTGTCAATTTCATGCTTTACTGTTAGAAATCTTAGGATTAGAAAGCTTGGCCAAGAGAAACCTGTTGCACCATTGAACTGTAGGTCAAAGCTCAGTACAGACCCATGTGTTATATATGTAAAACTATCAGAGGATTAAATGAATCAACATAATTACCTTTTTACAAATCTATTAGTCTGAAATGCAGCAAGTCTTGGAATTATATTGAGTAAAATTTGCTGGATATATACATTCTTAGAATTTTTGTAACGTAATACTTGAGTACATATCTAAAAAAATAAATATTGTTTAGTATTTCAACTTACAAAATATTCTTCAAAGTTATGAAAAATGAAAGAAACATAAATTGACACTTGAGCTTCATTTTTGAAATATATATTATAAAGAAAACAAATTAAAGAGAACCAATAAGTATTATATGTGCTGAACTAATAATGTTATTTTCTAATGTGGTAACATATGTAAACTCTACAGGTTATACTGCTTCCTTAAAATGTGAGTTGAATGTAATTAGTCAATATATATATATATATATATATATATATATATATATATATATATATATATATATATATATATATATATATATATATATATATATATATATACTAGCATATAGCCCGTCATATGATGGGATCAGTAAAATTTTTAAATTTCCAAAATTGTAAGGTACCCTATGAGGCAGGTAAAAAAATGGTTTGTTTTTTGGCTGAGAATTATCTGGTACATGCTCAATAACTTATCTTTACTGACTATTGCCAATTTTGATTTAGCTTTTCATATTACATGATAGGATGGACAGCAGAGATTTTAATATCAACAGTGATTATTTGGCAGTATATATGAATGATGTCCAAAATTTAGCGAATCAATTGCAAACCATGTGGTTATGTATAAAAAACAAACAAACTTCTTAATTTTCAAAGATGTATAACTTAAACACTAGATATTTAATAGCCCTTGAAATAGACTCCTAGACTTTTATGAAAAGAATTTGCTGTTAATACCAGTGACAAAATTTTCATTGCAACAAAAAATAATAGAGGATTAAATTTAAAATTATCACATATGTACCTAATCTATTATTTAAACCAAATATAAAAGAAAATTACTTGTGTAATATCTAAGTTCAGTGATAAAATGTATGAAAATAATGCAGACAATATTTAAATAATTTAAAATAAGAAATGATTAAATGAGATGGTTAAAGGAATGACATCATAATGCTAGAAAAAAAATGCTATTTTTACCTATTTATTATGAGATAAATTTAATCAACTACTCTTAAACAGGGAAAAGAGGGCTTGATAAAATGGCACTAAATGCTGGAATAGGGGGGAAAGGGGTGGATTTCAAATGTTTTAAAGATAGTATTTTTTCGCTGTTTTGTGGAGCATATTTATGTCATTTTATTTTAGAATCGATTTTATAGTTTAGGAGAAGATAAACTTTACTTGCTTTGAATTTTGCTAACCCTAATTCATCAAGAATCCAATACAGATGCCTCTATCCATTCCAGGTCCAATTGTTTTATAAATTCAAGGACGAATGGACTGATAACTACATTATTCATAGTACTATAATTTTTTTTAACGTTTTAGATTGGTTTGGTTTGGAGCACTACAGTCAACTATTTTGCAACACGAGGACTAATGAGACTGGGACCTACTGCTTAAAGCTGATTTTGAACGGCTTTGAACATTCATGCCACAGTGGGATTCAAAACCACAAACTCCAGTATTGAAGGTCAGCACCCTAACCAACTGGCCATGAACATTTGAGAAATTTAATTTTTTTAGAATGCACATCAGTATGGAATCCAAAATTTAAAAAAATTCTCAATGACAAATTTTCAACTCTGACTTATTATCATTTTCTACAGTTAGGAAATGATTTATAATGTTTATCATTTATATTTTATCATATCTTATAATAAGAAAAATGTACATCCTTAAAAAACAATGCTTAACTAATGTTCATCCTGATATTACTGTATTTACTCATGTATAATGTGCACTTTTTTTCCCAGAGATTTAGGGCATAACACAATTTTTTATATAGATAATTCTTACTGCTCTGTAAATTTTTGACAGCGCAGGCAAAAAATTGAGCATAAAAATCTATTTTTATATGGTGTTCATGTTATAATCTCATTTTGTTTCCATTAAGTTTTTCATAAAATAAAACTAAAAAAAAACCCATGTTAATGTATAATTAAAAATCTTACATGCAATTAGCCCCTATTTAATAATTTGTCTGAGCGTGCAGGACAGAGACTTCTTAGAATGGCAGTCATGGTATCAGAAAAACTAAGTCCAAAGTATCAAGGAACTTCACATTTATTTTATATCAAAAAAGCATCGGTCTACCAAGTGTCTTTTCAGTGCAATGCTCTACATAGAATGCTCAATATACATATAGGCAACCAATGTCAGCACCACAGTGTGCAAGTCATATGATTTAACTCTCAGCAGAATTAATCTAGATCAGCAATTTTATGAGGTAAAGTTGAATCTTGAACATTTAAGAAAGTACAAAAACACACAGAAAGCAATTTAATTATTGCAGAAACAATACACTTTTCAATGGGACAGCTGAATATCTGGTTGAAAAATGTAGTCAATGGACAGAAAATTATCATTTATTCTGGTGTTAGTTTTGGGAAATGACAAAAAAGAATATAAGCCTGAGAAAACTGCTTTATCTTATATTTTACAGCTAGGAAATTAGATATTAAAATATGAGAAAGAAAAAAAAAAAGGATAATTTTGGATACCTATTTTAGGGGTAATAATTTTGATATATTTCATATATATACACACACACATATAGATAGAAATATAGATAAAAACTTAATACAATAACAAGAAAAACTATTAGGTATGCACTAATTTTGTATCAATACCTAAGGAATAAACAATATACAATTAAAATGCAATTTAGCTCTTTTTCTTCACATTTATAAAATAGTTATCAAAATGATTTTTACTCACTGTATCATAATGCTCTATCATAAGAAGTTTGCAATTATCACTTTCATATATTTGAATTCTCCTATTAGGTGTTACAACACCTGGATAAGTTCCAAGAGCTTTATGGTACTTTACAACAGCAGAAAGACCAATTCCTTTTTGATTTCCAGAATGATTATATTGATGAAGCTGGTGTAAAGCTCGAAAACTTCTTGTCAGTGATCCAGTTCCAAATTCTTTCAAAATGTTATAGCGATGACCATGAGCCTCATGTGTAGCCTGCTGCTGAATAATATCTTCCAGCTCTTGACGAATGTGCTATTTAAAAATAATTTGGATAAGTACAGTGCATGCAAAAACACAAAATTAAGACTAATTTTTAATTATAATATAATTACATTTAGTAATAATGAACTAAAGCTTTTAAATAAAATGTTTAAATGAAACACAACATATGTGGTGTAGCATATTTCTTAGTGTGAAGCAATCCTAGACAGGTAAAAATTTTGTTCAAAAGTTACACAAAATTTTGTAGTTAAAAAGTCATTTATATTATTTTAAATATTTGGATTGAAAAGTATTTAAGATGTACTGATAAATTTGCAGGTATCTTCAAAATTCAAATTTTATTTGGTATCTTCCACATTAGATAATATAATCACTTTATCTTATAAAGTGCTATGTAAAGATTTTTTCTGATGACTAGACACACCAACAATACTATATCTAACAAGATTCGATTTAAATTATGTATTTTTAGAAACACTTAAAAAAAATTTAATGATGATTGCTTTAACATTCCAAAAAGAGATGAAAATTAAAAATACAAAGAAAAAGACGTAATGCTCAAGGTAATACTTTCAGACTTTAATTTAACAAAATTAAATTCTAATTAAATCATTCATTCATATCTAATTTTCTTTCTTTTAAGTTTCAATGTATGTAGCTTTACTCCTCATCTTGATCTTTTACATTATCTTATAACTGTGATGAAGAAACAAATTTCAATTATTATTTTAAGTACATTAAAGCTTACATTTACTCCTTTTTAAAAAACATCTCTAAATCTTAACAGCATAATCTCTAAATCTTAATGAACAAGTACATAATAAAGGGAAAGAGAGCATAAAAATCAAATATTTTCTACAAATGGTGTGTCTGTTACAGATATATTCATAAAAATAATTAAATGTTTACAGTATCATCATAAGAAACTTTTAATCAAAACAATGAACTTATCAAAAGAAAATAAGGAAGAATGACTTACTTCTCCTTCTACATTACTGCATCGTAATAATTCATTAAAAACAAGTAAAGATCCATGAATTTTATCATCTCTGGATACACCTTTCTCTCTAGAAGCTTCATCAAAACCTCTGATAGCTTCATCATAACATTGCTAGTAAAATAATTGGCAAAAATAATAAAAAATTTTAAATATAAAATTTAGTACAAAAAAAAATTGTTCACAGATATTCTTCCAAATAATATCAATCAAAGAAATCAATAAATTTGTATTTATTATTGATATTTATACATTTTTATCATTCTTTAGAATGAATTTGCTTATATTTAAATCAAATATTTAGGATTTGGATGTTTCTAATAACACTAAAAATACATTAAAAAAACTAATTTAGAGACAGGCATGAAACCTAAAAATGTGAGAACATATAATTAAAATTATTTAATTTGTATAACTTATATAATGTTACAATATGTCTTATGTAATGTACATCAAAAATTAAAAAATATATTATAAATGCAGTAATAATATTAGCTATTAAAGATTTATTTACTCAAACATTTTTAAACATTGTAAAATTTTAAAAAATTAAGTGAAGTGTTATCTCAAAAAAATATAATTTATTTCATACATATATATAAATTGTAGGGTCAGAAAACAAAGATAAAACTTAAATGTTAAAAATAATAACAGTGGATATATTTTGTGAAATAGACATAATTATACTATGATGCATATTAGGGTTTGACAAAATCAGCTTGGTACACATTTGTCCTTGTTTTACCTTTAGTATTAAAATGTTGAACATCTATGACAAACTCGAAAATGATTGTCATTTACACAGTGAGCTTTTAAAAGATGATTTTGTTAATTATTACTATCCTACAATTAACACAATTTACTCATAAAATCTCTATAAAATGGCCCTTACTAAGCTTAACTTTCATATGAAAGTTTTAGTAATTGTTTCTTCGAGCGTACATATTATTACTAAAATGAACTTTGGTTTCCCTAATTTTTTTTTTTTTTAATATGGAAGCACCTGAGGTAGATTTGTTATAACGACAGCTTCACATTCTTTATGTATAGTCAAAAAACTCACAATATTTCTAAGAAATACATACTTTTTCTTTGTAGAAAATACATTTTTTTGCTAACAAAGTCTCCTTTTTATGTTTAAAATATTTTTTACACCTTTTTATTTTTTCCTTTTTATGTTTTAAATATTTTTTAAAATGATATACTCTAGCTTCTGATTTTTTATATAGATAAGGATTTTATTACTTTCTATAAAATGAACTTTTAATAAAATACATTTTTTTTTTTTTTTGCTAAATCCATTACTTAATAAATTTATGAATTTTTTAAAGTTATAAGAAAAGTTTATGTGATGAATTTTATTATGGAAAATAAAACTTAACTGTTTTGTGTTACTAAACTACATAGCAAGTAAAGAAAAAAGTTGCATTCATATATAAAAATTTTTGAAAGATAATAAAGCATGAGTCTTAAACATGGTGAGAAACAATTCTTAAAAAGAATGAAGCATTTAACAACCAAAATGCTTCTCCTTTTTATAAAATGTTTTTATACAAAAAAATTCCTATGAATATAATCCACAAAACTTAAAAAGTAAAATACTATCACATAAAAAAATATATTTATAGTAAAAAATAACTAAATTTATCACATACATACAAAATTTTTATCTTTATAATTATCTAACCTGTTAAGTTGATGATTATCAAATAACTTTGAAAAGCCTAATTATTTTTAATTAAATATGCATGCAAAAAATATATCACTCTAATATATGATTTAATGCATAACATGCATTCTATGAAAAGGTTATTTATATAGATACCTTTATGCTGATACAAATATACTATTATGCAAATCAAATATACATATTAAATATTTACCCTGTAACACTGTGATGTTTGGGTTTCTTTAGTTTCTCTTTGTGCAGTAACAACTAATGCAGCTCTCAAAGCTGCAACAGCTGCCTCTCTAATTGATGCCTTTAACAGAAAATCCAACAATAAATATTATTAAAACAACATATACTGAGAAATAATTATTTTTAAAGATTTACATACCTTAGGATCTCTGACAGCATTGAAAATACAATCAAAAAATTGTTGAACTTGTTGAAAAAAAAAGGTAGGCGTAGACACTGCTAATTCCCGAAGAACTAAAACCTGTAAAATCAAATTATAATAAAAATTGAGTCAATGTTCTCACAAAATGTTTTTTATATAAACAAAATAATAACATTATATAAAATAACACATAAAATATAGATCTGCTGATTAACTATACTTGATAAAAAAATTTCGTACTGTCTTGTCTAAAATATTTTTACAACATTTCTATAACTATTATATGATCATAAAAAGTTAATTTTAATGTTAATTTTAATTTTTTTTTTTCATATTAGTTCATTTCTGTAACTAGTACAGTTAGTAAAACATAAAACATTAAAATATTACTTACTGCACCATGTCTTTTCGTTTCCTGTCTGTCACCACACAACCATTCAAATGCTCTTTTAGCTTCGAATTCAACATATTCAGCAGTATAAGCACCACTAACTAATGCCAGTCTGCCAATGGCATATGCAGCTAATTCCATAACTCCTGAATCTGGTGATGGAAGCAAATTTCGAAGATAATTTACAAAACGACTAGTTCGAATAGCTGTATTTCCAACACTGATTCCAAGAAGGCTCACTGCAAAAGAGAGATGGCAATATTTAAATCCATTAAAATTCACCTAATTATTCACAACCATCAAATACATAAACCTTTTAAAATAAAATATTGCAAAACTATTTTCATATAATGTTTATTTGTATTTTTTAAACTTTTTGTCATATTCTCAATGCATTTTACAATAATTGTAATGTAAAGACTTGTTTACAAAAGCAAAAAAAAAATTTTAATTTATACTTTTTATATTTTGCATAGGGACAACTCATATACAAAAATTATTGAAATCTAAGGATAAAAGATTCAACATACTGGTTGATTTGGCATAGAATGAGTATATACTAAGTAGTAATATCCTAATACTGCTATCTTAGTAGACTGCAAAATTATTACATATAAATTTGCATTTAATTTATAATAATCAAAATTATTTATAAGAAATTTGATTATAAGTCTTTTCAATTATACATCATTTTATAATAATCCCTTAAATGATGACCAAATGGTACTTTAGAGTAACTTAGTGTTGGACAAACAAAAAAGTTAAAAATTGAAGACCTATTTCTTTTTTAACATTCTAAATTTTAAAAGACACTCCTTAGTAAATATTTTAAGTGTTAAATGACTTCCATTTTGCCTGCAAATGTTAAAATAATTCATTTTTAAATCCATACTATACAGTAACAAAAGATAAAGAAACATTATTTAAATAAACAAGCACAATGCCTAAATTTAAAATGACAGTGTTAGACACACAAAACTGTGCTGACTTATATTCAACTGAAAAACCATTAAAGTGATTCTCAGTAGACAAGCGAAATATAGCATTTTAATGTAATAAGATTTTATTTGATAATTATTTTTTTCCTTAAAAGAATCCAGATAACAGGAGTATAGATACTTGAAACTCTACTGCACAATATAATTTTCTAATTTAAGAAATCAAAACTGAAATTAATTCATATTTTTTAAATAAAATATAATATTCATACATTGTTCTTTTAAGTAGCACTAATTACTCATTTATACATTAAGATAAAATTTCTTCGATTCTTGTGGACACAGCTGATAATTAAAACATATAGCATAAAATATAAACATTGAATACAACACATTGAACACTGCATTAAAAAGTTGTTGCAGTTATTACACACAGATATATATATACCTATGCTCATTTAATATTAAAAGAATTCTCATATCAAATTATGTGAACTCTTCTGCAACCATTATTCAAAAAAATTGTAAACATGAAATATTTACCAATGGCTAAAATTCCTCCCTTTTTATCATTCATCTCTGAGCTTGACACCATATCAAATATATGATGGTTGAAATCATCCAAAAATTTTGTTATATCTTCAATGCTCATTTCTCGCAATTCAGTAGCAATATAATGATGCAATTTTTTGGTTGTTTTCAACCTGACTTCTTCATTTTTACTCTTCAAGCCAGATATGAAGATGTTGATGGTCATAGATACTGCCATCTAAAAAATATGCAAATATTTTTAAAGTATGTACACACTGAAAAAATGTTGTAGTTCCAAGAAAATAAAATTATTATGGATTAAATATAATAGGGATTACATAGAGCAAACAAATAGATATTTTAAGGTAATTCCAAAATATTTAATTACAATTAATTTTATAAAGTTTAGTAAGCCATACAGGTAAACAAAACTGAAACTCCATTTCAATTACTAACAGAATTTATCTTGCAATAAAAGAAACAATAGTGACAATTCAGATTTGTCAAAACATATTTATGACTTTTAAAATGCTTATATCATTTTAAAAGAGAAAATACATTCTTTTAAAGAATTTTGTTATTATAAATTTTAGTAAAACATGCAGATAAATGCAATTTAAGCTTATAGAAAAAGAATAAACTAACATTATAATAAAAGAAACAATAGTAAAGAATGAGATTTCTCTGAACATATTTTATGTACTGATAAAATGCTTATCATTTTAAATGAAAAAATTATTTCTTAAAAAAAATTTTTTATTGGGCAATTTTAAACTTCAGAATAAAATTCTTTTAAAGTGTATAACTTAAATTGGATATCTTTCAAATACATGCTTTTTGCATGGCAACATTTAAAGAACAGAAATTTCCATTTCATATTACAGGAAAAAATTTAAATAAGTTCAATCATCAATGTTAGTATCACTTATGCATATAATGGTGTTTTAAATATCAATGTCCTAAGTCTAACCATTGCATTTGTTTAAATACATAGCACCTCTGCTAAGGGTTTGCCAAAGTGAGCCCACAGAGGAAAAGAAAAAAAAAAAAAATTTTTTTTTTGAAGGAATGGCTTTCTTTAAAATTTACTGCATGGTATCAATAATTTTTACACTTAAAAGACAAAATGATTATTTTTAATTCGTGTTGTTACCAGGACATTAATTTTCAAATATGTCTTTTTGAGACAATTTCACAAGATCATTTCCTATAGGAACAAACTTTTAATTTTACATTTAGGATATTTTTTAATAATATATATGTATATTGTAGTTTAGTTACTCTAAATTAACAAAAGCAGATATTCAGTATATCCAAACTCAGATGAATGTAAAAATTGATCTACTGGCTACATCTTGGTTGATAGAATAACAATACTCAGTTTTAAAAAATTATTATTATTCATTATTAAAATATTCATTTTCCACATAATTCCAGGTTGATAAATTTTCATGTCTTACTGTGTTAAAAAAAGTCTGTTTTTATTTTGTGGCATATATAATATGTATATGCCATTTTTTATGTAATAAAAAACATGTCAGCATTTTAACTTTTTTTTTCATTATTTCTACAAGAATTAAATTTTGAGTAACTAGAATAAATATGTAGACAACCAAACCAAACCTGGAAAATGGCTTAAAGACTTGTTTACAGGAACATGGAATATTAGCACACTTTATAAGAACAACAGATTACAAATGTTAACCAACAAAATGAATATACATTCTATTTGACTTATGACCAAAAAACAAAAAGAATCATTTTGGCTAATCTAATTGGAGTTAGAAGTAGAGGTAAACTGCCTCCAAAGTGACTTTATTTCAATGTCAAAGAGTAGAAAATTGTGGCATGCAGAAGATAGGCTTGGTCTTGCCTTCTTGAAAAAGGTACGATTCACACAAGACTGTCGCGCTACTGATCATGATGACATCGCACTGGAGCTCTCTTGCCTGGCTTTCCTGGGCCAAGCCCTCTAAACCAGAACAACTGTAATGCATGGTTATGAGAAATAACAGATAATTGCAACACGATATTGAGGACTAGATACTAGCATTAGATTAAGATTAGGTTTAACACAAAATAAGGTTCACAAGTTCAGTGAATGAAAGACACAAAATATAAAAATAAAAGATCATCATTAGCAAATTAAGAAATTATTAAGTCCAACACATTAAGTGTACTTGGCATATTAAGTTAAGTTGATCATGATGAATAACAATAAATATATACAATAATTGCCAATAAGTATAATAGCTTTTTAATAACCTGTAAGGAGTACATTTGTCATTGAATAGTCTATATAATATTACTAATGATAAATAGGTATTAAGCATTTATTTTATATAAGATTTAAATCTGTGGTTATATTGAAAAATGAACAAATTTTATACATTTTACATAGAATTCAAAATTTTAAATTTTTCTGAAACAAATCCAGAGTTTTCAACAAAATAATGAAAATAACATATTTTTGTTCTTAGTGGGTTAGGCTTTAAAAAGGTAACAAAAATCTTTAAACACTGGACTTTTTTTAAACCTTGCCTCTACTGATATATGGTTGACTTTATACAGCAAATATATAAAAAAAATTTTTTCGGTTTTCTTAAAAGATGATTGATAAAATTGCTCAATTTATATTTTACATTATAGAAAAAATTTAAAACAAAAGAAAAATAATGTAAATATAGCATCCTTTCTAATTTAAAAAAGGTTAAAATTGCAAAAACTGTTTAAAAAAAAATCATATTGCACAGAAAAAAGTTGAAACTTACTGTGAAATTTTGTTAACTTCTTTACTTCCGATTTACAGCATTACAAAGTTCCCAGCACTAAACAGAAGCAAAATTTTCAAAGAAAATTAGAGAGAAAAACTAGCATTTTGTGAAAGTTATTAAAATATTAAAAATAATTTATCACTACGTAAAGTATTTCAATAACATAAAATACCCACAGATTGAAATATTTAAAAAATTTTTATCATTATTATTATACCTAATATATATCAGAAAGATAAAGGGGATAATAATCTACACTAGCTATTGCTTTAAATGTTATTTAGATTTTCAAAATGTAAGTTCGATTGTAAAATAGATTGTTACAAAAAAAAATTAAATTTTTTATGTAGCAATCAAAGCAGTTCCGGTGTTTTCTTCAGACTATTTTAAATTATGGCAAAAGGCCATTCTTTTAAGTATAAAGTCATTAAAATGCATGAAATACACGTGATAAAATAATTGCACTTGATTAATGGATACTTTCATTTTAAAATTAAGTGTAATATAAGTAAAATATTTCTAGAAGTAAATGATGATGGTGAAAGTAACATCAGTTTACTATCTAAAATAAACATTTTAAATTAAGTCGATAATATACGATAAAGCAAATATTATAAATAAATAAAATGTCTTGAAAGTTTTAACAGTCCTTACTTCATTAAATGTTCAGTTAAAAGTTAATAATTACATGGAATGATTATATTAATTCGTATTATCATTGAGTAGTCTATTAGTAAATCCCATTATCTGTGCTAGCAATTCATATTTGTATCGTAAATAAAGTTTACTATCAAATATCTCAATGAATCAACCGAAAAATATTAGTTGTAAGTGTGCTTCTGTTTAAAAAAAAAAATATATCACGGAGTATATAATGAAATATCTATTCGTTCAACAAAATTTGGAAGCCATACTTTAATTAATATTAATTTTAAAGAAATTATAAAGTTTGAGTCGTCAAGTTAGCATAAAAGCAATCCAAGCTTTAGGAAGGGGAGGGGGAAAGGAGAAAACTGAGGTAGCAAGAGTCTACAGGGTCGCCTTGGCCTGCAAATCAATCAATTAATATAAAAGGAGATCATTTTTTACAAATGCTGAATATTTTTACAACTATTAGATGATAAGCTTCCTTTTTTACCTAAAACATTTCTTTCGTCCATGATTCACAGTTATAATACTAATTAATAACAACAACAAAAAAGACAATATTGTCATATTGCCAAAGACACTCCATAGAAGAAAATTAGCCGAAATTGTAATTTTCTTCATTTTGTTACATTGTGTAGTTATTTTTCGGTTATATTTCTTTTGCTTGAGTTAATTCTTTTGAAAGCACTTCTCTTTGTAGAGTCTGAGTAGTAATAGGGCACGGGCTCCTGACGTCACGGGTACCTACGTCACTTGGCAACCACCATAGCAACAATACTGGGGGTCAAGCTATCTGCGCTGATTGAAAAACTCGTTGTTCACAGCTTGAACTTCGCACGTTGGTGGTACGTTGGGGTTCGCACGTTGTTCACTTGTGTGCTGAAGAGTTATTTAGTGTTTATAACTGAAAATGAATGATTACTTGAAGAATTTAGATCAACTGTCGCAGAAGCGGTATTTGGATAAAATATCTGTAATAAGTAACATAGATCCATATATTATAAAAGACTGGGAAACGGATATTGACAAATTACCAGCAATTTGCTATGGCGACATAAAAAAGCACAATCTTTTTATTTTACTTATTATCAATAAGCAAAGAAACATGTTAACGTGCCGATCGGAAAAACCCTTCAGGTTACAGTTATAAATAATCTTTCGGTGAATTCCTCCTATTCAGTTTCTTTTCAATATGTGATGATTATAATTACAAAAAAATAATTCTCAAAATTTTTAACTGAAAAAAATACCACGACATTAAAATAAGACTGTTTACATGTAAACGTCCATAGCAACGAGATAGCGTGCCTACCAGAATGGTTGTTAGGGCTCGGCGATCTCAGCGATCAGCTGAGTGCTCGTGCCCTATAAAAAGGAATTTTAAACATCCTGCAATGGGTGCTACCATATTACGGTCGAGATCTATCACAGGCTACCTTCGCATCCTAATGTCCTAAGAAGTCTCCATAAACGGTAAATTGGTACCATAAATTACCCTCTCTGGTAATTTCTGACGCCATTATGGAGCGAAAGTTGCCTGTGAATTATCTCGACCACAACATAGTAGTACCCCTAATTTCATTAATATCCCAAATTCCGTAACTCCAAATACTCTTTTAGCCGAACGATGGCCGATTGATTAGGGTGCTGGTCTTCAGTACTGGAGTTAGTGGGTTCGAATCGTACTATGGCATGGATGTTCGTAGCCGTTCGGAATCAGCTTTAAGCAGTAGGTCTCATTAGCCCTCGTGTTGCAAAAAGCAGACCGCAGCACTCTAAACCAAACCAAACCAAATACTCCTTTAAGGATGATATCATATTGAGGACGAAGTATGTCATAGGCGACTTCGCGTCTATTGACATCAGAAATCGCCAGTAATGGAAAATTTTTACCATATTTTTTTTTTTTTTTTTGCGACTTTTGAAGTCATTTTGACGACTTCTGACATCATTATGACCCGAGAGTCGCCTGTGTCTTATATCGACTACAATATGGTAGTACCCGAAATGCCATACTCTTGGGGAATGGATTTCCTTGTTTATTTTTTTTAATAGAGCGATTTGGCCTAAGGTCAGGAAGAACTTAAATGCCCTTCCCATTCATTTTCATATTTAGTATAGACAATAGGCAACCAGTATGCTTCCCTTCCTTTTGAAATGAAGGCTAGATTCGTCATGAGTTGATACTAGCCATGCTGCGTGAAACTGCCGTATAGACTCACCTATTACAGACATTACACAAATCTTACAAGGAATCACTTATCTATGGTAACATCTACTTTCCTACTTAGGAATACCTTTGAACAAAATTTCTGATTCAGAGCTAGACACAGGAAGGTGAGAATCTACCCTTTTGTTTCTTTGTGTGCAGTGATAGTGAACCTATGACCTAATGTTCTAACGCTAATTCATGAATACTTTTTTACGAACCATGCTTTGACTTTTTATAAACTATTACAAAATATCACAAAAGAAAGGATTGATGATGGAAAATATTGAATTATAAATATCTTAAAAGGACAATGGCTAACTGATTTTCTATCGTACTATCGCTTTTATCAACTTTATTTATTTACCTATCTTGTTATGTTCTATGTTTCTATGAATTATTAACTTGCAGCTGAAGTTACACACACAATTTATTGAATGACACATAACGGACATATAGGAGCGGCCATCGCTACATACATTTTGGAACAACTGAACTAAAAACTGTTGCCATGCCAACAGGTGAAAAGTAGTTGTTGCCACACCGGTATTACAAATCTTGGATACATAATATCCCTCCCCCCTAAGTCTTATAGTCTTTTAGCCACACAGGAGGACGTCTGTTTCTGACTGGTCTTGGAGATGACAGCGGCGGTGGGTCTTTAGGTTGTTGTGCAACAGATACATCAAAATCTGGACTCGTGTGAGTTGGTCTTGTTAACTCTTCTGACTGCATAGAGTCCTGATTTTCTACGGGTGCATGCACTTGTATTTCTTCTTTAGGAATCTGATCATGGGAACACCTTGGTTCTGTTAACGGAATGGGAGGACTTATTACTTGGCTATCACTTTCATCTTGGAATGTTGAAGATTCTGCAACATGTCGAGGTCTCAGTTGGTCAACATGTCTTTTCCAAACTAAACCATCATTGGTTCGAACAAAATACATGGTTAAGCCAAGTACTTCTATTATGGTTGCAGGAACCCATTTCTTATGAGGAGGAAATCCCAAAGCATAGACAGTATCGAGGGGAGCAAATACTTTTATTCTCGAATGGTCAGATCCATTTTTAACTACTGATGAACCACAAAAATCAGGATGCAATTTATCTAGGCAAGTTTTCAAATGTCGATTCATTAATAATTCCGCAGGTGAAACACCTGTAGAGGAGTTCGGAATTGTATGTTGTGCTAATAGGAACGAAGAGAGTCTATATGACCAATTTCCAGTAATTATCCTCCTTAGTGCATTTTTCGTTGTCTGCACCATTCGCTCGGCTTGTCCATTAGAAGATGGATGTCTAGGAGCAATTGAAATAAACCTTATACCATTTCGTTCTAAAAATTCTTGGAATTCAGTAGAGGTAAACCCAGTTCCATTGTCTGAAACAATACAATCAGGTATGCCATGAATACTAAATAATCTTCTTAGAGCATTGATAGAAGATGAGGCATCAACGGAAGGAACTTTTACTACTTCAAGCCATTTAGAGTATGAATCCACAATAATCAAAAATAGTGAATTCTGAAATGGACCAGCATGATCTATGTGCAATCTGGACCACGGAGTTTTGGCCTTTTCCCATATCAGGTTAGTTTTCGATGGTGAGTTTCTGGTTTGTTGACATAAATCACAAGAATTAACAAGAGTTTCTAATTCCTTGTCTAATCCTGGCCACCAAACATAACTTCGAGCAAGTGCCTTCGTTCGCACTATACCTTCATGAGTATTATGTAGAACCTTAAGAATATCAGGTTGTATTTTTCTAGGAATGATGACTCTTGAGCCCCAAAGCAGGCATCCTTTATGCACAGACAGTTCTAATTTCCTTGAGAAAAATGGATCAAATTCTTTCGATGGATTTTCATCTGGCCATCCCCTCCATACCCAGTTAATGACTCGTGATAATATAGGATCATGAGCTGTAAATTTCGCTACATCTGTAGCTTTCAGTAGAGGTTTCTTCAGGGCTTCTAATAACAGAATTTCCATGGGCACTTCCTCATCCTTAGGGATAAATGGTTGAGGCAAGCGACTTAGTCCATCAGCATTGGATATTGTTTTTCCAGGCTTGAAAACTAGGTCACTTAACATTATAGACCATCTTTGCATTCGAGGAGACAGCATATTAGGAATGGGCTTATTTGGAGCAAGCAATCCTAATAATGGTTTGTGGTCAGTACGAATTTCAAATTCATGACCATATAAATAATTGTGAAATTTCTTTACACCTTGAATTATGGCTAATGCCTCTTTATCTATTTGAGCATAACGTCTTTCTGTAGGATTCATAGTCCTTGAATAGTATGCAATAGGAGCTTCTGCTCCTCCTTCAAGCTGATGACTTAGTACTGCTCCAATACCATATTGCGAGGCATCACACGTTAAAATTATAGGTTTCTTTTCATCAAAATACGTTAACAGAGTTTCAGATGTTAGCAATTTCTTTACCTTCTCAAAAGCTTCATCATGACATTTAGTCCATCTCCAAGAAGCACCCTTGTCTAGGAGACGATGAAGTGGTTCAGCAACATTAGCCTTGTTGTTTAGAAATGAGTGATAAAAATTTAACAGTCCCAGGAACGCTTGAAGTTCCTCTCTTTTTGTAGGTACAGGAGCATTATGTATTGCTTGTACCTTGTCTTTGGTGGGCCTGATACCATTTTCATCAATATGAAATCCAAGATATTCTATGCTTGAAGCACCGATAATACATTTTTCCTTATTTAATTTTAATCCCGAATCTGAGATCGTCTTGAGAACCTGTCTGAAATGTTCTCTCAATTCTTCTGATGTTGAAGCTTTGATCAGAACATCATTAAAATATGGTATCACACCTGGAATCTTAGAAAGTAATTTATCAATGAATTGTTGAAATATACCTGGAGCGGATGAAACACCAAATTGTAAACGCTTGCACTTAAAAGCTCCTTTATGGGTTACAATGGTTTGAGCCAATGCACTAGCTTCATTTACAGTCAGTTGTAAATAAGCTCTAGCTAAATCAAGCTTAATGAAATAACGACTACCAGCAAGTTCAGATAAAACTTGATTAACAGCAGGAACAGGATATGGGTGTTGTTTCAAAGCCTTGTTAATGGTACACTTATAGTCACCACATAATCTTACTTCACCATTCGGCTTAAGAATTGGAACTATTGGTGTCATCCAATCAGATGATTCTACTGGTTCAAGAACATTTAGTTCTAATAAACGTTGCAGTTCTTTCTCAATTTTTGGTTTTAATGTAATTGGCACAGTTCTTGCTTTAAGCTGAATTGGCTGAATAGAAGGATTTAAATTTAATGAAATTGGAGTACCCTTAAAGGTACCTAATTCTTCATTGAAAACATGTGCAAATTCTAACACAATATCATCTAAAGTTGAAGCATTCACCTTATGTATGCCGGTTAAGCCAATACCTAATGGATGGAACCAGTTTATACCTAGAAGACTTTCTCTCTGTTCTTTAGCAATTAACAATGGCAGTTCACCCTTGAAAGAAGAATATTCAACAGGAACATTACACTGTCCTAGTAACTGAACACATTTCTTGTTATAATCTCTAATTTCATAAGGTGATTTGTTTAACTTCGGAATGCCAGTGGGAAATAACTTTTTGAATGTTAAATAATCTATTATGGAAACTTTAGCACCAGAATCTACTTCCATAATACAAGGAATGTTATTTATTAACACATTAGCTTTCATATTAGCAGCATCTACATTATTAACGGTCAGACATTTTAATTGCATAGAAACATTATTTTCAACAACATTGGATTCAATTAAATGAGTAGTTTTACCTTTCTGTTTCAAAGATGGGTTGCTTCCTTTTTGTTCTGAAGACTGCTTAAATTTAGAACCGCAAACACGTTGGATATGACCTTTTTTCCCACACCGTCTGCACTCTGCATTCCTAAATTTGCATAAATCGCGATTGTGTGAACCACCACAACCAAAACATACAGTATATCCTTTAGAGTTATTTACTTTAGAACTCTGTTTTTTAATCGAAAATGTACTTGAATGATTCTCCAAAGGTGAATGAATAGATCTCGTTTGTTTATCGGCGATTTCTGATGCGAGTGATTTTGAAACAGCTTCATCAAAAGTAAGAGTAGTTTCAGCCAACAACCGACGTTGTAGATTTTCGTCGCGCAATCCGACAACTAATTGATCACGTAATCTTTCATTTAGTGTATTTCCGAATTTACAATCTTCAGCAAGTCGACGTAATTCTAAAACGTAAGTGGAAATATCTTCGCCTGAATTCTGCATACGTTTTTGAAAACAGAAACGTCTATAAATTTCTGACGGTTGTGGCGAAAAATGCTTTTTTAGTAAATCTACTAAGTCTTTAAAACTTTTTTCCGACGGCGAAGCAGGAGAAATTAACGAACGAATAATCGATAATGTTTTAGCACCGACTACTGCAAGCAACGTTGCACGCATTTTAGCAGCATCTGTAATAGCATTAGCTTCGAGAAAATATTTTAATTGTTCCGAGTAATTGTCCCAAGAACTTGGTTGATTAACATCAAACTCTTTCATGTGACCAATCACAGCCATATTGACAACTTTCTTGAAATTTATATGAACATAGAACAATGAAAACGAAATTTAGTTTTGCAAACGAAACTAACATGAATTTCAACAATCCTTACTTCTTAAAGACAGCAAGATCCCATCCTCGTCGCCAATTTGTTATGTTCTATGTTTCTATGAATTATTAACTTGCAGCTGAAGTTACACACACAATTTATTGAATGACACATAACGGACATATAGGAGCGGCCATCGCTACATACATTTTGGAACAACTGAACTAAAAACTGTTGCCATGCCAACAGGTGAAAAGTAGTTGTTGCCACACCGGTATTACAAATCTTGGATACATAATATATCTGTACCTGCATTTATTAATAGAGCAATTTCATGCAACATCACGAAATACTTTAGCCCTTCCTATTCATTTTCATGTTTACGACAACCAATAAACAAACAATAAGCTTCCATTCCGGTTGAAAAGAAGACCAGAATCGTTATAAGTTGAGACGTGCCCTGCTGCGTGAAATTTTCGTATAAAGAATATTTCAATAAATACGTATTTTTCTTTATTCCTTGTTCAGGTGCCACTGAGCATGGTTTCACCTGATTTGCTCACTGATATATGTATATATATTTTTTTTTACGTCAACCTTCCTTTCTCGCTTTTCATTTGCACTGATTCTAAAGATATAAAAGAAAAAGTAAACGCTTGTGTTAGATAATCATAAACGAAATAAGGAAATAACTTTTTTATGAATGATACTTATCGTCTATGTAGCGACAGGCACCGTTCCTCCGTGGGAGTATGAGTAAAGTGCTGATTTTCGGCACCGGAGTTCGTGGGTTCGAATCTCACTGTAGGAATGAATGTTCGTAGCCGTTCGGAATCGGCTTTAAGAAGTAGGTTCCGGTCTCATTATCCTTCGTGTAGAACCGCAGCAGTAGACCGTAACGCCACGTAAGGTGCGTACATACACAGAGAAATTTGCAAAAAGAACATTCCGATTTCTAATGCAGTACACTAATGGTGATTCTTTGGTTTGGGGCAGTATGGCCTACTGTTTCACTACACTAGGGCTAAAATTGGTAAAGACTTATGTAACTACACCTTACTCTTTTTCTACACGATTTTGAAATAACATGGTTCCCCAATATACATTTTTGTACAAATTTTTTGTTTTAGCACGAATCTCTAATTTAAAAAAAAAAAAAATTCTCATTATAACAGTTCAATCAAAAGACGGTCCCTTTATGTACGCGCTGAGTGACATGGTCTACTTCATGGCTTGTTTACTTTGTATTCTGGAGTTACAGTGAATACCCGAATTTTATAACTTTTTTCTTTATTTTGTTGTACTTGAACACAGAATTTTATTCTTCAATATAATTTTTTTTGTGTGGAAGTGTTCAGCTCGTAAAATGCAATAAATAATTGTGTGATTTACATAACTTCTTTGAGGGTTGTCTCATTGATCTCAAAATAGCGACTTTCGATCAGTTAAAAGAACTGATAACTGCCCACCAAGTTGAAGTCAAAGTTCCATCAGAATATAAAGATTATTTTCTGGAGAAGTGGTCAAGCTGGGTTTCTTCTAAAGAAAAAACAGGTACGTTAGATGAATTAGTGTTCGAGTTGATACAAGAATAGCAAAACTTACTGAGGAGTCTTATTCTTTTCGGACTGTTTCTAACATTCCATATTTTAAAGAAAAGAATAGTGAAATTAGCATTTCAAAATCTCAACTGTAGAAATTTGTTCTTAATATGTACTATAACTGTTATGAAACGAAACATTTTTCACGTAACTGCTCTAAACCTAAGCGTCAAAAGTACTCCACAAAATGCCAAAAGTCACGTTTCTGGTAAATCATCATCATCCTTATATCAAATGTGGTTCGTAAATGTAAAGGAAAAACCACGGATAGAATTGACTCTCTCTCGTGTATTCTAGACACTTTTTATGACAGTTAACTTAAGGAAACTCAATTAGTTTCGCGTTTTCTTAGGTATGGACATCATCGGTCTCCCAAATGTAGCGATGGTTCGAACACAAGGACAACCCTTTTAATAAACGACAGTGATTCCAATTTCTTCCTTAATTTCAAGGCTCAAATTTCTAAATTAGCTTTAAATAATTTATAATTTATTTCTAAATAAGCAAGGACTCCGAGTTAATTCCTCCAAACACTGTGCAGTTTGTAGACTGATGATAATACTGTATGTCGTAGAAAGCAAAGATTTTTCAAAACCTTGTCTTTATGTCATATAGACTGATCAAAGAAAATGATGGAATATTTACGAGAAACAGTTACCCTATTATTGATTTCGTCTTTTATGATGAAAATAATTTAGAAAAATATTCGATTTCTAATGTTCTTTTTTAACTCTCCATAAATATGAAATCATTGCCCAAATTTTACAAGGTGATGTAAATAACCAAGATAATTTTCGCAAACAATTAAATTTGAGTCAGATAAAAACGGGCCTGGCAACAGAAACTAGTCACTAGTCCTTATAACAAGAATGCCTTGGCAAAGAAGATGACAGAGTTGCCTTGTTGAAAATAATGCAAGTTAAAGACCTTAGAAGATTTTCATGGTATGATTAAAATGCGATATACGAGAACGGAAACTGGGAATCGTATCGCGAATCAATTTATCTTAGATAATGGCATTAACTATACAATTACAGAGTAACAAAACGAAGAAGCTGTATGCTTCGAATAAGTATTTATCACTGCGATACAATTTTGCTGGACATTTCGATATTGATAAAATAAGTTAACTAAAGAAAAGTCTTGGTTCCCCAAATATGACCAATAACATGTTAGTTATACCTTTCATAAAGTATCTCGAAGAAAATTTCAAGGCAAATTAAACCCTATATCACATGGGAAACATTCCTTTGAATTAATACATATTGATTTCCTTGAATCTTTTGCTAGAAGTTCGAGTAGAAACACAAAAGTTTTTATCGTCATAGACAATTTGTTCGTCTTTCATGCTCATCGTGTTCTATGTCTAAGGACCAAAGTTCATTAATGAAGTTAACCACGATATCAGCATTTCTAGTAGTACCGCTTGATTGCGGTAGTCTCAAAGCCCTGCGCTAGCTTACAGTTATGTCTCAATTTATTAACTTTAGCTCAAGGGAAAAGATCAAGTGGGCACTTACTAGAGCAATTTGTCGCAACGTCACGAACTACTATAATGCCCTTCCCATTCATTTTCAGGTTTACACAGCCAATAGACAAACAATAAACTGCCTTTCCGTTTGAAACTAAAGCCAGAATTGTCATAAATTGAGATTTGTCCTACTGCTTGAAATCGCCTTCTTGCCAAAGGCTACAAACGAATGGTTTGGTGGGAGGAATCAATCAAACCTTACTGCAAACCATCAGCATGTTGTACAAAAAGATAATCAAAAAGAAGGAAACAGTCCGCCTAGAAGTAGAGGCAAATTAATCGAGTCCCTAGTAAATCTGCTCGCAAATTTATATTCGAGCTTCTATATGGATATACTCCTGAATTTACAACTGATTTTTTAGTAGACATGTTTCCAGAAGATAAAAACTGTTGTGATTCTAAAATTTTGAAGAAACAAACAAGAAATTTCATTTATCATTGAAAATTAATTAAGATCATTGCTATTACAGTGATGTAACATATGATGGTGGTGTGCTGGTCAAGCGTCTACCTGAACAAATGGAAAGCTCACGGGGCGCATTACGCACGGAATAATTTTTATTGCTTCTACTAACCACATAATATCTGTAAAGAAGATAAGTACTAAATGAAGGAAATATTATTAGCATTGCTTCATTTATATTGCGCTTACACATCAATACTAGTAACACTAATTATCAACTTTAAAAGACGAATTTCTAACTTACAGCACGGTTCTTATTTTCTATTGCATGTCAAACTACCGGAAATTTAAATGCTCAAGTATAACTAAATCTTTTCTACATTTTACTTGCACATTGTCATAAAATATTCTTTTTCTTATATAATGAAGACTAATGAAGAAATATCCCCTGTATCTACCTAAAAAAAGGGTGGAAGGGAGCCTATACGGTCTTCAATTTCAGCCTCCATTGTCACCTCATATTAGCCAAAACCTAATGCTCTTAATCGACCGATAATATACGTAAAGACCTAATTAAGAATGGAATCAAAGTGTTGGCACTTGATATCCACATAGCAAGTGAGAATCAAACTGGAAAGTCACTTGTATGTCAAATTTTAGGTGTGCATTATACAGGTATAATATGGTCTATAACTGAAAATTACATGCACTCTCTTATATTTGTTTCTTTCCTATCTCTTATTTTTATTTAGGAGTAGTATGATGTAATGAAAACAAACAGCAAACCCTTTAATCTACACTTAGCTAACCAAACTTTAGCTATCTGCAATATCCAAACAATTCATCATTCCTCTACTGCAGATTATAACAATGCTTGTCTTCATTTATTTAAGTACCTTACAATTTTATTCTCCTTACAGAAAATTCAAGTACATTCTAAGAGCTACCATATATTTTGTACATTTACAAATCCACATTTTGATTTTATTTTTCACAAAATGAACTTGGAAAAAGTTAAAAACATATTAAAAATACTTAAATTTCTTTCTTGAAAATTTTTAAACTTCACAAATCTGATATGAGAATGAGAGAACATTTAGCAATCCAATTACCCTAAATGTAAATTACATGAAAGCTTACTTTATTTTCCATTTTTACTCAATTACACTAACATATATTTGTACCTGAAACCTGTTTCTATATAAAAGTATACAGCAAATCTCTAATTTATACATTTAGATGATTATTTATGTATGCATGTATATTTATATTTAAAGTGGCAGAGTTGGCTTAATATGTATCCATGGAACAGATTATACGTCTTTGACAATACTTTTTAAAGTTGGTGATAAAAAAACTCAAAGGGCACAATAAAAGAAAAAAAAGGGAATGAGGGACAAAAAGAAAATCCATGAATACATAACAACAAAAAAGAAATAAAATTTACAAAAATTTTAAACTGAGAAAGACAAAAATTGAAAAGCAAATTTATAACAAGTCAACTATGTGAAATCAAAATTTTGATAATGTGTAACTAGAACCCATACTACTTTTGTACTGTCTGCAAATATTGCAAAAAACATACTGTCCATAAGTGGGATGCAGGTGCTAAATTGTCAACAGCACTTTATTTATTTTTTTAAAGTTTATATTTCCTACATTTATAAAAATGTAATTGATTACATGATCTAGAATTTAATTATCAGCAGATTATTTGGAAAATATATCACCCATTTAACCTACTTGGCACAAACTCTATAAATGCATCCCTGTTTATTATTAGGGAACCGTGAAAAGAGGTTTTTTTTTTACAGTACATTTAATTACTAAAATAGAAATGGTTATCATATTTAAAACATGTTTTAAAATGGAATGATATGAAGAACAGTTACAGAGAAAAAGGCCAGTTAAGGATTTACTATGTACCATTTATATCGATGGCCCAGTTCTATAGGGCACTAACTCAAATTTATTTTTAACCTATTTATGAAATAGGTTGTACACATTACACAAATGTAAAATTGAGATTTAAATTACAAATTTAAGTTGTATGCCTTTAGAATGAAGAAACCAATATAGAGACATTAAAAATGTCTCTATATGTACACACAACACAGAAGTCTTTTTAAATTGTCGTAGATTTACAATACCCACATATCAGGTTCTTAAAAAAATGTGGCTCTCTTAAATATTGAAACAAATTTATTATAAAAAAAACTTGCCCTGAAATATGGCAAATACAGTAAAGATATGGAAAAAATATTACTATGCATGAATAAGTTATTAACTAATAAATCAAATAAATTATGAAGACCCATACAGCAAACCTATCCAAAACTGAAATAGCATGGTTAACTTTTGGAAAAATAAACGTTTTATGAATTATATATATCATTATAAATTAAGTTTATTCTTCCCCTAAAATGTTGTGTATAAAAAAAAGTATCACTAGATATAATCACATAATTGTTAATGTATTTATAAAGTTTAATTGAAACATATAAAAGACAGCAAAATTGAAATAATGTAATATTAGTTCTGCAAGTTGAAACTAAAGGATGTGAATGGCTCTTAAACTGAAAAATAAATTAGTCAGAAGCACACAGCCTGCCTATGTACAAAAATGTCCATGGTAATATAGTATGGCACACTATAACTTTGAATTCTATTCATTTTGACACAAAGAAACACTTTGAGTAGATAATAGGTTAATTTATTTTATTGTGTATGAACTGTGTGATTACACACAGGAACACATTTCGGTATGAATTGATTAAATGCAGCCATAACTGGTAGTTTCAGAAGCATGTCTCTGAATTCATATTATAAGGATACAAATAGAATTAAATATTACTACAAAACATTTTTGAGATATTTACATCATTTGAAACAAATATGATAACAGTTATAAAAAGTTTACATTGATATAATTTTTGAATGAATTTGTTTCAAGAGTACATTGTTTTGTGATTCCA
Organism: Pardosa pseudoannulata; assembly: GCA_032207245.1. Taxonomy (NCBI): domain Eukaryota; kingdom Metazoa; phylum Arthropoda; class Arachnida; order Araneae; family Lycosidae; genus Pardosa; species Pardosa pseudoannulata. The sequence continues at coordinate 31,238,417 of CM063498.1, forward strand.
CAAAATTAAGAATGGAAAAAAAATCTAGCTAATGTTACCATTTTAAATTAAAATAAATCACACAAGAATAAAACTTCATTCTTTAACTTTTAGAACAAAATTTTAATACAAAATATACAAACACTATTTGAAGTACTATTTTCTTCTTTAGCAAAGATTTTTCAATTTTTTAAATAAGTAACATTCATGTTGGATGCACATCTTTTTTAATTATACTTGTTATTAGAAACCTGAATCAGGAGCTACAATATAGAAATTCAAGCATGGTTTAACTATTGTAGATAACATAATCTCTTAAGTTAAATGCATCTGATTATAAAAATATTAGTTCTACAAAATGAAATACATTTATCACAACATTTGGGCTTAAGCATGGAAGTTTAGCAATCTGAATATCTTTTTCATTAGGAATTATTTCCACAATCTGCAGTCTTTTAAAAAAATATAATAAATAACAAAATATAAATATATATATTCAAGTACATTTCATGAATAAATGTATTATTTTAATTAATATTTCATACATTTATAAAAACTGAAATTTATATCATTATACTAAGTGGAATAAATATAAATGAATCGATAATTTAATGATGAATGGCTAAAATTTGCCCACCAAAATGCCTTATATTTAAAAAATAACAAAATAATAAATCAAGCACCTAATTTATGCCTATATAAGGAAACATATCTCTGTCTGCCATTATACAAGCAATAACATAAAACAAACCAAAGTATAAGTTAAGTTTAGCCGTTTCCTTTGGAACTCTTTGAAGTGTTCGATCCCTAAACATCTTTTCCAATCTAAATGCAGCAGGAAGTGTTATAAGTGGCAGAAAAAACCAGCGACTGAAATGAAACCCCAGGATAGTAAACAATACATAAGGTATAAACAATAACAGAGCATACAAAATATGAGAACCATTATATCCAAATAATATAGCAAGTGTAACAACACCAACTCTATGATCACTTTCCATATCACGAGTATTGTTACTGTGCAGTATAGCTTCAGTGTTGAGTGCCAGTGGCATGGCATAAAATAAAGTGTAAAAATCCATAAAACCAGTTTGTGCCATGAAAGAAAAAAGTACACTAAGAGGCCCAAAAGTAACAATGATTAAAACATCACCCATTGCTATATATTTCAGTCCTATACCACCAGTATACAGGAAAGAACTCGACAAACCTCCAAAATAAACCAAAGCAAGATGTTCCATTTTTGCATTAGAAAACCACACAATGCCAATAAATCCCATGCATCCAAGAGTGTACAATATTACTCCTAAATGTACTATTTCATCAGGAGTCAAGATCTTGTCAACCAATGTTCGATCATCACCACTCCTACGACTATCAATTCCTTTCACGTAGTCATAATAAGTATTTACTACATTACCTGCTGCATGCACTGACACAGCAGTGAGGCAGGTAATAAGGAATAAAGGTATATCAAATTGTTCTGTAGATTTATAAGCTAGTGCAGCTCCAATAGCAACAGGGGTAAGTGAAGCACTAAATGACCATGGTCTTAATGCATGAACATATGTTGAAAAAGTTGAAAGTTTGGATGACTGGGCATTGGTTACAGTATGTGCATTACTCAAATGGTTTGGCATACTCCTGTGTTCCTGAAACTCTTCAGAATTTTTAGGATACTGCACTGATGGCATAGTGATGCTAGTACCTAAGAAAGAAAATTTCATTAAAGAGAACAGCTCTACAAAAAGCTACAGTACAATGTTACAATTTTCAACAATGATGCATATTATTGTAAAAAAATACTAAGTTATTTGATACTGTAATACAAATATTAAAAACTCAATCTTATGATAAACTATTACATGTACTGACATTTTAAATTCACCAATTATAATTTTAAATTAAAAAATTATTAAAGTGATTCTATGCCTTAACCCACTGAACGGACGCGTCGACAGGGGTTCGACAGCGAATTCCTGTTCGAAAACGGTCCTGTCGACCCCTTCTCGTTCACACTCGTATAACTCGTATCGCACACTTTTGAGGAAAACAAATATTGCAAAGCGATAATAAATGAAAGAAACTAATTTTGAGTAACGGATCTCCTGTACCTTGAAGGGAAAATAATTTAAAAGTAGCCTGACAACTTTTAAACCGGCTACTCTAGTATGGTACGGTAAGTTCCGTCTGGAATTTACGAAAAGGGTGACTGTTTTTAAACGGAAAAAATTGGGGAGGGTGGCCGGTGGATGGGTTAAAAGACAATCTTCTGGAGCTTTTTATTCTCTCCTTCAACGTCCCACTATAGTGTTGACAAACCGCATTTGCTAAGCAATATCCTGTTAAAGTCAGCAATAATTATACAACCATTTAGTGTTTCCTAGTGACCAGAGAGCTAACACCTAATTGGCTAATGTTTTTGTTTGTGGTCCAGACCTTTTTCTTAAACTGTAAATGTTTAAAATAAAACTAAAAATGTAGCTCTAAAAAGTTGTCTTTTCTCTGCATAAAAAATTGTCATAACTGTATTTCAAAATAGCTAAATATGGCTATACACACAGGGTTCCCACTCTTTTTCCAGAACAAAAATTAACGACTTCTTAAGGACTTTCTAAGGAACAAAGTAACTTTTTATAAGGACCTACTTAAAATACACAACATAACGGCATAAACCCTATTTCCTGAGAAACATATTTTAATGATTATGAACCAGACAAGGCATGTTTAATAAATGCCCTACAATATTTCAGAATTAAGTTTTTAAAAATGACTAAAAATTAATATAAGATAAATCTATCTGACAAAACCTAATTTTGAAAAATGTACATCTAAAGTTTTTGAGTGATCAAACTAAAAATAAATTGTGAATAAAAACAATATTATAAACAGTACTTCCTGAGGATTTAAAAATGACTGTTTTATATATTTATATAAGAGTTTAGATTATGTATACTAGCTGATTATACCCGGCACTGCCTGGAAAAGAAGAAAATTTTAGACTTTTCTATTACATTCAGTGCAAGGAAAATTAAACTTCCATAAGTAACTGAAATATCTACAAACCTCCATCCTCCATTTAATTAAAATCTGCATGACTGTTAGCTATTAGGAAAGGGCACCTGACTTTATACTTTAAATCTTTTAAGTATACAAAAGATTATACATTTGTCATACAAGAAAACTGATAGGAAATCACATGACACTGTGGATCTCATCGATGGAGAAATTGATCACATTCCAATTTAAAAATTAAAGAGTTTTTAAGGACCTTTGACGAAAATTAAGTAGTTTTAAGGGCCCTTAAAAATGGAAGCTAAAATTAAGAAGTTCTTAAAGACTTTTAAGGACCATGGGATATACATAAATATCAATTTTGGAATTTAACAAAATGCAGTTGTAGATTGCATAATAGTTCAACAAATACTTATTTTATATGTTATGCATTTAATCTATACAAACATCAGTGTCACAATATATATTATAAATTTTGACTATAGGTGTGATATACCATATAAATGTAGAAAAGAATTAGGAGTTTATAAAGTGTTTATTGCAACAAGCACCAAAATATTGCTGTGTCATAAAAAAAAGAGAGAGAAAAAAAAAGGAATACAGCCTAGGTGTGGTTAGCCTGTATACTTGTTAAACTGACAAGAGGAAAATTAAGTGTTTTGTGTCCATATGAGACATTTTTAAATGAATTTTCACTGTTTCATTCATGCAGGAGATTAGAGCTAATATACAGAATTCGTAACCATATTATGTAGTGTTATGTGAACATGCACACTATTATGTTTCGGGGAGTGAAATGCATTTCAGTGATCATCTGCAAAACATCAGAAATTCTGAATAACTACAAGCATCCATACCAACAAGATTTACAGAATCAATACAAAGACACTGGACTTATGTCATCATAGTGCTTCTCTTGATTGAATCATCTAGTCAAGACCATACAAACATTATTTATGGTAACACAAATATATACATAGCAGATTAAGGATTATCTGCTATGGATATATTTACTAATGTAATGTATTCTAAATAAGATATGCCACTGATTTTAAAAAATATATAAAATTATTAAATAACTACTAATTTAATGTTTATTTATAAACTGATATGAAAATAACATCAGATATATGCTTAATTCAAAGCTGAATGGTGTAGCTACTGATTACAATAAAGGCACATAGAAACATATACATTAAAAGCTTAAACAATAAACTAATTATTATATAATCAATAATAGCATACCTGGTTTATATTTTAATTATGCAAGTATGCAAATATATATGTATATTAAAATATATTTTAAAAGAGAAACAAATGTCATAAATTGTACAATTCTTTTTATTTACAAGAGCGTTCAGAGTTGGAAATATAACATTTGACTTCTATTTGATACCAGCAATATCTCCCAAAATGTGAATGCTTAAAACCATATTCCAATTTTTGGAAACAAACACTATAATACCAGGGTTTAAAAAAATCCCAGCCCAGGATTTTTTTTTTTTTAGGAGAGGAGGAAGGGTAGGTTCATCTAGCATTTTTGGGAGGGGGTGAGTGTGTGTATGTGGAATATCATACAGGTTTAAGAGATTACTAAACTAATTCTTATTATATAATCAATAATAGCATGCCTAGTTTACACATATGTCATGTGCAAATTTTATACTCGCCACTACACATGGTTAATAGCCCCTGTTATTTTTAATTGCCTGGGCTTACTGGGCAATGAAAATACATTAAGTAAACTGCTGTCACTTCATGAAAACAACAGTGAAGTTTGTAGTGGAATTTTGTTTGACTTTTACGCCTTTACACCATGAGTGCTAAGCTTTGAATGATATACAAAAACACATATCTATTAAAAATTTCACCTAACAGCATGTGAACACAGAGTTATTTCCATGAGACTAGCAGCTTAGTCAGAGATATGCAGCAACTTAGACATGAATGAAGTGAAACATTTTTCCAAGGCCAGATGGAAAATTTGAGGAGTTGAGAGAAAAATTAACATCTATTCTTAACATTTGAAAGACAAAGACAATTTAGAACACTGTGTTGTGAAATTTGTAAAAATGCTGTTATCATTAAGTACACAGTGTCTGAAATGGAACTATCATGCTACCAGATTAGAACCATCATTTATTTCTAGTTCTGTTGTAAAAAAGTCAGCCACAGAATGTCACCAAATCATGTGTATAGCTTTAGGCACTAATTATGTATCATATCACACCATGAAGGTTTGGTACCGGAAATTCAAACACAAGGACTATGACATTCAAGAAACAAAGAGCTCAGACTGCCCGACTGATGATGAGGCCCACCTGACAGGACATGTGGAAGAATATCAGTATGCTACCACTCAATAGCTAGCTTAGAAATTAAACGTTAGTGCCATATTCATTAGTCAAGCTATGCATTGCATTAACTTGACATACAAGTTCAATCGTTGGGTGCTGCATGGGCTGACTCAAACAGAGAAGTACAGACATGTTCAGGCCTGCACTAATCTGCTCAAATATCAACACAAGGACAAAATTCTGGACCGGATCATCTTTTGTGATGAAAAGTGGATTTACTTCAACAACACAAACCAATAAAGGAGGTTGGTCAGTGCCCGATGAGCCTGCCAGCAGAGTTGCAAAAAACAATTTGACAAAAACTAACAAAAAAAAAAGATCATAATTTGTATCTGGTGGGATTGTCATGACCTTATTTACAAAGAGTATCTAGAAAATGGTAAAATCCTCAACAGTAAGGTATACAGCAGGATGCTAGTCCGTGTTGACATTGCTATTAAGGAAAAATGTCAAACTGAGTTCTGGTGCAAAAAGATAATGTTCCATCAAGGTAATGCATGACCACATTTGTCTGCATTCACTGGCTGGTACAGACTCTAATGGGATCTTTTGCCATACCCACTATATTGCCCCAATATTGCTCTTCTAGCTTTCTTCACGCCTGCAGCTACATCTTGCTGGTGTTATCTTCCATTCTGAAATGAGGTTGATCTGTGTTTGGACTCGTGTGGCCATTAAGAAAATCATCTGGGCCTAAAGTATTGAAAAACTACCAAAACATTAGCAGAAAATCATAGATTTGGGTCGTGATTACTTCACGCACTAAAGGTACTGCTTTCATGTTTACTTTTCTAACTTAAGAAGTTTTTGGCAGAAAATTTTCATTACCAGATATAGATTAAAAAACAACAGACATACAAAGATGTCCTAATTTTTTTTCTTTTTATTTATTAGAGAAGTGGGTCTAAGCTAAGGAATATGACACCAGACCCTCTTATTCTGATTGATATCAACTCAATTATTTCAAGGAGTAAAAAATTCTCAAATATCCCCCCCACCCCCCAAAAAAACTAAATGGTAAATTAAGTAAAGATTTGGAGTATATAATTATGCAGTATGTGTAAATATCAAATTTTTAATGATTGTAGTATGAAGAGATAACTATGTAATAAATCAGTTTAAATAATACATATAGGGGGTATAAGCCAACATTGCCTTAAACTTGATATAACTCCAAAACTAGCAACAGACTGGATAATGGTGCTGACATAATTTTTTACAGGATATACTATGAAAAAGATATCGGTTCAATATTTATAATTGTGAAATTTACATAAAAACTATTTTACAAATGATTTTAAAAATTAACATACAATTAAATGTTAAATTTCTATTATTTTAGGAAGACGCAAACCTGCTCACAGAGTTCTATAAAGCTTTTCTTTGTAGTCCTTCAGTAACACTTTACCCAATTTGTTTCTTGCACAAATAACTTAAAAATTAAATAATTTTGGAGAAATAAAAAATGTTCCACTTTGTTTTTCTCTCTTATTTTTGAAGCAGAATTATATGAAGTTTGCAGGTCTAAGAGGTAAATAAATATATAAATAATATGATCTAAAATACAATAAACAATATTACCATTGAAATTAAAAATAAAATCTACCAGAAATTCTATTAGAAAATTTTAGAAAAAATTGTAAATATAATGCATGAAGGTGAATGTAGCAAACATCTATCGTACACACTTGGTAAATCAATAAACCATCATTAAATCGCAACTAAGTAACTTACTTTTTGTGCTTTAGTTTTAAGATTTGTTATAAAAAAGAGGCACGTTTTTTAGCTCATCGTATAATATCTAGTTTTATTTTTCATTTCACTCAGTTAAGGAAGGATAAGAACGATATGAACTTCACTAATAGGTAATGCTCAAGGTATTACATTCCGTAAGCACATAATAAAAGTTAGGATCTAGCTGTTTCATTGCACTAGGCAGACAGTTTTGGTAACCATGAAAGTGCTACTTAGATCCAAAATTTAAATATTAAATACACTTTTGATGCTACCGCAATACAAATCATCTACCTATAGAGTACAAAGAAAAGATGAGATGATTTGCGATAGTGGCCTGAAAAATTCAATGAGAAAAGAAAATAGAGTGATATCTAAGCAAAGTATGATTAAGACTTTCAATATGCATACAATACCACTATTAATTGTTTAAGAAGCGAAAAATAACCTATAAATATGTTATAAACAAATTAATATGATTTTAAGAAATTCGCTAGTACGTTAAAAGTTTATCACTGATCAATATATACATATATTTAAGAGGGTTCTCAGTTACTAATTTTAAAATTATTTAAGATTTTTTCTTTGTTGTAGGTTTAAAAAAATATGGTTAATTATTAATCAATCTTCTAGTGTAATAAGCTCCTTAGTGTAATTAGTTTATTTCATTTGAGAATTTGGCAGCAGATTCATTCCTCTGTTGTCAAATATTTATTTGTTTTGCGTTTTCGACGAAAGGGGACATGGCTGATTCTAAGAATTTTAAAGATATTGGCTTGAATAACGAAAGTAATCAAAATACTTCTAGTACTCCCAGTAGTGATTTCGATCGGCTTGAAGACTGTAATGAGGCTGAATTTCGAGGTGCTACATTATCTCTTTCTCAAGAAACATCCCCTGCTGAATCAATTGCTGCGGGTGCGGATAGTGAGTCATATGTTACTTATCATTTATAATCTGTTGATTACTGTTTTTGCTTTTCTTACCCGTTTTCGTTTCTAAAACACACCTTAACCCTTTTTGTTATTATTTAAATTTATTTCGTATAATTTTCTTGTCAAAATACTGACTTTTACACGCAAGAGAAAATGCGTAATTTGATTTACTTTTAGTGTATGATCTTTAATTGTATAATCTTTAAAAAGATTTTTAAAATTTTAAATAATAATCTCTGCTTTGTAGTCGTTTTGAATTCTTCCAAAGTCCTGAATTGAGGATTAAAATACGTCTGAAAATTTTTACCCGGTGTATGAAAATTTCTAGTAGTGATAATTGAAACAGTTAATTACATAAATAATTTTAAAGTTATTAATTTTTATATTATTTATTTTCAATATCATATATTATATATTTGGCAGAACTAGAAAAATATATATTGCACAGCATTTTCTAATCAGAAGATCTTCATTTACCTTAATTCATGGACTTTGATTCTAAATAAAGATTTCGGCATAACATTTGTTTTTCTTGTACAGTTAAGATAATTGTTTTTCTAAAAATGTTGAAAAAAGCTTGTCTGGGGAATCTTTTAAAATTAAGATGGGATATTATTGCTGTGAGGTAATGACACTTTGGTGTTCTTGCAGAATATGGTTTCCCTTGTTATTTTTGATGATTTTTATTGACACATTCATCCATACATAAATGATAGAATATGAGTTTGACTGGCTTGAATTCTCAGTAAATTCACTGTTGTTTACTGAAGCAAATGAATTTCACTAAATTATAAACCAGTAAGAAGTAGTTGCATTTAATTTGTTATAAAATGGTTACACAAGGAGATTTAAATACAAAATTATATAAATTAAATTATAGATACAGTAAGACTAAAGCATTTTGCCTAGTTAGGTTAAAAAAAATATAATAAATTGGTAAATGTGTAGAATTTTTAGTTCGGTTTGATTTTTATTTAACCTTTATAAAAACAGAATTGTTAGCCCAAAACATTTGCAAAAACTTAAATAAACTATCAATAATAGAAATTATCATTTCCCCAAGATCTAAAGGGATGAATCGCATATTTTAAAATTAATTTGCAAAAAAAAGAAGTTGCATCTTTTTGTAAAAAATCTTAATTATCAAACAACCACAAAATGCTTAACATGCATTAAGGACCATAGAAAGGGAGTAATATAAGGAAATATTGACATATAAAAATTAGAGGAAAGGAAACAAGTTTGATTCTCCAATTTGAGAAAATATAATATAACTATACAAGCTCTCATCCTTCACAATAATTTTTAATTTAACTTTAATGAAATTAATAGCAAATAAATTCATGAATTTGTTCTATAATTCATTCTCTTGGGTGTCTCTGGGACCCGTGGTTATGGTAGAGCAGACCATGAATGCTATAGGGTATCTGAACATCATTGCAGACCAGTTGCACCCTTACATGGCCTCTGTTTTTCCAGCTGGAAATGGAATGTTCCAACAGGACAACACCCCGTGTCACAAGGCTAAAATTGTGTTGGAGTGGTTCCAGGAACATGATGCTGAATTTGAGTTAATGTCCTGGCCGCCTAACTCACCAGATCTCAGTCCAATAGAACATATTTGGGATTCCATAGGACAGCAGCTCAGAGATCAAAGCCCACCACTTCGCAATATCTCAGATTTGCATAACCGCTGCGTAAACATCTGGTACAATCTGTCTCCGATCATCTACCAAGGACTTGTGGAATTCATGCCAAGGCAGGTTGAAGCTGTGTTGTGCACCAAAGGTGGGCCAACTCGTTATTGACAGGTGGTCATAACGTTTTGGCTCTTGAGTGTATATTAAAAAGATAGCAGACATTCAATCAAGTTATTTAATTTGCTTATTTTATATTTTGCTACAAAATGTCTTTTATATTTTATCTATGAAAATTTAAAATAATTTTATATTTTAGATGATCTGAATGGTAATTTTAATGCAAATGTGGATGGAAATCAAGGCAATAGACGTTCTTCGTCAATAAGAACTTTACCCTCAAGTGATGTGCAAGATTTTTTTGCAGTTCGAGTAAGATTTTTTATGTTTAAAATAAATTGGACTTTAATTTAAGTACAAAAATATTATTTATTTTATAAAATAATATCTTTGATAAAAATAACTATCTGCAGAATTTTATTATGTGATTTAATTTATGAACATAAAGATATATTTTCTCAAGCAGATTTTGATTAAAAATAAATACCACTTCAAGTATTGTAATCTGAAAGTTGTTTTTTATTATTGAATTAATATTTTAAAATTGTTTTCTTAAATATGTCTAATATTATTTGTACATGAAAAGTAAATTTGTAAGAAAGGCTTTATTTGCATACTCCAAGGATTAACTTTATATTTTTGTATGCTGAGAACTTTGTAATTTTTTCTAAAACTAAATTATGTGGTCAGCTTATAAATTGATCTGCTAATCTTGTGGGGGGGGGGGAGAAAAAAGATTTTTTTTTATTACTCTTGTGCAAGCAATAAGTTGCCAAAGTTCTTATTTCTTTAGATTGTATTTCTCAATTTTGTGAAAATTCAGTTTTAAATGAAATATGTAATGTTTTATTACACAGTGATTAGGTTTACCTTCTGTTTGTCATAATTGCTTTGCAACAGTTTCATCCTCATGGTGACGTCTTAAAATTAAAGATTTTTTTTTCTTTTTAACTTACAGACAAGTTTTGAATTTACGGTAAATTTTTGAAGCAAAAAATGCACTTTTAGCTTAAATTCTGAATTATAAAGTATGTATATATTTAATTTTTTCATGCTTCTAAAAACTGTTGCAGTCAAATGATTTCTGAATAAGCAGTTTTGAAAAGAGTGTAATATATCTATGACTAAAAAAAAAAAATGTTATTCAAATAATTTCATAAGAAATTAATGAGAAATTTTTGGATCTTACACATATTAGGTTTCTTGTTGACATTTGATTTACCTTCTGATTGTTGAAGCTGTGCATGTGTTTATATATATATATGTGTGTGTGTGCACTCATTGAGTATTATTTTGGTCAATAAAAATATAAGTGTATGGCTTCTGACTTGTAATTCTGAACTGCAAGGAAAGAACATTTTTGCCATTGTGTTATAGTTTCATTGTTCTATGTTCATTTTATCACAAGAAGGAATTTAGTCTGGTGTTATTAGGAAAACAAACACCTTTCTTGCCTCAGGTCTTAATAGTCAGAGGATTAAAAAAAAAAAAAATTTTTTTTCTTGTTTTGTATCCCTAATATTTTTTTCAATCAACTTTTTTTTTTTTCTGTGAAAATATAATATTTTCAATTTTTTTTCTAATATAAAGGTGAATGTGATTTGATTAGAAAATACTTTTGAAGAATATGTAATCTGAGAATGAAATTTTACAGGAAGGTGCTCTTCAGAAAGCTGCTGAACAATGTCGTCCAGTTTTATTAGAACATATGGATGGAGATCTTCGAGGAATATGGCTTTTGACTGAGTAAGAGAATAATTTTGTATCTGATATATCCATATTTATAGTGTGTGTATTAAAAAGATATTTTAGTATGATTTTTAAAATGTTGATTTTTAATTTTAGTAAATTAAATAGATATCCTTTGTTTTTTTTTGCATTTAAGTTTTGGCTGTAGCAAATGGGAATTTTAAATTTTTGTATCATTTTTTTAATCAAGAAAACGTAAGTATAAAAAGCTTTAAATTGTAAATGCAAAAAATTTAGAATTGTTAGAGCTTAAGAAGCATTGTTTTGGAGAGGGGGTGGAAAGTGAAAGTGGGCCATATAGCTTGAATAATATGAAATGAAATTTTATCATGTGTGTATTAATAATATACCATCTAACCTTATTGGGTTATGTGTTATAATACCAGTATCTTGTGCATAAAATCTAAATGGTATATAGTATCCATTTTAATTTTGAAAATAACCCCTTTTCTGTGCTAGTTGTATTTTTTGATTAAAATACAAAACTTTGTTTTTATCAGTTCATTTTATAAAAACTATAAACTTCCAGTTAATAAATTATTTTACATTTTGCTGTTTTTTGTGCAAGTGAAAACACATGTCATTATAGCACTTTTAATTTGTAGAGTTATACTTTGAAAATATTTTTTTTATCTGCATAATTTTTTATAACTTGAATAATTCTCATATTAGAATTGATCACTGGGATGCTGAAAAGGAACGATTGTTATTTCTGACTGAAAAAAGTTTGATTTCTCTGAAGTATGATTTTATTACATTGAAATTACTTGACTACAAGCGTTATCCCTTGACACAGTTTCATAACATTATCGTTGGAGAACTGAAATATCCTGAGAATTCTCTAATGCCGTAAGTATAGACAACATTTAATTAATTTTTTAAAATTATATTTTCATACTGTAACTGGTTTTTGTCATAACAAAGTGATATGCCCTGAATTTATTTGTGTGTATACTAAAAAACAAGATGAAAATTTTAAGTATTCTCCCATTTGTGAATGGCTGCTGGTGATGGGAAAATGGTGAAATTAAAATTTTTTCTGATTTAATGGACAGCCAAGTGCACATACATAGGACAATTTTAAATTTTAGCTTTTAACTTTACATTAATCATAAGTTTTGAATCTAAACTAAATGTGCTATTCTTTTGAAAAGCCTTGATATTTTTCAATATGACTAGTTTTAGTTTTGTCGGTATGTCTTTTAAAAACAAAAATATGAATAAAATATTCATGGCCCCAAATTATGGATCATCTCCCTTGAGACACTTAAAATTTTGATTTGTGTTTCATGTAAAAAATATTACATAATAAGACAGCCATTACGTTTTTCAAAAGTTTATTTTACAATTGAATAAAAGTACTGTATGGCCTGTGTGATAATACCCATTCAGTTCAAAAAGAAAGCTAACATTAGATTCAAATAACACAACCTTGAATAGTTTTAAGTTTTATTGATTAATTGGAAAATATTGATTGGTTTCACAAACTTCTTTTAAATGTTCTTTTAAATAAAGCATTTTCTTTAAAGTCTTCTACTTGTGTAAATGTAAATGTATTTGGTAAGCTCCTATAGTTCATTTTTAACTGATATTTGGTTTACTATTTATCTTTTCAATAGCATTTTTGACAAATTTTTTTTTACATTCATTTTCTATCCCTTCATTGTAGGTAAATTCCACAACAAAATCCTTTTCATATTGCATTTTAAGATACATGTTTATTCGAACTGTTTATATTTGTAATGTTTTGGTAAAATTTCTTTTGTTTATCAACAGTTTTTGTGCCCAATTGTTCTGTGATATGTATCATGACTGTTATCAAATGATGAAAAAGCTTCCTTACCATTGGGGGAGTTGTTATGTAACAATATGCCATAATCACTGTCATCTGAAAAGTTCTCATTTCCCCCCCCCCTACACACACACAGATTTTGTCTCAAAATTCTTGGAACAGTGTTCCAAGCTTAGAGTGTGTATACAATTGAAACGTATATGGATATACATATAAAAATGAAACTGAACTAGATGAGAAGAGAATTATGTGCACAAGTACTGCACAGTAACATAGGCAAAAAGGAGTGCAAGAAACATTCAGTATAATGTTGTTCAGTTCACCTATGCAACAAAAATGACATATTTTGTAACAGATTTAAATTTACCAAACCACAATATCAGTATTAAACTGCACATAACTGCAAACAACATTTATTCATTTAAACTGACAAACAATGGCAGAATAGTAGAGTGCTGCTTTTCAGTACCAGAGTTCACAGGTTTGAATCGTGCTGTTGGCATGGATGTTTGTAGCCATTCAATACCTGCTTTCTAGAAAAGATTTCATGTTTTCGTATTTCTTCAATTTTAAGTAATTAGTTGTTATTGTAATCAAGATGCCTAGTTTTGTTTTATTTTATATTCAGATATGTGCTATAATTATTCAATTATTAATTAAATATAGCAACATAATTACTTGCAAAATAATGTACTAAAGGATTTTTGTAATATATAGCTTCCAATACCAATTACATATAAATTAAATCTTGATCTGACTTTGATCCTATTATTTGTGTATCAATTTGTCCATAATATATGTTTAGGAAGAGCAGAGTATAGACATTATACAGATTTAATATTTCTGCATAAAAGAGAAATTTTAAACAAATCTATTTTTAATCATTTAGCTATGTAGCTTATTTAATAACATTATAATGACCAAATAGAATATTCTTTTTTCCTCTTAAAGATTTAGCATTTAAGATTGTGATTAACTCTGAAAGAATGCCAATAATTGATTTATCTATTTATGATGTGGCTTTTTTTTATCTGGAAATAAATTAGCTATCTTAACTTAAGCAATATTTTTTCTTATCTTAATTAATTTGATAATTATTGCATCATTAACTTACTGCATTGGTCATGTTAGTAAAATTTTTATTTATTGACACATTTCTTTTCTTTAATTAATCTACCAAAAACCTTAGACACTTTTTTACTACATAAAAAATCTTTAACATAATTTGAATATAACTTTTATTGCTTTAGATTATATTTCTGAAGTTCATGATGAAAAATAAATTTAAATGAACTTATTCGTTTTATCATAATGAAATGTTTTAATTCTCAAAATTGCATGTATTTGTATTGTTAATGTAATATAACCTTAAAACTTATTTGAAATAAACATAACATTCATTTGAGAACATTAACCCTTGAGGATCCGCACGTAAATGCTATACGAGTTGACTATTGTGTAAACCGTTGCCATTTAATGCCATCTAGTAACTAAATTTAGCCTTTAAAAATTTAAATAAAACACTCTGATCTCCAATTATGCATACACGATGCTGGTCTCTCAATATTACCCAGAGCTCCTCATGTGGAGGCGACGCTGGACTGATAACAATGGAATTGTTGTGTTGCGTCTACGAGATATTGGTTACGAATGGGTTAATTACCAGGACTGAAGGTTCTACATGAAATGGATAGTATAAGAATGTTACTGCATATGTAAAATCACCTCTGGTTATTTCAAATAGCTTATATGATTTTATAATGCATGTTGGAACAGATCAGATAAATAAGAATTTTTAAAAGTTAGTATTTTAAACATTTTTAAAATGCAAAATATTTTATAATAATTATAATACTAATTAAATCTTTAAAAGTGTCTACCTGATAATACTTAGAAGTTTGTGTGTTAAAATTATTTTTACAGAAAAGCTATGTTGATGACATATTTTTGTTTAATATTGTAGGAATTTTTTTTAACTTAAAATAATGTCAGGTAAATTTCTGTAGTTTAGTCATCTCTTTATGTAGGCTATTGCTTGCATGTGGAAATTTATTAGTACAAAGTGTATAAAAATTATTGAAAGTTTTGTAAAGAATTTTTTAAATCCAAAATGTAGATAATTGCAATAAATTCATGTTTGTTGGAAGTTCAAATATGTCAAAGATAAATCCTGTTCATTAAGAATCTTAAGATTTACTTTAGATTTCTACTCTTTAGTTTATCAAATTATGATGCATATACATCAACAATTTCCAGATGTGGCTCTCCCCTTAGTTCTGTGTAGCTCCCAAGTTTATTTTGCAAATATTTGTATCTATGATATTGAAGATGGATCATCAATCCGTGAATAAATATACTTTTTGAAATAGCAGCTGAGGAATTACTATTATTAGAATTAAAAGAGGATCAAAAATTGTAAATGCAGCACAGATCTACTTCAATAATTTGAGTTTCAGAAACTTATACCAAAATCAAAATATCCCATGTTAAACTGCTTACTATCTAATTCAAATTTTTGTTATAACTTATTGGTGTAAATCTGTGTACTCCATGATAAATTTTTTGAAATCAAAATATAATTTACAGTCTACCAATGATCATCTTACATATTTTCTGCAGATCTGTTTAGCAAGTTTTAGCCAAATTTCAATGATTTGACCTTAGTTAAATATTTTACATTTTATCAATGCCATTTTTTTTTAAAATTTAGATTTCATTTTTATCGACAAAATTTTGAAATAATTGTTTAATAAAATTTTTCACTGCATATTTTTATGTGTATTTTGTGTAAAACTTATTTTAATGAAATTAAAAATGAATTTATATATTTTATGCTATGTAAATATGGTGTAAATTTTAATAAGATATGAAAAACCAAAATTTAACTATATGCATGCCCACCCCTGTTATACATAATTTTTTGACATAGAATTCTCTTCCTTAGTATTTTATTAAAAAGAGTATAAGAAATGCTTGTTAACTAGGTAGATTAAAGCTTTAAAAAATACTTTTGTACTTTTATATTATTTAGTGAATGTATAACCAAGAACAAATTATTTAAAAATGCTCATATGTCGCAGCTCTTCATATAAGTGTTGTGCTTGATATATATTTTTATTAATAAGTATGTTTTTCTTCGCATATAAAAATATACCTTTCTTTTGCTGTATTTTATAAAATATCAAACTTATGGGTTTTTTTTTTTTTTTTAAATTCCTTGCTTTTCTGTTTCCTAATATTTTTTTTCTAAATTTCTTCTTATTGTTAAGCACTTATAACTTTGTTTTCTTTTACTATTAAAAATATGTTAAAGGAAATTTATCATTTGCATTAATTAGAATAATTTATTCAGAATCAAATTCATTTAGATTGTGGCATAAGAGCATCAGCAATATATTTTATTTGTCTGGTGATAAGTACAGTAATAAATCAAACTTCTGGAATGCCTTTCTTTATTTTTGTTAAACAAATATTTAGGTATCAGGACTTTTCCCTAATCTGTATTTGTAACTTTTCCTTTGCTTTTAATGCTGTCAATATTCAGGAAGATAAATGGAGCCATGGATTTTTTTAAACAAAGAATTATACCCAAAATAAGACAGGGTCGTAATTTCCGTCAGCCTGTTAACTCCAATTCTATGAAGCTAACGGTTGTTGCTACCAAGCCGAGGTCAGCACTGTTGTATGTTTCATGTTTCCATTCTGATATTAACTTTTCTTTTTCTTTTTTTTTCTTTTGTCAGTTTTGTTGTTCCTTGTGATATTTTTGTGATTGGTGTTTGATTTTCTATGTGTCATTATACTTCACTTTCTTTGTTACATTTCTTCCAAATAAGTCTGCAAGTAATTTGTTTTTTTATTATTCAGTATTCTGAGTAATTAAAACCTCTAAGTCTCTTTGTTTGGGGTCAGATTCTTTCCATGTTTTCTTAATACATTGCACCATTATATATATATTTTTTTAAATATAAGTTATTAAGTAAGATCTTTGGGAAGATTTTTATATTTATCTTTTTTCTTTTTTTTTTTTTTACTAAAACATTCGCTAAATGAGTAGGGTGCTGTCTTTTGGTGCTAGAGTTTGTGGAATCAAATTCCGCTACTGCTGTGAATGTTTGTAACTGACTTTAAGCAGTAGGTCCCAACCTCATTTGCCATTCTTTAGCAAAAATAAAAGTAGGCCTTAGCACTTTAAACCAAGCTCTTCAAAATTTTGTTTTAATATTCTACTTAAGTTCATAATAACATCATACAATGGCAATTTAAACTTTTATATTTCTCCTTATAGAAAATTTGTAACACTGTTGATACCATTTTGCATCTGTCGTTATATATTCCATTTTCGTTTTTAAGTATTAAAAGAGGCTCTCAATATTCTGTAATTTTTTTCTCCTTTTGAAATGTGCGTATATTGCGAATAAATGCATTGGTAATGTTTACAAGTTTAATGTGTATAAAGCCATTTAATACAATAAAAATTGTGAATGATGTAATTTCTGAGCATACTAACATGTTTAGAGTAAAATAGGTTGTGAGCTCTTTACAAAAAAACACTGGTCACAGGTTATATCAAAATTTTTATCATTTCATGTCTGTTAATTTGCTTACTTTGCATCATTCTTCGAAATACATTTTTGCATATATTCACTTTTAAAAGTTAAAATTCTGTTTGTTTTCTTTTTAAAATTGCTAGATACTACTCTTTTTCTAACTAATCAAATATTGTAAAACACTTTTGACTCCCTTTATTTGAAAGTATTTCTTGAAAGATGTCTGTTTTACTTGTTTTCAGATTTTAATCGTATTTTTGTTTTTAAAGCTTTTAGCACATTTCATAATTGCTATTTTGCATAGTTTATTCAAGCATGTGAAGCTTCTGCATATCTTTATTATTATTATTTGTCCATATTCATTTCATATTCCATATCTGTATCTGAAAATTTTTAGTACTCAATATTTATGATGCTTTAGTTTATAATATGCATAATATAGTTAAGTGTTTTAGTTTAATATGGAACTTGTCATTTTCTTTTTAATGCTTGCATATCTTTCTTTGCTTATTTTATTGAATTGTATCTGTGCATGGTCTGTATTCCTTGCTTTTTTTCATACCAAGACATACATATATATGTCTTTGTAATAGTTTTTAAAATTACATTTATGTGCATATTTTGTCAGAGCTTGAAATTCAGACATGTTTATTTATAGAGCTCGAAACCAACTGGGTGTGCAGTGTTCGTGGAGCAATTCTAACCAGCTTCCTGCTTTGAAACGCTGGAATCCTTGGAGTAGAGATATTCCATGGGTTACTTATACTTCTCATCCTTTGTTTAAAATGGATACAGCAGAAAAGACAAATTATGATATTGAAGATTTTTCAAAAAAGCTTGCTAGTATAATTTCAGCTGGAAATGGACAAACATCACCTGTTGGCTCACCATCTGTTAAATGTGAGATATTGTATCAACCAATTATAATTGAAAGTTATGCAGGTATTGCGGCTGCTCTACACAATGCTAATGAATTGGGATTTTTCAAGTCACGGGGTAAAGTAAGCTTTTAATTGTCAAAAATGAGCTTAAAAAAGAGATAATTGTGTTTAAAATTTCTAGAAAATTTAATCCTACTTATCAGAATTTGTACTTGTAAGACAAATTCAGTTATTAATTTTTTTAACTAATACTTAATTAGAGCAATAATATTAATAGTTTTTAGTTAAAAAATTCATTTGTGTAAAATAAATGTAATAGATAATTAACTTCTCCAATCATATCCACATATTAAATATACATTGTGTATTATTTACTATTTAAAAGCTCATAATTTAACTAGAAAATCAAATATATTACATAATTTTTTAGTTTTATAAATACCTTTATTTCTGAAAATGATGTAAAATTCAAATTATAATTTTGACTGCAATACATACACGGTAACACATACTGAATGATTTCATTGACAAACTGTTAAATCTCTGAAGTACTTTCTGCTTGCATACTATGTATTTTGACTAACTATATTTATTTTCAATTGAAACTAACAAGAACCAGTTAGTTTCAATGTAAGCATTGTATTAATTCATAAATACATATATGAATTGTCCTTAACAAGGTTTCTATATTAATCGTGGATTATAAATAGTCTAAAACCAAAGGTACAAGTAGTGTATTTTTAATGTGTTTTCTGAAAGTTCCATATAAATGAGGCTATAAAATTATAATTGTTTACTCACATAATTACTCAGTGTTTTTTTTCCCCAAATAATATTTAGGAAATAAACCATTGTTAGAATTTAAGCTACAACATAGAGTATTTGATATTCTAAGTCAGTAACAAATTCTTTTTTTTCCTATTCATATTGAAATACATAATTAAGGAATTCAATATTTAACTACTCTTCATCTCTTTAACAATAAAACTGAACATATGAATATATAGTTTTTCAAACTCTAAGTAGATAATGTAATTTCCAGTCAGCTTGAGTTATTTATTCCAAATGTGATAATAAATGGAAAAAAAGTTAAATATCTACTTAAAGAAAAAAAAAAAGAATTTGATAATAATTAAGATACAAAGCTATTAACAGGATTTCATCATAACTTTGTTATTATAGTAGTTCAAATTCCCGGTTATTTATTATTACTGATTATTTATAATTACAAAGTAATCTGTTGTGGAAAATTTCTTAATGGCAAGACAATGCAATTTTTTTCTAGAAATTTTTCACAGTTATCTCTGATCTGTATATCACATCACATCATTGCCTTGAAAAAGAAACCAGCCTTTAATTTTTTTAAAAATTAATGTGTATTGAACATTTATCAGCAGAGTTTGCACAGTGCTTTTGATTAAATTTTTTGCTGTGCCAAAGTTATTTCAAATAAAATTAATGTCCCTTTCAATTTTTTAAAGCAATATATATCGCTGTTCCATATTGAGTGTATGTGAGTGATTTAATTCAAAATTCTTACATTCTTTCACACTGTTTAGATGTTGTATGTTATTAACAAGTTATCTAAATGCTAGTATATATGCATAAACATATATATTATCATGCTTCTCTTGTAGTAAAATGTAGTAATAGTTTGTAATATTTTTTTTTGTTTTGTTTTCTGTAACTCAGATCTCTGTACCTTTTCTTTCCTTTCAACCTTTCTGGAACTTAAGTTTACATGGCATAAAATCTAGTCAATTTCAATAGTAAGAAGTGTCCCTGAACATGAAAATTATGTAAAGTCCTAACACTCCAAGCTCTTCAAATATCCAAAGTGCCAAATATGAAACAAAATATATTTCTATGTTTGTTAGATTTGATTACTTCAACAATTTTATTATGGTTAAATACATGTTAAATTTCGTTGTATATAGCATAATAGGAAATATGATTATTGATGGAGATGTGTTGATATTTAAGATAACATATGCTAGAAATTGATATCAATAAAAGATTCGTTCAAAAATTCTTATTTACTATAAAAAAAATTCCACCTTTTTTATGGTAAGTTTTATTTTATGTAATATTTAGATTTTTTTTTTAAATCTGCAAATAATGTAAATTTGTTTAAAAAAATTAAAATAAGCAAAAATTTATAAAATTTAGTAGTAACATAATTTTATTAATTAACCTCTAGAGTGTTACAAAAGTTCTACAAAAAATTATGGTATGTAATAATAAAAAGTTTATAAATTTGCTATTGTGTTTACAATATTTCACAGCAAATACTTGGAGTGCCTTTCAGAATACTCTGCATCTTTATTTTACTGAAATCTATTGTTATGTATTCATCATCATTATTTGCTAATATGTTATGCCATATTTCCTTACATATTTACTACTTTAAAAGTGCATGACTTTATATCTTTCAATTAACATTTAGTTATAGTTTTGTTTGGATATCCTTAAATTTTAGTTATGTATATGAAATAAACCTGTAAACACTTAAGTAAATGTTATTTAAAATCCTTATTAATTGTATAAAAACTACAAAAGAATGCTAAGTTATCACAATTAAGATATTATCTAACTTGTTTTTCAGTACTGGGAATAATATAATTTTCTTTTTCTTCCACCTCATTGAAGCCAGTTCCCACTGGTAACAATTACATTTTTTTATTAATTGAAAATTATCAAACTATTTCGTTACAGTTAGTCTAATTTATATTCCCTTGAACTTTTTTTTTTCTCATTACAAAATGAATTCTTTTGTGATTCTACTCCTTTGCTCCTCCATCTATGACACTATTTTTGTATGTTAAATTTTTCTATGGATTAATCATTTAATATTACTTTTTTGGTCCTTAAAGATTATTTCCCATTTTTTATTTTTAAAGTCTGCCCCAAATTGCATTATTATTTAGTATCCAGTTAGTCTTAGATTGTTTTATTGCACTTAAAAGTTTCACACATTCCATTTTTATTTTTTATACTTTATTAAAATGTATTATTTTAATTGCTTAAGAACTGTGCCTGTTCAGTTTTTAGGTAATAACTGTTCTCCTAATTATAAGACATATGTATAAAACAGTAAATTTATTTTGCATATTTACTTTAAGAAAATGTATAGCCTATGTTCAAATGAAATTAAGTTTTTCTATAATATAATCAGTGTTGAATTTACTATTGTTTTATTATATTATTAATGTTGATTCTTTACATATATATATTGTCTTGATAATTTTTTCTTACATTTACATGTACATAACCTGAAGTGTATGTTGTAATTTTCTTTAGATAGTTTACCAATTCAAGCTTATAAAGATGTAAAAATATTTTTTAAAACCATTTTCCAAACTTTTAAAAATGAATATTTTGGAAGCTGTTTCTAGTCTAGCTTCAATTACATAATTGTTTTCTTCAGTTTTGATGCCAGCTATTTTCTCCCCTCTAGTCAATATTTACATGTTAATATCTTGCTGAAATTTCATTGACCATGCTTGTCATTTAATAAAGTTTTATTATTATGCATTTTTGGACTTGTATCTTGTGAAATTGAAAACTTAATGACAATCTACATATAATTTTCTTGAAGCTTCACTAAAATAGTAAGTAAAAATAAATACAAAAAGAAAAAGGAGTGAGATTTTAGTTTCTATACAGAATAATTTTTATTCACAAGAATGTAAAGAAGAAAATAACTACAAGAAATACAATATCAGACAGTTACGAATGTAGAAATTTGAATATCAATATTTCATTAAAAGCAACATTTAAGAGTTGTGGGCCATTCAATTAATTTTTTTATTTAGATATCTTAATACTGCCCAAACATTAAATACATTTGAATATATAAAATTGATGATGGTTTTCAACTATTAGGAGTCATATATGACAATGCTGAAGTGTAAAGTAAGTATTTTCCAGCATAATCTTATTTTCATACCTCAAATACCATTCATTTGCACACTTTTTTTAATAAATCATTCCCTTATAAGAGAGTTTGACTTCTACCTGAAATATAAATAATAAAAACACTGACTATACAATTTGAACATGCAGTTTATATCTAACCCGTTTCAATGAATTCTATATCTGCAAAACAATCCTTTTTACACAAGAAAAGGTTATATTAAATAAATAAAAAGATTTTTACATATATAATTTTATACTGCAAGCTCAAAGAGATCCTTAGACATTATTTGGGGACCCAACTAATTTTTTATTGCACTTTTCATTAAACATATAACTTAAAATTTCTCATCCCCCCTAAAAAAATGAAGGGAAAAAATATCACATTGTGACATTTGTTCAAATGCAAAATTTACATTTTTACATGCTAGGAACCCCACAGCTCTAAGAGAATAATAAAGACTTTACTGTAATTATGACTTTAAACATTTTTTATATACATTTACACAAGGCATCTAAAACTATACCTCTTTAGGAGTCATAACAGTCACATATTTACAGAGAATGCAATTTGAAAAATAAATTAGATTACTAGTTAAAGCTGGAGGGAACAATGTCTATTATACTAAAAATAAACAAATATCTTCCACCCAATAGCTTCCTAGCTGGACAGAAATTTTGAGAGAATTTCATATAAATAATATATATATATGTATATATTTCATCTCTTGTGCCTATGCAAATCCACACACACATAAATTATTTTCTGAAGGACACTGATGTTGAAACACATTATTTATATATTGACAATTTAGGATGAATATAACTGTAAAACAGAGTTAGTTTCAATCTACAAGTATATATTTTCAACATTTCTACATAGTATTAAAGAATTACATGTAAAAATTAAGGCTCCATTAATCAATGATAATGAACATACAACTAAATCTAATGATACATATTCGATATTAGTGACGCAAATATTAATTAGTCCACAATGACAGAATGTGAAGCATAGAATGAAAAAATGACTTAGCAGAGTAGCACACAAGTCTATAAAACCTGAAGAACTGGTTAACATAAATCTATCCATTGCATAATTTGTTTCTAGTTCAAGGCACAAGCCACTTTTAATGAGTGGCTAAGTAGGCGCTGCCCCATAATCCAAAGTAACCTGCTATTATTCAACTTACAGTATAAAAAGAGCCATTATTTTCTTAAGACTGATATTTAAAATGAACACAAAAATTAAGAGTAGTAGTGAGATTTGATTCCTAAATATTTCAATGCTTTTAAGGTAGGTTATAAAAAAGGGGGATTTTAGCCATGCCAAACTGTAATGCTTAAAATAAAAATACTAATACCTTAAAACTAAGTTAGCTTTGCTTTCAGCCCTCTTAAAATTGAGCATGGATATCTTTTTTAGTGACATCATTTGAACAATTTTAAATATATTAAGAATTTTTTAGTACAAAAATACAATACATAAAATTAATATATAAAACTAGAATAAGCAATTATTTTAACATTTTCAAAAGGCAATTTTGAGAAATGCATAACTATGCTTGGAAATACCTTTAAAATTTTCAACTTAGCTTGAAATCTTTAATATTTCAGCTTTATTCGAAAATATGATTTTATCAAAGATTAAATTTACTTTTGATTAATATTATCTATTAGGCATATCCTTTAATTCAAAGGTTTTAAAATGTAGAAATATCTGGGACACTACAAAGGAAAGAGTATATTATAAAATGTAGATTAGTTACTGGCAAGAAACAGTCAAGAATAATAGATCTGAATATTAAATTTTTTTCATTAAAATAATATAAAAAATAGATTCTAAATAAGACAATGGAAGGAAGTTCTAATTACAGAAAAATTAATTTGAATAAAACATTCAACTTTAGTAAGGAAAAGGGGTCTTTGAAACACATTATATATATTAAAATCAACATCTGATAAATATGGGACAATATTTTACAACATTTATTCCAATCTCAAGAGTAATCATGGCACTCATTTTATTTAAACTCTTCAGAGTTCCAACTGTACAACAAACATCCTCACAAAGCAGCTGTAAGCATTAACATCACAAAGAAAGTGTTTTGAAACATGACAGGAATATGTGTTCGAAGTAGAATATCCATTCACTAGATTTAATGGACGTAAAAAAATCTTCTGGATGCTTCAAGTGAAGAATGTGAGGATAATCAAAAGAATGATGTAAAAAGCGTCAAGAGATTTGTCAGGTTAAAGGTTAAAACACGTAACCAGAGGTGAAATGGACTGGCTGCATTCTTGGATGGATGACAAACGGTCTATTTGAAAGCAAGGATGCCAACATTGGAACATTTATTTTAGGAATATTATAGGGTTGAAACAGATTTCCTCCTAATATTTCATGTAATAGTAAGTGCATATATATATTTAGTAGTGCAATACTAGCTGTAGCAGGTAAGTTTCATTAAAATGGAAAGTACTTAAAATTTCATCTAATAGTATCTTTAAAAATTTTTATTTTTCAAAATATATATTACTCAAATTACTTTAAAATAAAGTTAAAATTTTATAAATTAACTTTGAATAATTTAAAAGTAGATTAAAATATCTAAACAATCAGTATAAAGTTAAAAATCCCTTTAATAATGGAAACTTAATGAAAGTTAAGAGAAGGAATTCTAAATCAGAACCTAAAATTATGTTCCATAGGCAACCCTTGCCATTTCTCTGTACATTACAATCTGTGACAGCCATTTCTATGCTTTAGAATCTCCATTTTCATGAGTAATGGTCCGCTCTTTGTAATAAATTTCTTCTGTTTCTTTGTCACAAAGTAAAAGAAGTATGGCACCAAACAGAAAAATGGCTGAGCCCCAAGCAACACCATACGCCCAGCCAAATTCCCATACTGATCTATTGCTGCGTTCGATTTCTGCTGCGAAACAAGCTGGGTAGATCACTAGAGCAATTAACACAGACAACACTGAAAAGATAAAAACAAATAAAAATTTATGTTAATATGTCAAACTCACTTTATATTTTACTACATTAAAAAATTTGCTCTCTACACACCTTCTTTACTGTTGATAATGCTATTTATTATTAATAACACAGTTTTAAAAACTTTAAGATTTAGCCCAAGATGAGACAGATATAATCTGTAATAAAAACTTTCTGAAGCTAAGTTTATCTTCATGAGATATTAATATTGTATTTGTAAAATAAACTATTTTTTAAACTTTTTATGCTAAGAATTTATGTTAAAATTTTTAAAATTATTTTTAAGTAAGGTATTAGAAGAACTTTAAATGTTTGGGATATTTTCTCAGTTTTTAACTATTTTTGTCACTTTTTTTCATTAAAAATTAATTTTTCATTGATTTTCAAACTGTATCAGACTTTGGTTTCAATAGTTTTTTACAAAAAATCCAACTGACGTCTCATTAACAATCCTGAAAAGTCTAAACTCAACTAATAGGTACTAATTTTTTAAAAAACAATATGGGTATTTAAGTATTAAAAATTAAAAGTTATGATGCTGATAATTAGTTATGCAGAGAGAACCAAATCTATTACAATATATCAATAGTGTTTTTTTTTTTATTTCAGTCTACAAAAATATT
>CM063498.1:31269706-31359706 GCA_032207245.1 Pardosa pseudoannulata
CACAAAAATATTCCATATAACAAGAGCAGTGCATATGCCCTCACAAAAAATTTGAGCTACAAACTCATAAAACACAATCAAAAATATGTATTTCTTTAACTGCATGAGTTCCTTTTATGGATTTAAAAACTGCCTTGATCTGATAATTCCCTTTTATTATTTTTTTAAACCCAATTTTTACTTCTTTGTACAAAATAATGGAAGTATGGCAATCTTGAAAAAATTTGGTCTTCATATTTTAAGGGAAATACCTATTTTGACCATGGATGAATAAATACTACTTATTTCATTATGAAGTATTGAAATATGACTCTTATTGACCTCATGTGTAGTCACCCATAATACATACTTTTAACCCCAAACTAAATGATATTATGATATTATATACATACACTTTATGATATTTTATGTGTTTATATCAGGATGGCAGAATTTTATTTCCCCTTAATTTTATTGTACACGATATAACAGTAAAAAACATTTGAACACTAAAATTATAGTGATTTTATTACAAAAAATAAAACAAAACAAATCTTACCAACTTTCCTAGCCGGGTAACATCCTGCTTTAACTTTAAGCTCAAATGGTAAAGGCTGCTTTGCACCTTCATCCACACATTGCTCCCATAATCCTTGCCGAAATTTTTCTGCTGTTAACCAGTTTGAAGAAGCAAGACACAAAATCATCAAGAGGATTACAATTAATCCACAAATGAAGGCTATAACCTGTAAAAAATATGCATATATATACATATCAGACAGAAAGAACCTCACATAAGACATATACATATCAGACAGAAAGAACCTCACATAAGACATTATTACTATTAATGCAAAAATACTGAATGAAATTTAAATGAAGTTAAAATTAAAATTTTATTTTTTAATTTTCTCTCCTATAGATTTTGTGAAATAATACAATTTCTACTCAAATAGAAGTCCTTTTTAACCCTTAAATACCTGATTTTTCAAAAACTGGTTAAAAATTTGTTTTGGCTTTCCTTTAAATTGGGCATTATTTTGTTTTAAGTGTAGTTTATGGTTTAAAAAACTGTTTGTTGGCAATCGGCAGCACTGGGTTTTAATTGAAATATTAATTTTTCTTGATAAAAATTTAAAATATCAAATATATATGAATTTTAATAACTTTTATAAGGAATTTCCACAAGATATCTTATTACAAATACAAATTTTATTGCCAAACATTACAAAATAAATGTGGAACAAAAAATAAATTGTTTACTTTATGATAATGATATGAGTATAAGTTTCACAACCTTTGTGACGCACAACCTTTGATTTGATATGTCACAACCTTTGAGGATGTCAAAAATTGGACTGTATATACATTTAAAAAAATAAACTACAATTATTAACTACTACAAAAATAAATTACTACTATTGAATACAGAAGAAAATAGAACCAACACTGCTTATTCTCCTCTAAACTTAGTGGAACTGTATGCCCATTGTTGCCAATTGGCAACAAATAGAAAAATCTGGTTACAGCAAATATTTTTCAGGTAGATATCCAAAGAAAGTCATAAATATGGGCTACATATGTTACCTTTTCATGTGATAATTTTTATTTGAGCACTGCAGAACAAAATAGTGTATTTTTAGACTTCCAAAAAAGAACAAAAAGCACAAGCAACAAACACATGAACAAATAAATCAATCTACATTCTTTAAAGAAGTAAAAGTGCCATATACATGTTGAAAATTTGTTTAATAATATCTTCAGTATGTATTTTTTGGCAACATTAGGTATTAATTTTGCAACACAAGGGCTAATGAGGGTCCTACTTGCAGAAATGGGGGCCCAGAGTGAACCCATTCATCCGGGGCCCTTCTTATTATGCTGTACACAGGTGGTGGCTACAGGGTGATTGTTATATGTAGTGATGCTTAAACTATGGCCAGAAGAGCCTTTAAAGTTGACTCACCAATGTAATTAGTATAATAAAATTAGTTTAAAATAAAATGAAAAATTATAAAAAAAAAGTTACAAGAAAAAAAATTCTGGAAGGTAAAGCGTATATTAGAATTTTTTAAGTCCTAACCCGAGGAATTTTCCTGCCTAAAACAGAATGCAGCTGCGTGTTCTACATTTTTTGCCAGCACTTATATTTGTGCACAAGCTATCTAATGATACTGAATAAGTCAAAAACTAAAAGAAGATACTGAAGAATTTAAAGTGAATTTTAGACATATGCATCATATTTTTAACTTGAAATGGCAGTTAATTTGGGGAGCCCCTTTTGATTGAGGGCCTGAGCGCTTGTCTTATCAGAAATCAGGCCCTGCCGGGGCCTACTACTTAAAGCCAAATATGAATGGCTACAAACATCCATGCCACAGTGGGATTCGAATCCATGAACTTCGGTACCAAAGATCAACACCCTGGCCATTCAGCCATTATTTAGCACATGAGGTATTAGAGCTTCAATATTATTCTTATAGTATTATAGATGATTAAATTGGGTATGATGCCAAAAGGCAACATAGAGCATTTAAGGGTTAAATAGGAAAAATTTGAAACAAAAGGATAAAAAATTCTCAATAACCTTGAATATAAAAGATGAAAGTTGTCTTAATTTTCATCACACATTTTATACAAATCTAGCATTTCAGAAATTGTAAAATGTAACAGCAAAGCACTCCCGTTTTAATGGACATAATACATTAATAAGATCATCCACCCATATGACAGCAAACTAGATTTAAATACGGTATATGCATGCATAATATGCCAACTAAAAAAAAGAATATGAATATTTTTTCAGATTAGAATTAGGACTTAATCCTATTCTGGAAAAGTATAAAGTGTGGGTGAATTAACTGCATTTAGAATAGTATCAAATGCAAAACAGAGGCTAGGTCATACTATATAATCGGGGAATAATACATACTCCATAAAGAATTGCTAACAATAGATTCCTGTACTGGACTTAATAGCAGCAGTGTACTGTTCACAGGTTCCATTTGCATTCTGAATATTATGTTTGGGTGAAAGCATAAATCAAATATAGCACATAGTTTCAATGAGGAACAACATTTTAGTTGACAATGTGTTAAAGCAACAATATTGGGGGGGAAAAAAGGTTTAATTAGCTCATCAAGATCAGGGGAAAAGCAAGTATGTAGATTTAAATGTAAAAAGGATATTGTAGATTTTCTTCCTTTTTTATTTCACTTAAAAGTATTTCCTAATGTATGAAAATGAAAGGCATATATATATATATATATATATATATATATATATATATATATATATATATATACATTTAAGTACTCATGACCTTCTATGATTAAAATGGAAAAATTGAATTAAATCTTAATCATAAAAGTATTAAACATCTCGCCGCACGAATTTCATTTAGTTTGTAGCTTTACGATCATTACGAACACCCATGCCAGAAACGGGATTCGGAACCACGAACTCTTACTATTCGGTTGTGTTGTATAGAAATTTAAACCTCTAAGAAAATAACTGTGAATAACTACTTATTTTTATTGTGTTAATATCTTACGTAGAAAAATAAATTAAATTTTAAGAAGTGCAGATTTTAAAAAATCATTCCAAATTTTTCTTTTTTCTTTCTTTCTCCCTTTTTCTTTTCTTTTTATGTTGTCGTCGCGTTACGTCTACACGTTCAACACTTTTTCGCAACCCGTACAATGGGAATACCATACGACGAAAATAAACATTGTATAAATGATATTAAATTTTGTGATTATTTTTGTATTTCTAAATACAGCTGATATGACACATTTAATCCTATACTACAGTATTAAAAAATATAGTATCAGAGAGTATTATTATTATTATTTTAATTTAAAATTTAGATGCAAGACAGGAAACACTGGAGATCAGTGAACGGGAATCGCATAGCCACCAGTGCGTCAAGCAAAAACGTGCTTACAGGCAAAAATATTTTAGATTTTCAAAATTAGGTCAGAACAAACATTAATTTTCAACAGTAAAAAAAAAATGTCTTTTCTCAAAAATTAAAACAAGAAGGGGCTAAACTACTACCAAAATCAAACTAGAAAATGTCTATTTACCACTTCTGCTCCTATTTGAAATCAGGGGAAAGTTAAAAATCTTGGATTAAAAGTAGGGGAAGGATTTAGTTATATAAAATGTATGCTTTAATTTATACAAAACTCAAAAATTCCCTATTGTTTTAAATTACATCAACAGGTAGCAAAAAAATTTTGCTATATAGCAATTTTTAATGCATGAAAATACATTGTCTTCTCATTTTCATTAAAACAGTAATAAAGGAAGTATTTAAAAAATCACAGAAATAACTATAAAAGTTAAAGGGCCTTAGTTTGCCGTTGTATAAAAAATTATAAAATAAGGTTCATAGAACAAAGTTTTGTGTTAAATTTTTTATATAAATTATTATCGTGATATGTTTGACTTCCTTTGAATGACTGCTGCGAAATGTTTGTTAATATATTACTATTATTATAATTATTAGAAGCCCCGGCACACTGCAAGGCCCTAAGCTGTAGCTTTTTTTAGTTTCTGCCACTAACCATTCATTGATTAAAAGAATAACCAATCTAAAATACGAGGAGTCGTTCAAGTGCCACCCGATGACGTCTGTCAGCTTTTTAAACGACCCAAATTAAATATTCAGCTTTGCAGAAACGCAAGATACTTGTCCACCCACGTCCAGTCCGAACAATCGAGATCCAATTACAGTGCACGCCAGCAAACACAATGCTCATTGTCCGATATTCTCGGGTGGACGATTTTATCCCTTTCTTTATCTCATCACTTCAAGCTCTACATTCAGTTCATGTTGAAGACAGATACATATCATATATAGACGAACTGCGAAAAGAAGATTCACCTCTTCCCTATTTCATCTGCAGAAAAGTAAGGAAACTATTACGCGAAGAGAAGCGCATCAGGCGTATGTAAATATTTTTTTTTAATAAATAAAAAAGTATGTGTGGAACTAAATATAAAATATGTAAGCATGTATAAATACATGCATAAAATAATTATAAAAAATATACTTTTAAAATTTAAAGAGATTGTTGCTATTTTGCTTACACAAAATAAATAAATGAGGTCTACTGTGAGATTATAGAAAACTACAAAATATAGAGCTTCATATAAATTAAAAATTAATGCTTTAGTGCAGCGGTCTTCAAACTTTGTTCTACGGAATGTCGGGGCACTGCGATCAAAATAAAAATTTGAAGAAAAATTGTCAAGCTCATTATATATATATATATATATATATATATATATATATATATATATATATATATATATATATCATGCTTTCTCATTCAACTATAGACATTTTAATGATGTTGAAAAAAATCTTATTTAAAAGGACAATCTTTTTCAACGTATGTGGTAACAAAATGAATGCAGAATATAAAACGAGTCTGATGATAATAAATATAAATTCATGTCATATGGGAAGGATGACCTTTATAAATAATCCCTCCCACATGATATGATTATCAAAGTTTTAATTTTCTGATCCTTCAAATGACAGTTCATAGTAACTAACAAGTATCAAAGGCTATTATCAGGGGAAAAATAAATGACAGAATTAAAAAGAAAAGAAAAAACGATATCAGTTTAGAATGCTGTATAATAAAAGGAAACAATGGTTTTAAAATTTTTCAATTTTATTATTATTTTAAAAGTTTTCAACAAATTTCGACAATTTGTGGGAAAAAAAAAGGGGAGTCTCGCAATATGATGTGTTGGTTGGAAACACCTGAAGCAAGAGTTAATGCTAATAATGAATAAATTTAATTTATTTCATGTTAACAATTTGGAATAAAAAATACGTTTTTTTTTCTTTTCAGCGGTCTTACAGAATTTCTGCCTAGCATTTTCACCCTTCTAAATCTTAATTCATCTATGACTTATTCTGTATTTTTCCGTGTCAAGCACACCAGTGAAAAATTAATTAAAATAAACTAATGAAATATTTTTATCTAACAGTAGTTAATAGATAATTGTTTTTACTTGAAGTCCTTATATTGAACAACTTTAAATATTGTTTTAAAACTATATATTTTTATAAGAGTGGGATGGGGTTCCTCGAGAAAATCTTATAGTTCCAAGTGTTCCATGAGTCCACGAATACCAGAAGTATAGAGCAGAGCTGTTCTTAGTCCATGTACCACTATCCTCTACAAACATTTTAAAGGCAAACGACATGTAATTAAAAACCGAATTAAGCATAACAATAATTATCTCATTTACACTATTATTTAAATTTTATACAGAAAATTTATTTCCTTTTACAGACCGCATGCATCCCTACAGCTTTACCGTTGTAAAGTAAAACACAGTTTCGAAAATTGACGCGAGAAGAACTATACTGCTAAATAAGTAAAATGAATATGTAAGCGATAATAAATGAAAAAAAGCAATTCAACATTTTTAAATTTTATCAACTACTAGCAGTATCACGAACAACTTCGGTTTGGGTATTTAAAAGGTTCCCAAATAAAAGGTTGTTTATTTCAAAATTTAAAATAATTTTCAAAATTATATTACATTAGCAGTTTTAAGAATTTCAGAAGTTATTATTTCTAATGCAGGGGCACTTCTTTAATAGCATTCACCCCTACTAAGCCGCAAATATTTAATGGGCATTTTATTATTATGGTAGCACAATATAGGCGGCCATCATTATTCTCTGGGACAACACAAATAAAGTGGGTCTTCGTATTTTAGAAGTAGGAACCAAGAAGAAGACTCCCTCTTCCAAACGCTTGACCTGTCACCTTCAGAGGTATCATTTGGAAACTCAGGAAACATTGCGACCGCGATCTTATTTTATGTCCAAGCTCCCATTAATAAACACGGCGGATCTTTGCTCGAGCCTCGAACTCGCAACTCTCAGGTTTTGAGATTGATGCCTTTGCCGACTGAGCTGCCGCAGCTCATTTCAGAAATAAAACATCCCATTAAAAAAAAAAATAGCACATTTTATTTTAATTTTCTTCTTAAACTTAACCCAGTATTTGGTAATTCAGCTTTCCACTTGGTTATCGGAAAATAACTACATTTCTTGCTTAATTACTTGAAGAGAACCCATGTGCGTATACAAATAAAAATATCAAAGCCCATTTTCGCCAAAGTTAATCAGAATTTTGCAAGATTTGTAAAGTAAATAATCCCTGATTAGAGGTCTTTCAAACTAAAAATGCAATCGTGGACCAAAAAATTAAACAAATGGACTGCAAAGTTGAGACTACCAATATTATGAGCCCCGAGGAAGATGACCTCTATGTCTCAGCAACTCTGACGGGCTCTGCAGAAGCGTACGCAAGGGGGGGGGGGTTAGGGGTTTAAACACCCCCTTGAGCTCAGACAAAAGGGCAGAAATAAAAATTTTAGTAGAAATTATGCGGGCTATTATTCTTTAGAATTATGACCCCCCCTCCTTGAAAAAATTCTACGTACGCCACTGGGACCCTGTATACACATACAAGCCGCCTTACATCCAGCGTTCGGTCGGGGTATGTAAGGCTCTCCCAACGAGAATTTAGTTAATTCCAAAATTTATAGAACATTTAGATTACATTGCATTGTAGAAAAAAAAAATTATTTTAAAAATAGAACAACATATTTGCGTAAATCGTAACATATTTTAACACGAATAACACATTTTAAACAGACGGCTCAAGCAGCTGTGTGTCAAAATTACGTTACAACTGGTTCAGTAGTTTTTGGGATATCCAGGACAAATATAAAGCATTCTTTTTATATGGTAATTTTATAAATAGCCATCTTTTAAATCTAACTTATTCTTATCAACATTTTAAATGTCCTACTATTTTTATTCATTACTAATATTTTGGGTTAAACCGAGGAAAAACAATAAAGCATTCTTCCTCAATATATGTAAAATAAAATTTTGTAATAAAACGTTGGTAATCGGTGAAGCAGGAATTCTGATCCGGGCTACTCCATGAAAGGCGTGCATTTTACCTCTGAGCCTGTACTATAGATGTAAATGATTAAAGAAGTGATGAAGGTCACATCGTGGCTCGGGGGCATTACATTTTTTATGTTTACTGAAGGAAATTTAGGTTTTCTTCAAGATGTAAAACATGGCTTGGCCCTCTTAGTTATACGAAGAAAATATGTCGAAATTTATTTGATCCATCTAGTAGTGTTTTTTTTTCGTTATCCTACAAATATAAAAAGAACCCTACCTCTTTTATAATACTACATACATACACACACATATCTTAGGTTGAAAATTTAAGACAGGATACATTTATTATTATAGCTTTTATTATTATTCATACATTAACGACAGAACAGTTAAACATTTACGACCATCTGTAATTAATAATAATAATGGAATAACATGGAATAACATTTATGATAATCAGTGCAATATTTGTTTCAATTATAAATTTTATGAGTCCTGCTGCTAACAGAAAAATTTAGAGAGAGCGGCGGGTTGGCAATCTCTGATATAGCTTACAGAAACCTATAGATAATTAAAAAAAAATTTCTTAGATGTTATGGAAACCTTTTTAACACATCGAACTTAAAACACACATTTTATTTATTTTTGGAGAAAGAAACGAAACTTGGTAATAGTAGACTACTAACACTTTTTTTTTTTTTTAATCTATCTTCTAGGAAATTGAATATGTTGTTAGCAGTATCAGCATATTAAAATGTTTAAAATATTAATTATTTTGATAACTATTTGATTATTGTTTTATCTGAAAATTCCCCAAGCGCTTTTCCTTTTACAAATATGGACACTCATGATGTTTTAAACCCCTTCTTAACTGGTATCTTTGTTATTTATTTTGATTTATATACTTTTCATACACTCATAAACTGCATCTGTTTTGCTTTCTTATTTGTCAGTTTATAAATAATATCTGAAAATTCTAAATTATTCCATAATTTCTTTTCAACTCGTATTATTACTATTAAAAGATATAAAGGGGCACTCCAATTTGGTATAAAAAAATAATACATCATAAATAACATTTTACTCATTCTTAGAAAACTGTCTTGATTTTTTAAGTAATCATCTGTTTAAGAAAGAATTCCTTAAAAATGACTTAATGTGTTACAAATCAATCTTTTTTTTTAAATAAAAATATATGTGAAGAAGCATTCGTTAAAAATAACCCACATTAATGACAACAATCATTCTCGGATACGAAAAGTCAAAGAAAAAAAAATAGCTTTCCGCACTAAATATTTTTGTAAAATCATCTTTTTCTTAAATAAATAATAAATAAAAAGTTAACATGTCACAATGCTGTTAATTCTATCATCCGTCCTAGAAATTTGGCAGCTATGCCTATGCCTATGAATATATATATATATATATATATATATATATATATATATATATATATATATATATATATATATAATGTTCGTTATTTGGAAAAATAATTTATAATGACCGTTTCATTTTTTAACCCTTTCTATTAGAATGCGAAAATTATAGATAGTCTTTTGTGTAATATATTATAAAACATTTCACAATTACAATACAAATGTACTTATATCAGTACACAAAATTTTATGAAAGTAGTAGGAATAGTTTATCAGATATACGCCGAAACGAAAAAAAAATATGAAATCTGAGAAAAATTATTTTTAAGTATAAATTAAACGTAAACGCGACACATTGTAAAAAATAGTTTAATTCGCTATGATTCCGGACTATTTTAGATATTGCTGAAGAAATGGTAATAAAATGTACAAAATTATAAAAAAGTTAATTTGGAAGTTCTGCTCAGCTGAAATTCTTCACATTTAGGGGATATAGTACTTTTCGAGATAAAAATTCTTCATTATAATAAATTTTCGAGCTGAAAAATTTTCATTATAACAGCCGAATTTTGATCTAATATAAAACAAAAAGTTCTGTTCTGTTTAGTATAAAATTTTTCATAGACCAGTAATAAGGTTAAAATTTTATAAAAATTATTTAGTTTCGTTACATGGAACAGTATTTATATTAAAAAAAAAAAAAAAAAAAACCCTGAAAATCAAATCTAGTGTAGGACCTAATATAGAAATCTACTTACCCGTAAAACAAATAGTGAAATTTGTAAATTAGAAACTACTAATTTAGTAGTTTCTAATTCACAAATTTCACATTACTTTCTTTATATCAAATAGAATCTAGTTATCTGCTTGTTTATTTTTATCATCAAATATATTATTACACTATATTAGTACGATGATATATTTCATTTTGTAACACAGAAAAAGGATTCTTTTTTTTTTAATTTTCAGTTTTTTAATGTTTAAAATAATTAATTTTGAAATGTCAGATACTTTTGAAGTTTTATGTTTACAGAATGAAAAAGATAGTTATTTTCATTTGATATAAAAATTTAGTCTCTAGTGTATATATTTTCAAAAGTTATTTTGCAAGTATGCTATTAAAAAAATAGTACTTAAAATGACAAAACTAAAAAATTTTAAAGCTAGAGCATTACCAAAGAACTTACAAAAATCTATTCTAAAAGGAACATAACTTTTTATTTTAATTGAAAGCTGTTATAATGAAAATTTTTGTCTGGAAAGGTACTATATCCTCTTAAACACTATTAACCATCTGGGGAAGAGAACTTCGCCCCCTCTCTACAATGACAAGAAATAAACACGCGCTGATATAAAACAGCCCCTTTTATTAGCTTTCTAAACCCAATTTAAACATATTGGAAGACGATGGCGTCCTGGAGTCTCGTTCTATATTAACAGGCATCGTTATACGAGAGCCTTGGCGCAGAGACGCCCACAGAGATCAGTTGCGCTATTACAGAAATACGTTATAGCTCGTCAAGAGAAAACTTTAATGAAAAAGGAGACCTAATATCGACCAAAGCTCATATCAGGAGAATTTAGTGCGCCCACAGCAGTGGAACAGGATAAAAATGTTTTTCGAACAGTAATTTAATCATAGTGACGACAAGTGCAAACTTCAGAACAATTCAAAGAATTAAAACGTAAATAACAATGTGATTAAAGAATCGTGTTGAATTCTTTAGATGCTGATGATGTAAGAGTGTAAACGATATGAAAATGAAGAAAGAAATGTAACGGACACCTAAATAACGGAAAAACATAATAAGAATAATAAAAAATAAAATAATAACGTTAGGGTCAGATTATGACATACCAACTTTCGAATACCTCAGCCGGTATAAAAAACAAATCTTAAATTTAAAAACTTTTTTTTTTTCAAATTCTTAATACCTTATTGAAAAACGAGTTTTAAGAGTGCAGCCGAAATGCGATAGTTTCATTTTTTTTCTGTCCTATCTCTTCTTTTTTTTTAAGGGGGTGACGTAAAACTGATACTTATGCTCGAATAGTGTTGAAAGATTAAGCTGAGATAACAGATAAAAGACCTTTTTAATTTGGGAATTTTCAATTACTTTTATAAAGTGTGTGTGAGTCCGTAGACAAACAGAGCGTTGCTTTTCAAATACTTAAGATCGTTTTACTAAGTAACAGGTTTGAACATAGCCAAATCGATCTGTATAGGGTTTTATTCTCAAGTCTAACACAAGTGTAAACCCGCTACCCTTACAAGACTTAGCGAAGTACGGTAACTCTATTCCTCATAAATATGATTTATGCCACATCGTGCCGAGCTCAGGTCAGAAATTATCGCGTGTGTTTCGTTCCCGCTACATCTGACCGACTCTTTCGAATCCGTGCCCAAAAATGTCAATTTTCAACCGCGCGCCATCCAAGGCTCGGCAGAGTACCATGAATATCCTTTAAACGAGTGTTATGAAGATTCATGCAATGTGGACTACGCCAAATGCGGGAGAGAATCCACATTTCTACTTTTGCCCAGCCAGGCGATAACCTACGATAGTTGGTAGATGTCTTTCGGACCTAGAATACGCGGGTTCAAATCCCACTGCTGCAGCTGCAATGAATGTTCGTAGCTGTTTGGAATCGTTAAGAGAAAGGTCCCGGTCTCATTGACATTGTGTAGCAAAAAAGCAAATCGTAGAGACAAATTTTCCATCTTAGAGGTTTCTCTCACTTCATCTAATATCTTAAAAATAATACAGCAATTCTTTCATACATAATATATACATACAACTATCCTTATGGGGGTTACAACCCTTACATTTTCCCTTTACTACACCACTGGTAGTGCTACAAACCAAACCCAGCAAGCAAATTTCAATCGTGAAAGTAATTCAAAATCTGCTAGGAGCTGGAGACTAGAATTCAGTTATTAATATAAACGAGCTTATCTTCCTATTTTTAACTCTTTTTAGGGAGTTAAAATCAAACAAAATCAACTATTATTCGTTTTATATAGACACTACCACATATTCTAAAAAGGATTTAAAAAAGAAAGAAAAAGCCTCATATGTTACTCTGTATGACTTTTTTTTTACAAATCAAATCATGTTTTAAGAGGTATGTCGCAAACAGAACCAAAATTATTAAATGGGAATTTTCCATTTGTTCATTTTAAATTTTTAATAATTTTTACAAACTGTTTCCTTCTTATAGCACAACTCAATGCGCACAAATCAATTTCTTGATACAAATCCTTCATGTAGTTCTTTCCGTGGAGGAATATGGCGGTGACATCAGCACACCATACAAATGATCTAAAAAAAAAAATAAGAAAATGCATTCCCCTCCTTCGTAATATCAAATCAAGACTTGCTTTGATGATAAGATCGATATCGTTTTCCATCTCCCAATAATGTAAGGTCGTTTAACCGCAGGTGCTCGCGAGAGTGTCAGTGGAAGTCCGTGCTCGTTCTGAGAATTCATCCGCCCTGCACGCAGATTTCGATCGGTAAAAGGAGATTCGAAATCGGATGGGGGCTAAACAGTTATATTCATTTGTTAATATTAATAAATCAAGAGCCATCTCAACATTTTAAGCTTTAAAACATTTAATCCCAAAGCATTAAAAATTGGCAGAAAAATAAGAAATTTATGTCGAGGTCAATTCAAAAACTTCCCTACATTGGTTTGGTTTGGAGAACTACATAATCCTTAGCATCCCCGTGTTGCAGATCTGCAACATTGCATTTAACACAATTTGCTCTCTTAGAATCCGCACTAAAAGGCGATTCTAAGTGCAATTTTCGAATCAAAGTTTACCGTTTGATCCAATGTGCATGATTCTTACTAAAAAAAAAATTCGTATTTATTAAATTAAAAAAAAGTATCCGAGCTACCAGAGATAGATTAATTACAAAGATAGTAACAAATTCTTTGTGTAAAGAAATTTTGTGCATTTAGCAATATTTATATTAAAACAAAATATGTATTTTAGTTTGTAGAAATTCTTATTTTCGTCCCAATATATTTTTATTGTGTTTTAAACTTTTAAAATTATTTTGTAGGTCTTTAGAAATAATGTATTTTAACATTTGAGGAAATATTTTTAAATTCGAGTTGGTGAGATACGAAGGGTAAAGAGAAGGATCGGAAGTCTTTTGAAAGAGAAGAGCCAAATTGTCAATAAAACAAGTTAAAGAATGTATGAGAGAGCCACATGCACATATGCTATTGATTTAATACTTAGAGGTATGCAAAGAGCCGTATGCGGCTTGTAAGCTGCGGTCTGCGGAAACCGGATTAAGGTAAGACTGAGCATTTAGATGGACGACATGTAGTAGAAAATTTGATATTATATCTCATTTACTTAAAAATGTAACCAAGAATAAGAAACAAAAAGAGTTTTTTAATATCTATTATCTTACAATGATTATAATACTAATTTTAAAAGCTTTGATTCCATTAATGCCTAGCTTACCTTTTAAAGAAGAGCTAAAAATTGTATGTGAAATTTATATGTTTTCAGGAACAAGATTTCTTTTTCAGCAAAGCTAGAATGTAATCCTACAAACAATCTACCCAATTTTCGAGAATCTGCTATTTGTAATTTCGTCATCTGTATCGACATTTAATGATTTCAAGTTTTGCACATAAATTCACGTTTTTGGTAAGGACATCGACTGCGATGATGACAAATAGCGTTATCTGTTATAAAGCGTCACTTTTCCGTTTCACATGTGACACCAAATAAATCTCTAATCGTGAAATTTTTTCTTCTTTTTTTAATATATAAATGGCATTGTAATAATATTTAAAAATGTCAGACAATCACTAATGAGATTTGCTGCAATATTCAAAGTTTTAATTTCCTTTTTGTTTTACTCTGTAAAAATTCATTTTAAGGTATAATTGCTTTTTAAGGCATAAAAAAACGTAACCATAATATTTAAGATACTCATCATTATATAATTGGCAATAATTAATGGGTTACAAAACAAAAATTTGTACACTTTATAAACATTTGAAACTCTCCATGTGCATTTCCAATCGTTTCATTCTTTTAAAAATTATTAAATATTTATCTTGTAAAGTATAAAATAAAGTATGGATTTAACATGTTTCGAAATACATTCTATCCATTCTGTAATATAAATCTAACAACATATACCTTTTTCAAGTAAATAAAATAAAACACATTCAAAGTTAGTTTTGAGTCCAAGATTGCCCTAAATACTAAATAAATTTAAAGAACAACAAGTAACTTTCAGTCATGCTTAAATAATGCATTTCTATAATGTAAACAAATGTCCTTTGTCATAATCAATATTTTACGATCGATTTATTCCCGTAAATGAGGTCTAATTTACTCTATCACAGGCATAACGCAATTAATATAAACAAAATTAGCCGATAAAATGAAATTAGTTCAAAGGAAACTAAACAAGAGTCTTAGTTCATTGTGTTTATTAATTTATAAACGATATTCTGTCATTTTCGATAATCTATTGATGACACGCAAGACATTAAGCTTCTTTGTTATCAAAATGTCTTAAAAAATACCCTTATTGTAATATAAAATGGCGTTTCGATCAATATATTACTTATTTCAAAGCAAATATTTATTCGCAAACTATTACCTTATACACTTTTGTACAAAATGTCATGTAAACTGACGTTACAAACTTTAAATTACAACTATTTTAACTTCAATGCAACACAAGTATTTTTAACATCCTCCAATAAAACACAGTTGTTTTATCCTTATGTTAGGTTTAATTCATGCGCAAACAGCATAACACTTTAAGATAGACGGCACATTTTAAACCATATTCGTGTGGATGGAGACTCCTGAACCAAGCACCTCCCTTGCCACCAACAACACAAGAAAGCTTTTGGTTCTACAGATTATGCCTGAACAATGCTGAATGGATCTTTAGTGCAGGACGTCATAGGGCTACTCAAGGTGTACCATTAAATTACAAATAAATTTTTATCCGTTCCGTTAAAGCTTCATTTAACTGCACTAAATGGGAATGGTGTTAAAAAGTAGAATAAAATACAGTCTTTCATGTAAAAATAAAATTGATAAAAATGTACACTTGCATATTTTTAACTGCACAACGGTACTTAGTTAAAGAAAAAAAGAAACACGTCTGGTATTAGGACTTACATATTCAAAAATCGTATATCTATGATATATTAAAAAAAATTATCTTATACATAACACTAAAACAACTTTTCTTAAGTCTTTTCCTAGATACGTTCCTGACTACTGTAACTACAAAATTGTATTCCTTTGAGGCAGGAGTGGTCGCCTTTAATGAACTTATATGGAGAGTTCGTATTATGTCATATTGTGAAAGTGTATAACGATTATATACAACAATAGCATGTATACAAAACCATTATAGACCGATTTCACTGTCTAACAAAAGGAAAAAAACTTTGTTGCTCATCCGATAACTTTAGCCGAAAGCAGAACTTGGTACTAAACAAACAGATCTTCTGTGTTGAAAAGTTTATCTGCTCGAACATGGTTCATTCATATGCAATCAATCATACACTCTAAGCTCACAAATGGTAACTATACAGCGAACATATCCCTTAAAATAGAAAAGTTATGGCTTGAATTACACTAAAAACACATTTACAGTTAAAACTTAACTGCTGTAGTAAAAATAAACGCATACTCTATAATACAGTTTCTTAAACGTCAGTCGTGATCCCAAATGGGGTCCAGGGTCACGGTAGCGAAAATTAATGAACAGACTACAGTTAAAGTTTAAATTTACTCAATTGAATTTATTTCTATTATTGTACTGTATTTTCAAATTTTGTTACTCTTTAAAATTTTCGCATTGTTTTATGTTTTAAAATTAAAAATTAAAGTAAATGACTTCAAACTATAATAGCATAAATTTTAGATTACGACTATTATAATTCCAATTCAAAAGACACAAACATTTTTAACACCCGCTCGTAAAACACTACTCTTTTGTCCTTTTACAGTACAGGTGAAAAAACTTTCAATCTCACTAACGCGTGTGTCTGATTAGCGCAATGCTTGTGGGGGCCCACAAAATTTTCGTAAATATTATAGAGTCCCCACATCAAAAAGTTTGAGAAGCCCTGCTTTATAAGATGAATGAAATAGAACAGGAAAAAAATATTTTTAAATTAATAAAAAATATTTAATTATTTTTAAATGTCTATTACGTTGAAAAGCAACAGTTTCTCCCAAAATAAGTCAAAATTATATTTTCTTGAATTAAAAGTGTCTACCAGTTCGTTGCTACTAACACAAATATTTGTTCAATTTTAATAAACTTTCGGAAACAACAACAAAAAAAAATTGTCAATCTGCTACAAAAAAAAGGGGGGGGGCGAATAAAACACATTGGCCTAAAAACATTCGAGTTAATAGCTACACTCCAGTAACATATTGCAGGGGTGCCAACAAGTCGATTGCTAACTGAAAAATCTTCAATCTTTGAAAGAAATAATTGCTAGAGATGTAGATATATTCAACGGTTTTAAAATTTTTCTCACTAATTTAA
Source organism: Pardosa pseudoannulata (assembly GCA_032207245.1). Classification (NCBI taxonomy): domain Eukaryota; kingdom Metazoa; phylum Arthropoda; class Arachnida; order Araneae; family Lycosidae; genus Pardosa; species Pardosa pseudoannulata. Next base: position 31,286,593 of record CM063498.1, read on the forward strand.
AAGTACTACATTTTAAATTAGTTTCAAGAACAACAGAAAACGTAGCTACAAAACGGATTTAAATCGCATGTCAAAATTATGAAAATTTTTTGAGCTACCACTACATAATTCACAGGTGTTAGAAAAAGATTAAATATAGAATAGATAATGGATATAGCTTTCAAAATTGTGAATTCCATTCGAATAATTTTCTCAAATGGCGTCTCTTCCAACTTACGGGAGAGTAGCTAGAATGACTACTACATACTCATGTAAAATGAGTAAGTAGAAGTAAATCACTGCAGAATTTCGGGATTTATTCCTGGATTAATTTTTCTGGATGAATAAAATGGAAAACTGAAGGTGTAAAAAGTACAAAGTTGCGTTGTAAAATTAAGTGAAAGATAGTCATAATAACGACAAGTAAAAATGGCAGTAATCAACTTTACAAACTTAAAAATATACTTCCAAAAGTCAAATTAACACATTCGCGAACGGCAATGTTTTTGCGTTTCTAACACTGAGTACCAGAGAAAATTATGAAATAATGTAGCTGGTTACCACAATCTAGTACTGTTAAGGCAAAATTTAACGGTAACAAATTCAGATACGAAAACGCTGATATATCAAAGTAAAACAAAAACGGAATTATGTAAAATATATTTCTCTCTCATATTTCTATTTTCTTATGATGACAGATATGATAATTTTGCTGCATCAAACCCGTGATATATGAGTTGGAAAAGGCATGAACTAACAGCCTTTCCTTATAAGCCGAAGGATTGCGAGTTTGAAGCCCGCGGCGGCCAAAATCGGTCGAGTTCACTAATGCAGGCTGGAGCATATAAATAATTAAATATGTCATTTTAATCAATCAATATCTGTGAAGATAGTAAGGTTGAGGGTATATACATAAGGTAAGTGGTTTCATAAGTTTGGAGGTATTCTACTTAATCCTTGCTTGCAACGGGGACCCTCTCAGAGCTAAAGTTGTTTTTTCACCCAAGCAGTGCTCTTAAAAATGAAAAGCTCAGCCCTTCGCCTTAAATCTAACCTCCGGCTCACGAGCTTGGCCTTTTCAAGTGACATTAGAAACAACAACATACTGCTGTATTCAGAAACTGAAATTGCAAAACGTGAATTCACATCATGATCGCACATATGTTTATAACACTTTTTCTTCGAAGAAGTATTTGTTAAGAAAATAATAAATTTAAGAAACTTCATTTATGACATTAATAATAAGTAGAATGCAACACCTTTATAAGAGAAAAACTAAATTCTATTAGCCCTATTAAAAATTATTCTATTAGTTGGTTAGCCCTCATATATTGCATCGAGACCGAGAACGTAGCTAGGTAACTATTTCATGCTTGGTTTACAAGTTGTAGTCTCTGTGTGATAATTTTTTCCATATACACGGATGTATTGTTTATCAGATACACAATAATTCATAATGCAAACATAAAAAAATTTAAAAAGAAAGATAGTAGAAAACAATTACAATAGAAATGCAAGTCATATTAACAATGTTTTGGTCAAATTCTTTCCTTATAAGCTTCAAATACATATACATACATAAATACATTCCCAAATATGAATATACTAATATTACTAACATCTTTTCTTCAAATATATTTTTACTCTAAAAAGCTTTGTATTCTCATAAATGACTACAATGGATATGCACATTTAAATACAATAATTTAAAAAATATGAGCCTAAAAAGACATGATATATTTTATACAGAGTAATATATAAGCCTGAAAATTTCGGGGGGGGGGCGGCGTTTGAACCCCCAAACGCCTTTATTGGCTACGGGTTTGATCGAGACTTATAAACTAACCAAAGAATTATACTTATAGCAATCATTGAATGGTGTTAAATACCGACAACTTTATAAATAAGAGTTACCTGTATTAAATTTAAGTCACGAAGGAGTCCTGAAATGCAACAGCAGTCTTTATATTCGTATTCTTCTTCATCTAGACCTTCGTTTTCAAGGGCATCATTTCCAACAATATGGTTTGAAGCCATATGCCGCCTTTCACGGTAATTGTTATTAAAACTGTTTACGTGATTACTCATTATAAACAATAAAGCTATTCAAAAATCTCAACTTCAATGAACTTTTTACTCACGTTTATAAGCTGATTATCCTGAGAGACAAATGTAAGATATTTAAACGTTATTAATTCATACCAGTTTTAAATTTTCGATAAAAACTATAATAGAATGAAAACCGAGAATTTATGATAAGTGGAATGAAACAGTACGAAATTTTGAAAGGAAATACAAATACGCAGTTACAGTTGCCTAAAATCTAATTTTCGAAAAGTTCAAAATCAATATGAAAGAATAGCGAAAAACTTCGCAGAAAAGACAAGACACAAAATTTAATAATTAATGTGTAACTACTATTTTTGTCATAAAGTTTCAAAGAAAAATTTATGCATAGAGGTATTTATAATTTAGCCCATGAAAGAATAAAATCTTACTATCAAATTCCAGACAAAATAGAAAGTGAAATCAATTACATAATACTTTCATCAGATCAAAAGAAAACATCCGATGTAAAAAGCATAAAACAAGAATTCAAGTCATCCAGAATACATGATTTATGGTAGCAGAAAACAAGGTAAAAATCTCGTTAAGAGCAGGAATGAGACAATTTATTACTCCAAAATTAGATATGGGAAGAGGGAGAAAAACACATTTTAGACCACCTGCTAGCTCATCTATAAAAGAGGTTCTCTGAACAGATGCATTCGAGTGTGCACCACCGGAGGACCACACCCAATCATTTAAAAGATGAATTAATTTCAAAATTGCTAAGCTGAAATGGGTAATGCTAATAATCCATGTTTTTTTAAAAAAAACTACAGGTTGACTAAAAAGATTAAAATTTCTAAAACGTTGATAGCCATAAAAATATTTCGATGAATAGATTCAGGTAGCACAGCTTTATATTGCAAAACTACAAAAGAAAAAAGAAAACTAAATTTGTGAAAAATAACAAAATTGAAGTTTTTGAATATGTTCCTTAACACAGTAGAAGTACTAATTAATTTTAGGAAAACTTGATTTTTAAAGTAACATAACATTTAAACAGCACAATATTGGATAGTTTGATAGAATTCATAAAAGAAGAGCACATAATTTTCTGAAAAGAAATCTCATTGAAGATATCGTTTTGGAAAGTTCTTCGGATCTTTAAAACTGAAGTAAAATAAACTTTGATAAATTTAGAGTAAAATATAAAAAAAAGACCTTCGATCGAGTAATATCCAAAGGTTTTCTATTCAGGAAGTCATTTAATACAGGAATTATGATCGAGAGAGATTTTTATTCCATTCAACTATTTATCGAACCGAACTTATGGCTTGATAAGCAGACCACACAGTCCATTTACGCTGTAAAATAGTAAAAAAGTTTTCACATTTTCTGCTAGTTCTACAGTAGGGCGATCACGTGTTGGAAATATTAGTAAACCGATTACGCAATCCGAATCCAGTTATCGATTGTGATGCGAGCGGTGACCGTGTTTACCATCAAATCACATGGAGCACTAGCTCTGTCGGTTCTGGATGAAAAGCGGTGCCGAAAAGTGGATTTCTCTTTTTTTATGGATGGTGGGTGTGGGAGCTATTACGGCGCACACGCACCCATGGCGACGCACTGAACGTCATTTGTTAAATCCCCATCATCTTTGTTCGTCAGAGAGACCCACCCCCTGCTTGCTACGGATGCATGCCACTACCTGATAAGAAGAGGCACTGTGAGAGGTATGGCACTAATATCGTAATACAATTAAAGCATCCTAGATCGACGGAGGAAAAATCTTTAACCCTTCGGTACACGCAACCTAGAAATAAGACGCTGGCACACGCGTCCTTATTATTAATCGTTTTTATTTAACTTCACTAGTGTGTCACTTGGTATTTTGTAATTAATTTTTAACTACATTCCTAACTTGCTAGAGGTATGAAATTTTGCACATGGGTTCATTTGCGGTGACAATACAATATTAAATTATAAAAAATTAAATTAAAGAAAAAAAATCAGTTTGGAATATTCAAAAGTTGTTATTTTATGCGCCAGCTGTACGTGCCTCTGTGGTGGGCAGATTAAGTTTGGTTTGGAGCACTGTGGTCTACATTTTTGCTTCACGTAGGATAATGAAACCGGGACCTACTGCTTAAAGCCGATTACAAATGGCTACGGACATCCATGCCATTGTGGGATTCGAACCCACGAACTCCGGTACTGAAGATCAGCGCCCTAACCATTCGACCATCATTCAGCTTCTAGTGTGTAGATAACATACGCAACACCTGACCTAACTGTGCGGGTTCAGTCCCATTCCTGTTTTTCGGTGTATGTGAACATGAACGCGTATAATGTATAATTAATAATTGTAGTAATGGTAAGTTCAACAAACAAGGAACTAGAGTTAAAAAAAACTATGCTAATCTGAATTTTTTAGTTACTTAACGCTCTCGTTTATCTCAACCTCTTATGAGGTTCTTAATTTATTACAGTAATAAAAACAGCTTAAAATAGGCTTCAACAAACTTTTACCTTTAATAACACTTCCCTCTAGATCTAGACCTTATATGTAGCTTCAAATTCGATTGAGTTCCTTACAAAAGTTGATATCATGAAATTGAAAATACGATGTCTGAAACTTGTCAAACAAGTGAATACGAAAACACCATTTTGTCTGTTTCATTTTTTTTTTCTTTAATACTAATAAATTTTGTGTGCATTTGCAGTCCCCTCCTCCGTCATCCATTCAAGCCTCTTATGAGGTTCTTTAAATTTTACTTCATACGATTATGTTGGACAAATTACTTTTTTATACATAATCTAGAGTAGTGTTTTAAGTATAGCACTTAACAAAATTATTTTTTCTATAGTTTTCATAATAAGGACGCAAGAGGATTAGCATCACAAAAAGCAATTCTACGATGCCTGATCTTGAAGCGGCTTTCATTGCTGTAATGATGCAGGTCTTGATTACTTTGAATCTTACATTAAAGCTCTTATTTAAGACCAACTTCTCCCCTGAACCAAAATTAGTAAGAGTTCCTAGACAGGGCAAAAATTCTTTTATCATGAGTAATCAAGTACCGTAAGATTAATCTTACAAGTGTTTTATCCCATTCTGTTGCAAATAAGCCTTCGGGGTATTTTAATCCTAATTAATGTCCACGATTCTTCCTGGAAACGCATTTAAATTGAATGGCGACCCTTCTTTCATCCGTACTTTTTTTGATTGCGCAAGGATTATCTTATTCTGCAAACGCATTGAAATGGGATTCTTACAATAGGGTTTTTAGTTGCTTTGTTTCAATTTTATACCTTTTTATTTCTATAAAACATTTTTTTTCACTCTTTACGGATTGATCCTCTCGTCATAATCAGCATATGCATATTCCGGAAATTTTCGGATGCAGTGTATTCTTTGATAGCGAGTTGGAACAATGTGTAATATCGAAGTTTGAATTTGATGTATTATAATGATGATGTAGGATATATTATTTTAAAATTTCATAAAAAGGTATTTGTGAAAAGCATAACATAGTCGTTTTGCTGACAATGCGCTAACTTGAATAAAACAAACAGAATAATTTTGCGTATTATGTTAAATATAAATTAAAAATAAAGAAAATTCAAACGAGATAATTTTTTTTAAGCAACTTCTGAAAAATTCTCTAAGCTCAGCGTTTTTTCGTGCTAAAAAAGTGCCCCCCCCCGTGTTAAAATCCAAATGAGTCACTGAGTGTGGTTAGTTAGATAAATGATTATATAATTAACGCTGACTTATACAGAATTTAACATGGTGACTTGGCGATCGCCAACAAGTTACTAGATATTACAGAAAAGGAGAATTTCACCAAATGACGGAGGAGAGATGTGTATTAGGTGTGTATTTGGCAAAAATTTATTACAGAGAAATCGGAACTTAAAATTATGTTAAAATATAATTACATATATATATATATATATATATATATATATATATATATATATATAATGCTTAGTGTGGATGTATGTAAACACGATTGCGGATAAACAGTTACAATCTAGAGGCATGAGATTTGATAAAAGGGTCTTCTGTAACACCGTGAAAAAATTTTACAAAGCCCTTTTTCAAATAGGAAAAATAAGAATTAAAAAAATAGGAATTACGTCCCTTAAATAAGGAAGTTTTTAATTTTTAATTTATTTATTTAATGCTAAATTGATTATAATGTTTTGTTACAGACAACAATGTCTTATCCAATCGGTAGGGCTCTATTACTTTGGAAAACCTGACGAATGACAAATTCGTTATCGTCATAACCGCTTTACAATTTTTAAGTTGATAAGTTGGCAATTTTTTAGTATTTATTTAAATGTAGTATTTTTTACATGCATGCTTTCTGTTTCGTATTGTAGATTCTTCAGGAGATTTTAAAGTTTGCGAAATGCTTCCCTATCTCTAACATGCATTTTTTCTATTTCTACAATGGCCCTTAGCTCGGTTACTTAAGAGCGTCATGCTAATAACGTGAAGATCGGGGATTCGTTCCCTCCACTGACAAAGTTAAATTTTGTATTCTTATTTTTATAGTACATAAAAATATAATAGTAATTAAGATTAAATTTAATTTTAAGGAATCAGTAAGTAAAGATGTTTTATGAGGGGGGGTTAAATTCTTGAACTACACAGTTTAACATAACAATTGTATTCATATATGTATCGCCAACATTTTAGTCCGTCTTTACAATTTTTTCAACTAATGTGTGTGTGTGTAAGTAATAATATTTTAACCTAAAATACTAACAAACATAATTAAGTCTATCCTAAAATAATTTTCGGGCGACTTTATCATTTTCTGGCAAAACTTGACGACTATATTTTGTTCTTTCTATCAAATTGACAATTCCGAGAATACCAAAATTAATTCTTGCCAACCTCTCTCTTCTTATATAAGGCTTTATATAATTAGAACAATTATTTTAACTATTAATAACCATGGCTGGCTGGCTCATACACCTATAAATTCTGATGTACGGGTTTTTCACCCCAGAAGCTTTCGGAGAGATATTACAATAAACTCTCTCTGTTTCCCAAAATTTTTAGCTTTCTCATTAGGCTACGTTTTACTTGTGACTACGCCGAAACCAGTATGCATTCTCTTACCTTTCTGACGGGCCAAATTGCCCATTACACACACACACGCTCGCGCGCGCGCGCGTCAGGTCTAAAAAAGGGGTAGTAGGAAATTACGTGAGTTAAAAGCGATTTTAAAAAGGTAACTCTTTTATAATAATAAAATAAATGAAAAAGACCCACGCTCGCGTAAGCTTTTAGGATAATCCGGTCAGGCGGAATCATTTTTGAACTATTTGATGAGCTTGCAAACAGATAAGTTTCAGTCAGCGCGTGGACATGGATCTGTGAACACACACTACGCGTGTCTCCGCCACGAACAAACAATGAAAATGGCGCAGGTTTTGCTTTTAGAAGAAACGATGGTTTAATAAACTTATTATTATCAAAAAAGACTGTTTTCCATTCGCCTTAACTCTGGATCACGACACGACATATATATTAGCAGAAGAGTCTTAAGGATTCATTTGAAGTCTAAATTGTTCAGCTAATGCAAAAACGGAATTTGGAGTAAAAGCAAGAGAGTATAAACCCCTTTCCATTCTTTCCTCGCCTCCCACTTCACTCTCTTTTTTTACACCAAAATGCATTTCAAAAGAAAATGAGAATGCTCAATAACCACTCTGGAATCGAAATGTTTCCCAGGGTAGAAAACGCACAGATAGCAAAATTTTGTTCAGAAGAATTAGTTGCTCTTATGCTGACAAAGACTTCTGTGAACTTACACGTGCATTTCTTATCAAATCAGACAGGAAAGTCTTGCTTTTAGCTCTTGGTGGAAATAAGAAAAATTTGTAAAAATAAAATAACCTCTCAAACAGAAGAAAGTATGGAGATATTTTTGCATGCACTTTTCTCAAGTATATTTGACATGCGAAAGAAAACGCACAGTTGGCACACTTATTAAAATGTCATAGCATACATTCAAATACGATCGTGTATTATACCACACAACGGAGAAAAAAAACTGGAAATAATGTCAGACTGCAACTATAAACGCCCATAAGATGTAAAGAATATATACAAATGAAACAAAATGATGTTAAAGAATATTTTTAATAAAACTGGTACAGTGAAACCGGGGTAGTGTCGTAGCTTATGCTTTTGCCGTCCGAGATAGCTGTAAAGAGATTTTTTGTTTCCTCCAAACTTTAAAAGTTCTTAGAAACTAGAAAGAAATTTAATTGCGAAAACATGTATTGAATATCAATATTAATAATTTCTCTAAAAACAGTATTATTAAGAAAATTTATAATTAATAAGAAATTGTAATAAATATTATTTAAAAACTATTATTGTTGCAAAATAATAAACACTTCGTCAACTCTCTCCCCTAAGCTGCGCTACCGAAGACGATTATTTTCTTTAGTTCTGCTGAATTCTTTTAATGCTTAAGTTTTGCATCTTCAGTCTAAGTTAAATCTCCTTCAAATTCAGTATGCAAGCCATGCCAAGTGCTGACTGAAGTGTTATCGAAGATTTATGGTAAATATATATTATGTTCATTCTGATACTATATAGGACCGGGGCGATGCATAACTTAAAGTGCTGCCTCGCGACTATTTCGTATCCGTTTCGTCCGATTTATCTAAATCGTAAAATCGTTTTTCTGAATGCCGGTACGTGCAGACTTATATGATAATTTAACCAGTAAGATACAGAAAAAAATGTTTAATTAGACCTAATTACTTAACACAAAGCTACATTACTGCTAAAAAATTCAAAGCTAATTGTATTTTTATCCCAAAATAAATAATTATATTCCAGTATATTCTCCTACATTATTACCTATAAGTGCACATAGAATAAAATTTAAACGTTTGACTCTTATATTTCTTGCTTCATAACACTTCTAGGTGAATAATTTTAAATTATTTTATAGAATATTAATTTCTATCAAAGTAAAATACTTCAAAAAAAATTCTAAAATCTTTATTTTATTCATAAGTATTTGACAACATATGTATTAAAGCTTAAAACAAGTTTAGAAAATTATCAAAATATAATTCATTATATCGTTAAATCGCGATATAAAAACTGATTGTATATCGCGATGTAAAATTTTCCACAGGGCCCACTCCTATCTGTTACTCATTTGAAGAAACTTACCACGCAGGGTTGCTCATAAAAATTAATACATTTATGAAATATTTTTAAAATAAATTTCTCATTGTTTATCAATTTTTAATGTGTTATTAATATTTATATATTAAGTTGATATTTATATATTAAATGGTATTTAAGTATATATCTAAATACAAGCAGATGTTACTAAACACACACTGTGCATAGTACTGAATGCGCAAATGCTTAAACCGTCTATCGAAGTCCGAGAGAGAGCCAAATTGTCAATGAAACAACATACCTAAGGTATCAAAAAGCAATTTATATGTATTTAAGGAAGGTTATTTGAATAAATAGTCTGAGGAGACGTAAACGCAGACGTAAAAAGCTGCACACGATTAGCGAGCCAGGATCTACCGACCACTGGTTCATATCGATAAATATTAATAATATTATTCAAGTCCTTATTGACAGTTTTTTCTTGAGAATACATCAATTATCGAAACCTCTTTAAAGTGATACATGACAATAATGTATTGAAAAATTTTATTGCTAGATTATTTAGATGCAGTTTAATTCTTCTCAATTCTTATATATGAAAGTCTCCTTTATTAAACTCTATTCATTTTCGATGTTTTGAAAAATATAGTGATCAGAACATGAAAAACATAGGACAACAAAAGAAAGTTAGAAAACTATTCTTTTTATTTAAAATCAATAAGCATGTTAAAAAAAATATCAAAATATCTGCGTTGATATTCCAGTTATCACTATCATAGAAAAGAATAGAAACATATAAACAAGTTCTAAATAAGATATAGCATTCCATTAAAGTCAGATACGCTAAAATAAAAGTTCAAACATCCAATTAAATACCAAAGAATTTACAGCAAAAATTAATGATAGGTAAGGTTATTATCTATCTTTTCCACCTGAAAGTGAAAGAAGAGTAGTTGTGCCAGCCGGATGTAATGGTTGTACAGATAGAATTTCCTTTTTGCTTTTTGAGAATTAAAAAAATAATAATAATAAGACTGATAGAGAGCGAGAAAGTGACAGACACAGAGAGAGAGAGAGAATGGAAAAATACGATGTAAATACGAAAAAAAAAAATAGATGGAAATTTTTTTTATACTGAACGTATCTTTGATGCAGGTAAATTTAACGTAGCTTGGAAGGTTGGGTGATAAAATGTCTTGCGAAAACAGAGCGATGGTATACACACAGACATAACAAAACGAAAGTGACGTTCGACTAACAGAACAGGAGCCAACGATTTTAACCCCTTAACGCATTTGCCCGTGTCTGACACGGGCGAAATTCAAATTAAGCATGTAATAAAATCGTTTACACTTTGTTTGTATAACAATTTTTTTATATACTTTTTACTCTTTCCAAGCTCCCTAGTCACCCCCAAAACTGAAATTGCAAAAAATAACTTACATTGTACCTATATATCCCTTTTCTGTGAAGAAAATATGTCATATTTTATAATTTTTTCTAAACTAAACTCGTGCTTTAAGGGGTTTTAAGCACTACGTTACAGCAAGTCTAGAAGAGTTTGTGTTGAGAGCACATACAAATCTTACAATATATGTTAAGAAGAAAACATGAAAAAGCTGTTCTAAAACTGCACCACAAAATAGGTCACAGCAATTGTAGTATTTACCTGAAGAGTCAAGATAAATAACAGTCCTTGCGAATAAAGACTACAAAATAAATAACGAAAATTGATTAATACTTTTAAAATACCGACGAATAAAAACAAATTAAACAAAATATTAATGCTGTAACTATTCCGTTATTTTATTATTTCATTTATAAACTACCGGAGATACATTTGAATTTTCGATCAGATGAAAATAATTTGATTTTGCAAAGAGGAGAAAGAGAAACTCCATCCCGATTGCGTCAACTTGACATTGAAGCATTCAGCATCCGGGATAAGAGGTTGGTTCTGTAAATCTGAGAGGAAGAGAAAAAACCAACTCATTCTAGATACTTTAAAGTTATTAATTTTAGACAAGGAAAATTTTTTGATAACTTCTCCCCCATACATATTTAAAATGCAGTTTTGCCCTCCTGTTATATAACCAAATAAGTAATTATTTCACCTTATTTCTTGTCATGTACAACAACAATTTGACAAAGAGTCTAATACATCTCGGATTTCTGCATGCTTAAACACTTGATAGAATACAAACTAGAGGCAACCCTGAGTTTTAAAAATGCCCTAGTAATAATTTTGACTTTAAATTAAATTAACATAATTTTCCTTGCACATTTCTTTAAAATTGTGCCATATGAAATGTCGTCGTATGCAATTTCTAGCATTAGATACCATTCACGAGGATTTTCTGGATATTAAATGTATATTGATAGCACAATATTCATATTAAAACAAGGTCAACATTGATTGTTGTTAATATTTTACTCCTAGTCCAAGCCTCTCTATAGCATTGGCTTATGCTATATATTAAATAAGATATGTAACTCTTTCCAATCATTTATTTAAAAAAAATGATTAATCAAGCACAGAAGTGATATTTGTAAACAGCAGTTTGAGATAGTCTACTAATAAACAATATAACTATTTAATATTTTTTGTTTATTTTTTACTTTTTTGGTTGATTTTTTATAATAACAGATTATATATGTGTTATATTTTTAGTTAGGTTTACTGCAAACACATCACATACTATACACCTAACAATTTTTTAAAACGTATGGATTAAAGAAAAACTTTCTATAGTGTATTTTTCTTTAATTCTCAGTTTTGCAGCTTAAGTTGCTTGTTTCCAAAGAAATCGTCGGAGTGTGCGTCTGTGATGCGTTACTGCCGCCGTTGTGAAAAGGACCTTTAACAGCTTTGTATTTATCAGTGACAATGATTTTGGAGAAAAATTAAAGTTTTCTTATTATTATAACACTACATATTGTTTAAACATATTTAGTATGAAAAGATTAAATATTAGACAAGCATTGGACTAAACTTATTCTGATATATTTCTTAGTAAAACCAGACCAATTTCATCCCTTATGTTCATTGCTTTAAGGCAGCATTTGCGATAAAGGTTTATTGTCCCTGCACAGTCATGTATTTCACTAAAACTTTCCAAGTAGCCGGGAGTAAAGAATTTCAGTCAATGATAAAATACCCCAATATACAATAATATAATGTAACCTTTTGCACATCAGTTACAATTTAGTACCATTGGCAGTAAGTTTAAGTTTAAAGTTGTATGATTATTATAAGGCTGTAACACATTTCGAAACGAGCACTTTCAGAACACAGTTATAAAATATTTCTCAGATTTTATTTGGATACTTTGTATCAGAACCACAGATGAGAAAAGCAGATAGCTTCTATTGATCTAACAATTATGTTATTTAAATCACTTTTCATTCCTAAGGCAACTAACTTTTAAAAATACAGACTTCAATCTCAAACAATATCGAAAATGGTTTTGTTAAATCCTGATGTAAAACATCATCATATCAGCATTTCATGTTGAACGTTCAATTATAAAATAAGTATAAAAGCTATTGGGACGACGGATGGAAGAAATACATTTTTAACAAGTTTGTCCTACTTGAGAAACCCAGTTACTCCACAGAAATATATATTTTTCTTTTAAAAAAAATAGGGGTTAAAATATGTTTTGGATTAAGGCAAAAACTATAGGATGCCCCAAATACTCCGTTTATAAAACCTAATTAAATACTACTTTAAAACAATAAACTCTAAGAAAGATTCATAAAAAATCGAATAGGAAATTTAAAAGATACAAAGAAAAAAAAATTGAAGAATTTAGTCACAGTAATATGTATATGTGAATTATTTAACCGAGTAGCAGAGTTCCAAATTAACCGCATTTAATTATTAAAGCACACTCTGCGGAACTATTATTACTGCATTGAGCTATATTCGCAAAAGTACATTAAAGTAAGTCTTAGAATAACGAAGTTCATTAACACACTTAAGTGCATATAAACAAAATCGAAAAACACTGAATAAAATCCAGGACGACAGTTCTAAACGTTTTTCTAAGAGGCGAGTCATCAAGGCTGGGATGAGGGTAAAGGTAAAGAAAAGCACATTACACATCAGAAAGAATATCTTTTGTTTCCTTTTTTTCTCTCTCACTCCGTCTTTTTTTTCTTTCCTCCTCAACTCATTTCTCTCTTCCCAGTGCTACTCCGGCAACAGTGCGTCCTCGAAAAAACATAAAAGACCATCGCCACAGTTAACAGTTGAGAGCAGGCAGTGTGCCAGGTAGGCCACATGTGAACGAGCTAGATTTCTGCCCGCTACTACCAGATAAAAGATGATGCACAGACATATACTATAAAACGGAAATATGTTACGATCACGAAACCCTGTGGCCGGTAAAGCAACAAGAGTTCGATACAAACTTCACGCAACCTCAAAAACACATGTTAATATACAAAAATATAACAATAATGCATTTTAAGTAAAAGATATTACTTTATTTTTCAATGATATAGCATGGCTTAAGATTTAAAGAAAAAAAAATATAAAGCCAATACACATTAAAAAGAACATTTATCAGTACGAGGATCTCTTTAAAGATCTTATTTTGAATGGTATGACGACTATAAACTGGATGTAAGCTAAGTTTACATAAAACTATTTTACATAAAATTAATATAATTCGCCTTTGTAGCATTACTAATAGAAGAAAAACTATACATAAACAATTTTAGCAAGCAATTCAAACTAACTGAAGGACAACGGAATAAACCGAAAATATGAAACTATGATAAAAGAAAAATGTGTACCTTGGAAGAATTTTATATATAACATTCCAAACGTAGTATAACCAGGCTATAGAATATTTTCCTAAAACGATGGGATAGTGAAAATTTGACAGAGCTTCCTCATCTATCAGAACTTAATTCCAAATTGTTCATTTAAAATAAGGTTATCAAATCATTCTGTTTGAAAAGACTAAAAATTTTACGGCTAGAATATTTGTTATATATCATTCTGAATGTCATCTCTTTAACATAGAAATACCTAAAATGCACAAGCCTTTCTTGTGCCATTATCTATATAATAAAATATTATCCGATGAAAGGAAATCAACAAATTGCATGTGAAATTATAATGTTTAAATGATAATCCCTTTTTTGTGTTTCAAATAAAAAAAACTGTATGTGGCCGTAACTTTTAAAAGTAGTGAATAGAAAATCGAACACACTAAGACGAAAAAATGTGTGGAATACTTTTCATAACAGGTGCAATGCACCTGTCAACAAAGATTCTCATACTTCAGCGAAGTAAAGAAATGCAATTAAAGTACGCGTAGCCATGAATTAACCACTTATTCCTTTGGTAAAAGAAGCAATACCTAAATAACCCCATTCAATTCCTCTTTGTAGTTCTTAGAAAGTGATGCCTGTTTATGTATCCAAAATTAAGGAGTGATAAATAATTTATAGATACTTTCTTGAGTGACCTTCAAAAAGGTATACAGTTACGTGCAAATCTACAGAATGATATACAGAACTCATATGCGCTCTTTATACAAACATTCAACCATCCGTTTCATAGAAATATAAAATGGTTATATATAAGTCGTATTATGTGCATCTTAGGAAGTAAGAAAGAAAATTTGAAAATCGATCTAATTTAAAATTTTACATTCCAACAAATTTATGATTAAAATATTTTACAAGAAATTACTCTACCGAAATATTTTATTCAGCCACTTCTAATACAATCTGATAATTGTGTTTATTAAATTAATATGAAATACCAATACAAATTTATAAGTAAAAAGATTATACAAAATTAATATTTCGTTAGGAGGAAAGTAAACATACATAAATCGCCCATAAAGTAGCAACACATTTGCGATATTACAAAACCGAGCATGTACTTTTAAACTGTCAGAATTTTTTTTAAGAGTTTTTTTCTCTGTTGTCGTTGTTTGCAACACGAATAATAATTTAGACGGAGATCTACTGCTTAAAGCAGATTCCAAACAATTACAAACATCCATGCAAGATGCGGCGATTCAAATCTCTGTACCGCAATCGCAAAAAGTAGCGCCTTATCAAATTGGCCAACATCCCGCTAGAAATTTAAAAGGGAAATTTATTATAATTTTTGTATTTTAAAATTATTTTTTATATGATTTCACATGTGATTGATACACTCACTGCAGGAAGCCAGTTCTTGGCGTAATCTACAAAGTTTTTAAATACGGAAAAGAGAAGAGAAAGTTCATAAATATGATATTATGTCTAATAAGGCAAGCAATCAAGTACAGACGAACGATTATTTACTAAACAAAAAACTACTGTAATAAAAATGAAATCATAATATATTTTTAGCTCGTTAAAATAAATATATTCTGTTCTCCGCTATATTGGGTATAAAGGATACATTTTTAGCTTGTTCTATAACTGTCAATAAACTTAGGTTTATTGTATTTAGCAAACACCATAGGAAAAGACCTAGCGGATTCTAAACTTACGGTTAAAAACAATATTAATATCAACCTCAAATACAAAGGAGTATTATACTTTTACAAATAAAACTGGAAAAGATTCAATAGCAATAAATTGTAAAAGGCTCGTTTTAACCATGTGAATGCAAATTAAAGGCAACAATATTTTGAAAAACAAATACATAATTCATAAGAAAAAAATACTGACCACATACTTAACCCCATTGACCATTATATAGTCTCAGGAAACTATATATACAAAATCATAATGCACAAGAGAAACAGCAATTTTATTAATTGATTGATCTCAAGCTAGATCTAACTATCAGGATTATGCTTAAAAGTTAAAATCATTCTTTTTATAATTTTTATAATTTTTTTTTTAATTTTCACTCACAAAATCAAAGCTTATAATTCAGTATATTCAACAAAGAAATAGGCTTGTAATTACTAACATAGCATGATGTATGTTATGCGAAAACTGAAAAGTATAATTGATCACATGTATTAAAATCAATACAAATGAAACTGTCTTTTTTAATGAAACTAAATCTCCTAAAAAGAGATCTTATCGTTGCACATTGTCTTTCGCGAATTAAATATTAAGACAGTTTCGCGAATTAAATATTAAGACAGTTTAGAACTCGATATCTGACTGCTTTTACAAATGGATTTGATAAAACCTTTGGTTTTGGAACCCTCAAGTAGAAACACTAACAAGGACATCATTTACTATAAAAAGTTGACAAATGAAAAAAAATAATTAATAGACATTAATTTAAACTGAAGAGAGTTATTAAATGTTTATTACGGGCTTTTATCCCCCCCTCTAAAGAGAATGTTTCAAAAATATTTTAAAATTCATTTATTAATTATGTTTAAATAAAGATTTATGAAGCAACAGTTGAAAAAATTCAATGGTCTACTACGAAATTTTAAAGACAAAAAAACCTGAAGTTGAATGAAAAAAAAAACCAGTAAATTTTATCCCATTGAGAGGATCTTTAAAATTATTGTAAGCTAACACAAGAGCTAAACTAGGCCTAGGAAATCGAGTTTCGGAAAGAAGAAAGGACTATAATTTTAGTGCAATTTGACCTTAATGATATTGTTACATCTCGATATCGGGGACGTTTTTTAATTAAAATAATAGGCTGTTACAAGCTGAAAATATATAATAAATCATAAAGTCAGTCAATAAATAATTTTTAAATGAAAGCATTGTATTTACTAGTCTTTCCTTGTTTTAAAATAAATTTTAAGTTGTCTTGTACACATACAATAGATACAATGTTCGACAAAAACACGACATCGTTTTAAAGTTAAAGAATACATTTTGGCTACTCATCTACAATCATCTGTAAAGCGAGAAATAATATAATGAGCAATACATTCATTGTTCAGATGCATGATGTCTGAAATTTCTTTAAAATTATGCATCAATGAAGAGAGCAATAGAAATGTTTGTTATCCAACAGAGTAGAAAAACAAATGCTAATAAATGACTCCTACGGGAAAAGAAGTACAAGCATAATTCCATTAATGTCCACTAACAATGCGAGCGGAAATACGCACGGTTCACTGCGTCCCAAAAATGAAAGCTGAGGTCGAATGGTCGACTTTCGCCTGTAGTTGACAATTCCAGGATAATCCATGTACATGATGTATCTAGGCTTTTTAAGGAACTAGAAAAAAAAACGAGATGTCGAATAGTTTAATAAACATAGAGGAGGCCCACGTTCTAGAAAAAATTGTCTCACATCGTCGTTGGGTAAGAGAGGAAATATTATACCGAACTATGAATTAACAATATACCAAGTGGTTAATTAATTATTATGCAAAATTAGCACGTGCTTAGGAAATGAGACACCACGAAAATTTTTATAATTTTCATAAAATTTATTAAGACCTATGTGCTGCATAGTGCAAAACAGATATATATACACACACACACACACATACATATGTGTGTGTGCACATTCACAAGAACTCAACGAGAGCAGACTTCGGCCTGAGTCGTGAAATCACAGGGTAGGGAAGGGGGAACCCACCTAAATTAAAGTAAAGCAAATTTTTATGGAGGTTGCAAAAATATAAAAATAAGGCTCAATCATGCTGAACTTTAATTTTAGAAGTCAACGTTAAGTTATACCCCTTACGAATACAGACATTGAGTTTCCTATATTTTTAACGTTCATAATCTCAAATAACTCAACTGAGCGTTATCACACGTACAAAGTATTACATGTATAAATATGAGTGATATATGAACATAACCAAAAACTCATTCAGTTTTCTGCACGTCCTATAAATGGTCACTTTGCGCCTCCTAGATTCCACCACACACGTCCAAGCAGTAATTAAACTGGTTCCCCACAATAGTATCAACGGTCATCACTACAGCAATCATCCGCTCTCTGAGTTCTTATCATGTCTTTGGTAAAGGGGATACATCAGCAAGGCTCTTAATGTGCTCCCAGAAGAAAAGGTCACAAGGTGTTAAATCAGTTACCTCGTCATCCTCACCAATACGATAATTCCAGCGATACAGTACTTCATCTTACAGATATTTTAGACTTGAATGTTCAAAAAAGGAAGTGTCCGGTCTTGGTAGTTTTGGTTTAGGAGTGCTACGGTCTACTTTTTGCAACACGAGGGCTAATGAGACCGGGACCTATTGCTTAAAGCCGATTCCGAACGGCTACGAACATCCATGCCACAGTGGGATTCAAACCCACGAACTCCGGTTCCGAAGGCCAGCACCCTAACCATTCGGCCATCCCTCGGCCCGGTCTTGGTAGAAGACAAAATCCCTGAAATCAGCAATCAGTTGTGAAAACGACCATAACTACAACGTAACTTTTACCAGCCGGTCTTCTTAAAAAGAAAAACTGTCCACATCGTATGAACGTATGTCGTGTGACCCAAAAGGAGCACAAAGAAAAATCATTAAGTGTGCAATGATTTTGTGATTATTTTCATATATCCCTCATATTTATACAAAGTAATATTTTTGAATATAAGGTGTTCTGAAAATATGAATTCTTCGTAGTTACCATATATATTAAAGATTCTATCAGAACAGCTAGGCAACAAGGCAGGACATAAGATGTCTTATTTAGTATAGAAACAAGTACTTTACATACGATTAATTCGCTGAAATAGCAAGGAAACTTTGCAAATGAAGAAAATTATGCGAAAGTTTTTGAGATAAAATTAAAATATACAAAAATGAACATTTTCTGTAATATTGTGAGTGTAGATTAATTACAATAAATAAAAATTTATTTCATGGTTACTATTATTTAAAATTTAAATTAAGATTTTGGTGCATCATATATTTATTTGTAATTGTTTAGACCTCTAAAGCCGCGTTTCAAAAACTGGGTGCCGTGAGTTTATGTCAAGGGTGACATAGCAATAATCACGAAAAATCGCCTAAAACTGTGGAATTAAAAATGGCATAAAGATGCTTTCCAAATTAATTTTCCTCATTTCTAGTCGTATGGTCCAAATTAATGTTTGAGGTATATCACTTCATTACCTATCTAGCAATATTTATTGGGTTAAACAAAAGTTCAGTAAACAAAAATGTTGAGCCACACTCGACATAGTGCTTGGTGCAAAAGAAAAATTATGTCGAGTCAGACTCGACATCGGAGAGCAAAGGGTTAAAATTTGAAATTTGAGTTGTCTTTCCTCGCCACTGTAACGAGTTAAGAATTGTCTTTGTATTTATCTCGAGCAAACGATCCTCCGCGGTTCTCAAACTGGGTGTGTGAATCTTGGCCTTGAATAAAACCACTCAATGCAAATCATAAAAAAAAAAATAAATAAATAAAAATAAAAAAAACTCCAAGTATTACTTTTAACGTGCAGGTTACATACTTAATTATGAAAAATAAGTAACATTCTGGGATGAAACACTCAAGTATAATAAACAGCGAAAAACAACAATTTTGCACAGTTAACACTTGTTACAAAGTGATCCGCAGTTCAGACCAGTAGCACAACCAGAATTTCTGTCAGGGAGAAGGGGCTAACATACAAACTGCACTTTTAGTTGAGAGCTCTCCAACTTGACAAATCACGTGATTTAAAGGTTTTTGTACCCAAAGCTTTTAAAAAAAAAAAAAAAAAAAAAAAAAAAAAAAAAAAAAAAAAGGAAAGAAACAAATACCTCACTTTACTGCCGTCTGTTTCCAAGTTGCTCTTGGTAAAAAATCGTAGGTTTTTACTTACGCACACTTGCTTGTGAAGTACTGAGAATCATGTCGCCTGATAAAGCGAAGCTACACATATCCCTTCAGTAATTATTTTTTACTGTGCGATATTTTCTTCAAATTTCTATCAGCCATCCCAATTTATTATTCACTTAAATTATTAAGGATAAAATACTAGATCTAATCATCATTGACACAATAGTTAAGGAGATGCTAATTGTTTTGTTATTCAGTACGAGCAAAAAAAATTCAAAATAATTAGACGGTCACATATTTGTATTCTATTGGCAACAATATAATCAATTCTTCCCATTTTTAAAAAAATATGTTTAAAATTTTAAAACTTATTATTCCGTATTCTGGTAATTGTACAGTCAGACAATTAAAAAACAATGAAAGAGATTGAGAGAGAAAAACCCTCGACTCCTGCGGGGGAGGGGAGACAGCTTCACATGGCTGCGCCGTTGGTTCAGAGAATCAAAATTGAAATTTTTAGGCAGGCTTGAGTGAAATCATTTTAGATTGGTTCTCCCAGTAGGTATACACAGGAGGCTTAGTCATCTATATATTCATTTCATGCTTAAATACGTTCGATTTAGAGTAGATTGCCTTTTACCCTTTGTTAAATCAGTTTTTTTACCCCTCCTGATCCCGATGCAGTTGCGTGGGTATGCGTATATTGTAGGTAAGATATTTCCGCATATGCGATAAAGACGCGCATTCTAATCGAACTGTATACACATATATTTTAAAAGTAGTACATACATTTTTCTATTTAACAACATAAATAAGTATTTTCTACATTATTCTTATTGTACTTCACTCAAACAAGAACTGAAAATAAAATAAGGAAATTAAAAAAAAAAAAATTATCGAGATTCATTTATATAATCTCAGTAATTATTAAACAGAGAATTTGTTCACCTAATAAAAAAATTTCGGAAGAATTAAAGCTCCGTTTAAATATCCAAATCAAAGTTTTCTGTACTTTATTATTCTCTGAAACAATCAACTGCTTTGAACAGATATCCCCTGCTAAAAGGACTGCCTCACGAATATTCATCGATTATTTAGAAATCGAATATTTTCCACAAATTTTGTCCAAAAAGATAAAAAAAAAAATAATGGGATGGGTTAGGAAATACCAAATGTTTTGGTAACAAATGAGCCTCTGGTTGCGATTAAAATAACGCCCATATCGAAAAAGACAGGTAATCATTTTTTATGACGACACCAACAGCAAAAATTTATACGCATGAGAGAAGCTTCTGTATGATGTTTGATTAATTTGAATTATGGGATAAAAAGTGGATTAGACAAACCATTAATTTATTCTTTATTATTTCAGCATTTATTATACAAAGACGGGTGTGAGACACCAAGAATCGGTATTAACGTTTTATATCCTAAATATACAAATTGAAATGTGGAAAAATTTTGGTTCTAAAATTCAACACACATGTAAAAAAAGTTAACATTCAAAGCAATGAATATTAAAAAAAAAAAATAATAATTTTCATAAGAACCAAGGTGACAGGATAAAGAATGGTGGTTCAAAGGGAAATGAAGCATTGTAAAAAATTATTTTATTTGATAAAGGAAGAGATTCAAAGTAGCTCTTGACCGCTTAAAAAAATCTTCCGGGACATGGACAAGCAAATAGGCAAATTCTACTTTATCACAATTCAAAAGATTTATTTTTCAA
The DNA here is from genome assembly GCA_032207245.1 of Pardosa pseudoannulata. Lineage (NCBI taxonomy): Eukaryota > Metazoa > Arthropoda > Arachnida > Araneae > Lycosidae > Pardosa > Pardosa pseudoannulata. The sequence continues at coordinate 31,308,205 of CM063498.1, forward strand.
AAAATTTGATACCCATCTTTATACGACAGATTTTATAAATTTCCTATTTTCTTTAAGAATTGTGTTACGATAAAAATGATTTGATAAACTGAAGCAAAATAATCTTTTACGGAATGAAAATTTTCCGCGTTCGTTAATTTAATCTTATACACCCATTGGAACCTAATATCAATCACAAGAATAATGGTAGTCTGTTAAGCAATCCCTTTTCAAACTTCCTTTCTGACATAAAATGATTTCCTTTTTTTTAAATGAAATATATACGATTTCTCCTGAAATGATGTAAAAAGAGCCTTGGCTGGTTTCAATATTTTGAAAAACGGAAATTCTTAATTCCATTTATTTATTCATTTTGATCAAGGGCATCGGAAATGAAAAACAATTCTCTTTTGACTCTACTACACTTAAATTTCAATACCTGAAAATAAAACATTAATGAATCATGAGACAAATACATTAAATCTCTACCTTCCCCAAAAGTTTATCAGAATTCAAGGGACATTAGAGATATAAAATTAACTTTAACACAAATTATCCGTACGTTTTCACATACTTTTCTTTCCCTGGAACAGTCGGCAGACTTTTGAGGGAAATTGTCGATTAATCAAAATAAACTACGATGTCAAAGAGCAATTTATATGTAGTGACTGCTATTGACACGGCACATAGAGACTGAAGTCTGAAATGCCGCAAAAATATCTATGCAAAGTGCCGCATGCGGCTCACGAGCTGCAATTTGCAGACCCCTTACTTCAGGAAAGACGAGAAAAATGTGACATCTATCCCCTGTGAAACAAAACGAATTTGAAAGACATAAGAAAATAGTGAGATGTTGAGAACAGAAGTGATTTTTTAATATTACTTTAATTATTTTTATTTAAGAAACATAACACAATTTTAACCCTTTATAGATTGATTTTTACGTTTCAAGAGCGAGTCTGCACAGTCGTATATTAGTTAATAATGATGAAATAACAATTAAAACAAGATAATAAAGAAGAAAAGTGAACAATACAAAATATTTAATTTTTATTACCCTATAACGCATAACTCAAAGAAAAATTTTTTTCATTTAAAAAAAAGTTAATTCTGAAAGTGTAAATAAAACTTAGGTGCAAACACGCCGAAATAGAAGCTAATTAACACAATATCGAATTTAGTCACTTTGATATAAATGTGGAACTTATTTCACGCGATTTCTTACTTTTAGCTAATAGTTCAAGCTATGGTACTTTTAAATGAGACGTGGTACACGAACTTGTAAACATGATTTATCTAGGCTATATCTTCGGTTGCGATGACTACGCTTCACATCGAGAAGAAACAGTGGAATAGTAGGAGAAAAAAACTATTTTAGGGTATCTATGAATGGAATGTTAGTAGTATTAGATAACGATACCTATTTTACAAGAAGAAATAATTTCGATTGAAAATGGAGAATGTAAAGGATTACAGACACATTTAACAAGTTAAAGAAAACAACGATTGCTTAGTGATCCCAGCATAGCCCGAAAATAACTTCGGGGAGAATTTGCAACAGAAAACACGCTTATTTTGACTATATTTTTATGGTAGTAATGTATACAAAATCCGGAAAATAGACAGGAGGAGAGAGAGATAAACATAGTTTAGCCACTTCTCTCAAGTCGATATCTTCGGAAGGCTGGTTTAAGATTGCAAACTGTTTGTTAAAACGGTGAATCTGACAGTCTGTATTAATTTGCTAATCAAGATAACCTTTAAAATATATTGTCTAATTTATACATATTAAAATACAGTCTTAAGGAAATTTCGATTACACACATCAACTGGAAACTTTTAAATAAATACTTCATTCTTTTTTATCCCTTTAACCAACATATGTAAAAAGATTCAACTCGTTTGAAACAACTTCCAACTGAAAGGCTAGAAAAAAATAATTTCTTCTGAGTAACCTACTTATGATAAATCATGTATCAATTAAAAAAAAGATAAAATCTTTTTGAAACATTTCTTCCAGGATTTTAAACATATACCTCCTATTATAATCAATCTCACTTAGAAATAAAATTTTAATTATTACATGTATATATTGATTCACAGCAAATATAAAATTTGATATATATATATATATATATATATATATATATATATATATATATATATATATATATATATACATACAAATTAATATGAGTTAAGATAATGACAGTCATTTTCAAAATTAAGGAAGTCAAATGTCTTATTTTTTACACTGAGGTATATCTTTTTATTCTTTAAACATATAAGCATTACCATAAAGCGTAATTTAAGTTGTCTGAACTAGGACAGTCTTAAACAGAATTTTTCTTAAAACAAGTTTCAAGCATACATTCATAGTGTTGATTAAAAAAAAATTCCAATATGTCTTGGATATAAAATAACAGCAAATGGGATTTTTAATTGTATATATTCATATGCGCACATAGATTTGTAAGTGTCCAATTTATCCAGCAAATATACTTAAAAATGATGAATAATTAATGTATAGATAATATATACAAACTAAAATAATCTACACAAAGTTTAACTATTAGAAAGTTAACTAAAGAATAAAAAAAATCTATGATAAAGTGATTTTATATTGATCTGCACACCTAAAAAGCAGGATTATTACAGATTATTTTGGTACATTTAGAATAAAAATTCAAATTTTTAGCCCTAACCACATATTTATTTCAAAGCCATAAGTATCATTTTATTTTGATGTGACACAAACTATAAACTGAGAAAATAATATCCAAAGTATACTAGATAGAATAAAATTCTGCTCTAGTGTTACCTGCACAAACAGGGTTATTTTAAATTTTCTTTTAAGTAATTGCAAGGAATTCTAATGATAAATCAAAATTAATTCATGTTTCATATACAAAAAAACCATAAATTTTATTCATAATTTATAATGAATAAGGTATGAATGAACATTCAAAATTCAACTAAAATAAGCTACAAAAGAATTTTCTTTTTTTCGGTTTACTGAGAAAATGTAAATTTGTGATCTTTATTAGAAAAAATATAAAAAATAAATGATACATTAATTAATAGAAATTTCTTTTTAACTAATTTTTCAATTAATAATATATATATATATATATATATATATCATAAGTATGAGTGTATTAGAATTCTGTTATGCATCAATTAAATACTTATATCATTCTAATACTACACTATTTTTTTCAGCAATGAATTTTTAAATAAAGCTTTTAAATTATCAGGTAAAAAAGATATTTCCATTTAAAAACCTGACTTCTATAGAAATGTTTCTTTTAAAATATAAAAGAATTTTCATATTGTTCAGCAAAATAACATTAAAATTTTATCGAACATTCTTCAATGTCCAATTATTATTAAATAAAATCTTACCACTGCTTAAATAGTACAAATATTTTGCAGATAATACCAGACCTTTTGTGTACACCCTAACATATTCAATTTTTTTTACAAATATGGATAAAAAGAAATAACATAAATCATTATTTTAGTAATACTAATAACATTTCTCAAAATCTATATAAAAATTGATAGGATAAAATAAAACAAATCAAAACTAATAAATTTTAAAAACCCAAATTTACAACAATATTTGATTGTTAATTTACTGAGCAAAGAAATCTTTACTAAACATATAATCTTTAAGTGCAAAACTACTGGAATTGGTAATTATTTGCTTAACCGTAACAGTGAATCAGAAGAAAGACATTTTGTGAACCATACCTTAAATATACAGTATGAATCAATTATAAAAAATACTAAATTAATCTTTATAGCTATAAAAATACATTGTTAACCAATAACTCAAAAATCTATAGCATATATGTAAAACATGTAATTTTCTTTCATTAGATATCTACTATACATTTATCGAAAAGAATTTTTTTTTAAACTTGTATAACATGGCCTTAGCATGATAAAATTTCCTACTTAATATTGTATGACAAATAATAAACTCAATATTTATTTAATTGTTAGGTTACTAAAGAAATTACTTTTTAAAATAAGCATAAAGAGTCAAGATCAAATTTTTAAATAAATATACCCAAGCATATAATATTGCATAACTTACTTTTAGAGGCCGTACAACTGTAACAGTCTCTATCGTTGTTGATGGTGCCATTATACCTGATAACAAAATACATGAGTAAATCACATAGCTCTTTTCAATACATCTAAAACATACCTACATGCATATTCAATATTTCTGAAACTTAAATTTTGCAATCACTTGGGGTAAAAAAATTATTCAGAAAGTACTTGAAAAATATCAACAGAAGCTGAAAAAATTATAAAATTATATGTGAATTATACTGCATTATTACTGCTAATGAATGTACTACTAAAACTCAGAGATTTAAATTTATAAAGTAAAACATTAAGAGTAACAATTAGTGATATTTTCTATCAGTATTTTATTCTAAAAATAACAGAAATATCTACAATTTCAGAATAAATTATGATAGAAAATTTATAATGATGCTCTTAAACTTTCTATGTAAAAAGCTGAAAAATAAATGTGTATTCAATACTTAAGTACGGTTCATAATTATATATCACGGTATATTTCTAATTGTATTAACATTCATGGCCGGATAATTTTCTATCTTCTACAGTAATATTATGTTTCTGTGTGTAACAAATTTTATTAGAAAATGTATGGCATTTAATAGAACATAAAATAAAACGTATTATTAATACTGTTATTACAATCCTTTTTTTTTTCTGCTATATTATTCTTGCATTAATAACTCGAAGGGAACTCTATTCATTCCGTACATATTATTTTCCAACTTCTGAGCTATTTTAATCAAAATAAATTGTTTGTGAAGGAAGCATCCCGCATCTTAACGCATTTCCTTTTAAAGAAATCGCACAGTAAACACGGCAGGTACCGTTAAGCGATAAAGAATTTAAAACCCGCCGATTAAAAACAGCGGCATTTGCAATCTCTACATTTCTATGGTTGCCTGATTACATAAAAGTACGTCACATTCACGGAAGAGTTAAATTTTATACGGCTTCCAAACAAATAAAAAGGACTTATAAAAACGGGAGACTAACCTGAATTCTACCCTGATACAGAGAACAGTCTTAAAATGAAATAAAATGTAATTCGAGAATAACTATAAATATATGTGTGAAATTTAATTCGTCACATTTACACACATTACATCACATCACTGGAAATTTCATTAACAGAACCTTCAACCAAAACAACTTGCGTTACACATCGTAGCAGACATCAGAATTTTTGATTACAGAACAATCGTTTCAAGATGAAACCATGCTGAATTTTACTACAACGCATGCGCAATGGCCTGTTTCACATCGTCTGCGGAATGTGTGTCTAAATGTTTCATTTTTTATTTTTTTTTTCATCATTTTATTTTAATATGTTTCTTGCAAAACAATGCTTTAAACTTCAAAAATTCTTTAAATACTCTGATCATATATAATCTATAGTAATATTTCTTTTAGACTGTTTGATCTGTCTTACAAAAAACAAATTATAAAACTGCAAAAGTGAAAGAAATAAAGAGTACCAAATCTCTTCAAGTCAAAATTGACGTTGATTATCTCATTACACTGCAGATTTATCTATGAAAGTTTAAATTATTTAATTATAAGCAAGTTAAAAACTGTAAAAGCATCTCAGGATACTTTAGATTTTGGGGACAAATATTACTCCACTAATCTCTTTCCTGTGATCACTAAATAATCTAGCATCCTTATATTTTTGCATGGCATATTTTAAAAAAAGAATATACGAGTATTTTAAATGGAATAATAAATAATACTAGAGGTTAGTTCAGAAAAGAAGCTATGTATTAGCTATTTCATATAAAACTGATCAATTTTTCATTTATTTTCTCACTGGCAAGACTCTTGATAAAAGAAATAGTCTCAAATACTGATGTAGGAATAAAGCTTCCTTGGAAAAGGTTTGATTTACTCTCATGGTTTGAAATAGAGAATCATATAAATAATTTTAAAAATACATTGTTGCACCTCATTCGTTTCATCACTTTGAGTCATACTATCCGGGAGGTAATTTAAGCACGATATTCTAACCAATTACAAAAGGGGCATGTAAAAAAATCTAACATTTGTTCTGGGATAGTAAAATTGTTATTGTAGTCAGAGCTGCATAACCTTAGTTTAAAGCTCATTGGTGAAACTTATAAAATCCACTTATTTTGAATGATCAAAGGATACTATAATTTATAAGCAGATTTAAATATTAAAATTTATTCTCTTCTTAAAAATATAACAATCTTTCTTGATTCAGTAGAAGTCTCATCTATAAATTTCCGATTTTTCCTCTTGTATTTATTATTTATCAGTATTGAGAAAAATCTATCTTCTCTCTATATAGGATGGGCTTATGTTGAAACTTTATGTTATTTATTGCGAATTTTAAAAGAGATCCGAAAGGTTATTCAGCAGTTCAAAGAGAATTTTTTTTCCTTGGTTTATTGTATCATGAGAATTATTTTCAAAGATTCTAAGATATTAATTATTAGTTAGAAAGATATCCATGTGCTTTTTCTTTCAAACACTACTTTTTCAGCACACCAAAAAAATTTAATGAAAGAGCTAAAGTTCAAATCCTTGCGTGGAAAAAAGTTACCAATATAGTATGTTGCATCCCAAGAAACGAGATAATTACTGAAATACTTTTATATAGAAGGTTTCCAACCTTCAGATTAATGTATCGTATTCACCATTGTAAATCTTGCACTTTAGTTTAGTAAGGCAGACAAGTCATTGGACAAAATGTTAGCTCAGAAGACTATGCTGATATTTAAGATAACTGAATGAAGCTACAGACACTACTTTTTATATACCATGAGTATTATAAAGAGAGATTCCATTTAAATTATATTAAATATTAATTTTTAAAATTAAATTGTGATAATTAAAATTTTATTTCAGATATGTCACAGTAACGTAAGATGAATTAAATTACATGTGTGCGACATATTTGTTGTATATATTTTGGAGTTCAGTGACATATGATATTGCCGTTTTGGATGACCTCTGGTCCTGACCCTCTGACTTTGGATGAATACTTTGATTTCAGAATGGGAATGTAATGTGTGGTTTACAAATTAATAAGATACATTTGTTTTTTTCAATATAATAAGAAAAATAAACAAAAAATAATGGTGAGTGATATCGAACTAGTTTCCTCATATTCATGGTCTCATTTATCATGGTTTTGCTCAGATTTTGGATGAAGGCTGAGCCTAAGATCCCCTTTTATGTACATTACCGTGGACACAAGTGCTATTTGGATGCATAAGCTAAAAAAATGGAGTAGTTTTTTGTAGCGTTTTTCGGTACTGAAGTCGGTGGGTGATAATAAGGTCGTTTTGAAGCCTGTTTGAACAGTATTTAAATAGTAAATCCCAGACTCCTAGTACAGTCGTAAGTTGAATGTGTTCTGAAATAAACAACTAAACTCATGTAAATGAATAAAAAAATTAAATCAGAGTCCGAGCGACTTTAATTAATGCACAGTGCGCCATCGTAATAGAATTTTATACTCTTACTTAATTAAAGAAAAGACTTGAAAACTGGACATTTATATTTATCGGCAATTAATCCCTTAACAGTTTATATAACACAACAGCTCCAAATTATTAAAATTCAGCCACAGTGAACCATTAATGGTTCATTATATCTAATTTTTTTTTAAGCATTGCGCACTTTTAATATGTAAGAAAAGAGTTACACAAGTAGAGTTGGATGCAAATATCATACAAATTATAATATAGATACAGATTGTTTGGACACGGTGAGATCAGGAGAAAATGTTAGGCGACCATACTTAAACCATTATCGCCAAGTTGGCGGGGGAACCCAGTTCTTTAGTCAAGCCCGATCTCATAATAGTTAAAAGACAATACGTTCTTGGGGTAACTTTTCCCAGTCTTCTGTAAACGTTCATTTCAATTAACATTCTCTAAGCTGTAGGTGTGTCGCTTCCAACGACGTGCCACATATTTACCAGAGAAACTTCCATAGTAAACATTCCCATTTTTAAATACCTTACACAGCACTCGGACAACGATATTATCATTTGTAAAAACAAACTTCGATGTAACGATGCATCCTTAAACTATATGTATATATAAATATATATATATAACCCTTCCTTGTACAGCCGTTTACCGTTCTTTAACCATGTTCAAAAATTGGAATCTCAGTATTCTCCAGTAGGTACAATTTGCCGAACAGTACTGAGATCCAAATTTTTTGTTGCATTTGGCACTATTTGTATTCTATTTCCAGAAGAATTGACTGTCTTATTAGTGGAGATGACGGTACCATAAAAGTATATGGTTGTTTTTATGGTCTTTACACCATCGTAAATGATATTTCTAGTGTGTAAGCTTTAAAGCCGGGTTCGCAAACCTTTTGAATATAATGCGACGATTTTTTTTATAGATTAGTTTAAACATGCAATACAAGTACGTGTTTTACATTATGTTCAGGGCTTGAGGTGGAAAATAAGGATAGGGATAAGATCTCTTTTGCTCAAGAGAGGAAAAAGACCAACTCAATCACACAGTTAATTTTCACCAGCTCAAAAGATACGTTTGTTCTAGCACCAATTTCCAATAAAAAGGGATCTCTTGGACGAGAAAGTAATCTCTGTCATTATCGTGGTACTGCATTTGCCGGAGAGTTCCCGTTGATGAAGATAACTCTGGGCAATATTTATTTGATGTGATGAGAATTCTGAGCTAGATCAATTAGGAACTAAATTTTCAAAACATACTGCATCTAACTTCAACTTTCTCTTCATACACACATTGCTTTCTGTGAATTGATTGAATTAAGTGCACTCAGGTGTTAAATACATGAATTTACGTTATGAAACCCGCTACTAATGAATAAGTAAGAGCAAGAATGCATTGCACCACTTGTAATTCTCTGACACACCCTGTTTTAAAGGGATGCAATATTTATGTTGCCTATCAAAAATTCAACTTTTATGTAAATTTGCAACCACAGTAAACCAAAAACATTGTGTACTATAATTTCACAAAGACTCTAAAAATAGGCTGAAGTTGGACCACCGAAATCTTCCGTTTTGTACAACGGATATCATTTTCCTTTATAATACCTCTGGGCATTTTTTTTTAAAGAAGGGGGGGGGAGAATGAATTGCAACTAATCATTCTCATAGCCATCAAGATCTTTCAATGATCTAGAATGAGTGAAAAATCTCTAGCTAAACTACTGATATAGAATGCTTTCTCAAATCTATTAAAAAATAAGACAATAAAGCACAGTCATTTTTCCAAGAATATTTTCATAGACATGTCTATGACATCTTCAGATGAACCTTTTTAAACTGCGCACATGTTCCTTTCTGCTAATTTACTCGGCTTAGGAAAGTTGTATATATGCAGTTCTGCACTGCCATATGACCCACTGTTCTAGTTTTCACACACAATTTCTCTTTCAATGAACTTTAGTTTTCTTAAATATTCAAAGTTTATGAGTCCCATTTTATTTTGCTCTATTGCTTATGCTGTAGGTTCAAGTTTTGCAAAGCTTACTACCATGAAAGTCTCAATCTTAATACTCATATATTTTAATGACTACCATGTATTCTTTTTTGCAAAAAAGATTTAATTTTACAGTACATCCTCATAAAGAGTAATTTGTGTGGTACTTATGTTTTAGAACATAAATGTGAAATTTACTACAAAATATCACTTTTCACTGAAATATATATTGTTCAAAAAATTTTATTTTCTTAAGAAAATTATGTTCATTTTACTTTTCCCAAGAAATTTTCTACAAAGAATAAATAGTCTGTGAATGATTTGACTAAATCTAGTGGACTTACAATATATGCTAATGCTTTACCATAAGGAATTAATAAATTGCTTTAAACCTGAATCCCTCTTTTTCATTTGAATGTTTTGGTCTATAGCACTGCAGCCAATATTCTTTAACACAAAAACTAAATAGACCTGTTTATGATGTGTATGAACATTGCTGTCAACAGTGGAATGCAACTCCACAGATCCTGGTATCAAAAGGCAGTGCCATAGCTGTTTGGCTTGGGGTCAATGATAAAAGAATATAAAACCGATTTTTCAAAATCTGTTTAGTTAGTTTGGATGAAAGGCATGCAGGTTTAAATATTGTTTTATTGATGGATTATTCCTGATTAGGTGAACATTCTTCCCTAGAGGGTGGGTCTTGGGGGAGGAGGTTAAGGAAGCTATTCTCTCCAACATGAATGGAACTATCACTTTGATTTAAAAGCATACTGAATGAAGGAAAAAAAAATTAGAGAAAATGATATAGTCTCTTTGAATTATTTTAAAAAACGTAAAAAAAGCTTTGTAACTCAGTAATTGACAGAACTGGCATTTAAAAACACAGTTAACAGGAGTATGACACTGATGAATTTCTTAAAGAACTTTTAGCTAAACAATTCTCTAATTCTGAAATAAACTGAAAAAATTTTCACACTTAACCTAATTTAGTGAGGTCGAATAATCTTGTTTTAGATGTTGTTCGTAAATAGTTCTTGATTATTTTATAGTTTGGAAAAACTACAATACCTGGATGTATTAGTAAAAGTTTTAAAGATAAGCTCAGGTCTAGAATAAATAAATTTTTATCAATTTCATAACTTTTAAATATGGTAAATCTTTTTCCACCCTAGTACACATAATTGAAATTTTATCATGAAATTCCAGGTTAATTTTTACCTGATAATTCTCATCTGATAGAATTTGGAAATTTTTAATTACAGAGTTTCGGTTTCAATTTTTTTTTTTCCTCCATTAGGTTTGACAGTTTTGTGCCTTTCAATCTTTCAACTTCATTCTTGAACACAGTACTTATCTGGCACTGACATGGATATTGAAGTACTAACATAATAGCAAAACTGCACTACTGTTGTAATTTTGAATCATAATTTACAAGCACACACATAATTTTACAGCAACAGTAAATAAGTATGTATACAGACAACAGTTAAAGTGCTACAAAATTTTATAATTCCCCAATTTAAAATATAAGCTATAATAATAATAGAATTAAATTTTAAATTTGTACTAAAGTTACAGGTTACTAAATAGTTTTTCCAGCTCCCTTTTTGTTCCAGCAATGAAAAAACATAATTTAAGTAAAATAATGAAAAAATTCTCATAGCAGAAGGAATTTTGTAACATATAATTTTGAATTTTTGTTATTTTTTAAACAGCACAACATTGATGAGTAATTAAAATTAAATAATTGAAACATGCAAAAACAATAAAAAATTTATTTCAAGACAACACATGTCATATAAAAGTTCTTTTTACAGAAAGAATGTAAAAACACAGTTTTGTAACAAATAAAAATCAGATCTATATATAATTGTACTAACTGCTGAAAAGAAATATAAGGCAATGCATATGTAAAAAGAATATTGTAACCAGAATCTTTTAAATTCATAAATTTCTACATTACAAAATTCACATTAATAAAAAATGTTAGAAAAATATATTTCACATAAGGTATAAGAAAAGATTATGATTCTTCACCCTGTATATAATATCTAAATGCATTGGTCATGATACACCACAGTTGTATATAAGATATTTCCCATGCAACATATGAAATGGTAGAAATAGAGTGATATGTACACTAAAACTTTATGTATTTATTTTTATTTTACAATTCAGGCTAGAAAGATAAAGACCACTACATTTCTAGGAGTAATTTTAGATAAAACTATGAAGAAAAAAAATTATTTAAGCAAAGAATATTTATAAAATCATTCACATTTCAAAACAGATTATCCAATTAAAAAATTTTTTTTTTCTTTTAAAGATTTTCCTGCACAATAATTAAACCTTTTTGTATTTATTTTTATTTTACAATTCATGCTAGAAACTCATCTTGAGCTATAATGCATGATTTCATCCTAAATGTATATTAATGGCAAAAAATCAAACTAGAAACAAAAGATGACTAAATTGGATTAAAAAAAAAAAGGGAACATGGCACAAATGAGTAGTGAAACAAAGCCATTCCTGGATGGAATCTTTGTAGGATTTTTAATTTGTCCATATTCTAAATAGATTAGATTAATAAAAAATACTTTAAATTACACATGACAGTACTACAGATTTTTTTTTAATTTCCAGAAGAATTTCCAATATTTTTATCCATTAAAAAAACTTTATAAAAGATATTTTATTGCAGAATAAGAAAAATAATTATAAGTGATATCAATATATTAACAATTTGGTTGCTCAAAGAATAATTCAGTGATTAGAAACATATATACAAATTGAAGAAAATATTCATAGTATAAATTGCCCCAAGATAGGATTTAACGAAACCCCAATTTTCATTAAACCTCATTTCAATCAAAGTATTAAAGATAACAGGTCAGTAATCTTACTATTCTTTTAATTTTACAATTACTTAAAAAAAAAAAAAAAAAAAAAAAAAAAAAAAAAAAAAAAAAAAAAAAAAAACATTTATATATATATATATATATATATATATATATATATATATATACATATACATATACACACAGTGAGTTAGAAGATATAAGCATATGAACTTTGTTTGCTGAAATAAAATTAAAAACTTTCATTAAATTCTCTAAACAAAGTAACAAATACCCTTTAAAAACTGAATTGTTCTTATTAATTGAAAAGATATTTAAATGAAAAAAAATTGCAGTTTAATTTGAATAAATACTTGATGTTCCTTGCCTTTCCATGAAATTCTATATATATAGTAATACACTTAAATAGTTTAACACATAAAGCAATGATAATTTTTAACCATATTTTCATGTTAACATTTGTAATGATTTTTCTGTTGGATGTAATATCAACCAGCAATATTACTAAAAAATGGAATGCGTAAGACAAAGCCATGTTTATATTTTCATGTATTCAATCATCAGTCTACACAAAAAGAAAAATATACAATACACAAAAATAAACACATTTCATAATCAATCAGAACATATTAGTTTCTATTTAAGATAAAATAAACATTTAATACACTTCTAGTATACCATGACCAATGCTGACTCATTTGGTCTTCTGGATCAAATAGGCAGAAGTTGTTTTATATTTGAAATTACAGTTTGTAAGTCTTGAAATACTTGAGCTATAGTAAAGTTTAACTCACAAAGAAATAATAGAAGATAAGTATATAATTAATATTTAAAATAAATATTTCAAACTTTACAGGTACATACATTTGTTGAAAATGGAAGGTATAGTATTCTAAGCAATAGAAAACAATGAAAAAGATTATAATTTTCAAAGTGTTAAAAATCTACAAATTTACAGTATTATTTATCCAAAGCAGATGACAAAAATATTTTTTTATCTGTAATTTTTGGTAGTAAAATTCAACAAAAATAAGTTACTTCCTCATTGTTACCTATTATTTTTACGAATCTTTTTTCACAGAAAAAAGATTCAACAGTTCCAGGATATTTAAAAAAACAATTATGCTTAAATTATAGTCCAAGCTTATAAGTAAATGACTTATTTTGAATACAACAGCTTATACAAAAAATAAAATTTGGTATTTTCACAGTTAAATAATTATCTAAATACAAAAGAGAGAAGACGAGAACATCCTATGCATAAACCAACTAGTGAATGAATGGGATGGAATAGTGTACAAACATTTAATGTCATACTTCAGTAGTATCTTCATTAACATTATGAGTAGCGAGAAGATAATTAGCAGCTTGTCTCACATCCCAGCTACATTTGATCAGAGTTTGTTTCAAATTTTTAATAGGAATCATGTGAGAATTAAGAATACATTGCAATCGCATATATTTGATTGCATTATGCATATCCCAGTCGGTTTCATTGAGAGCAGCTAAGCATTCTTCAGGAGTGACTACCTGCAATGATAAAGATTATGTAGAACAATTCCTTGTTTAAGTATATAGAAAAGGTCTGTCTATAAAGTAATGGCTTCATAATTTCCTTTTGATGTAGCAATTCAAATGACAACCTAAGTGTGTGTGTGTATGTGTGTGGGGGGATAACTTTGAATATGTGAGCTTGTAAAGCAAACCTCAGCATGGACCTAAAGTTTTCCTATTCATAATTAATGGTGCTTATACTTTACTTTTCATTATAAATAAAATGTTACTGCATGCACAGTGCTGTCTACAAAACAGATTTTAATTGGAAAACGACACTGGAACATCCTTCATATTTCCTCAATTTTAGAACCTTGTGACATTTTTCCTTATCTTCAAAATAAAATATGTGCTAAAAAGAATACACTTTGAATCAAAAGAGACTCATAAAAAAATACAAATATTAAAACAACTAAAAAAAATTGAACTGTATTATGCTTTTGACTAGTAAAAAATAAATATGGTCAATATTGAAACAGACAAATGTACCATAAATTGTACAAATCCTTTCCTGAGTCAGTGCAGTTAGTTTATAGACAAACCTTGTATATAGAAACAAACAAACAAGTAGGATCAATAATATATATATATATATATATATATATATATATATATATATATGTATGAAGATATAAGTATATTTATTTATAAAACCTACATTTTAGTTGGTGGTATTTTATTAACTATATTTTCTAATTTATAAATTAAAAAAATTATTTGAACCAACATGTTTAATAGTCAACACATATAAAATAAGATTTCAAGTTTATACATGAGTAAATGTTTATTATGCAGTAACTTACTTCTTTTGCTAAAACTTTTTGCATGATTCTAACTTCATCAGAATCTACACCCCTGGCACGTCCTTGAGTTCTAAAATTAGAAAAAACAATGCTAAAATATTATTTGCAAATACCACATAACATTTTATAAACTCATTTAAATGCATAAAAATCAGAGTTAATAATTTACATTTGAATAAAAGAAACCAGTGGTTATCTTAAATATATGTTTTGAAATATGTGATATAGTTATGAAATTTATAACTGAGTAGCAAATTTATATCCAATAATTACACACTTAGTTTGAATTATGTAAACACTGTTACAAATAAATGGTACCTACAGGCATGAAATTTGTTACATGATTTTATGTGACACCAAGCAAAACTTGATAAAGCCCTTTTTAAAAATAATTTTTCAAATTAGCTTTTACTTATTTTATTTAATATAATATTAATTATGATATTTTTGTTTCTTTCAACAACCTACTTTTGCATGCTTTATTTTCCTTCATTTTAAAACAGACATTTTGCATTTGTATAAAAGCTGTAGTTTCAAATTGTATTTCAAATTCCTTTTTTTAATGGTTATTTTATCATGTTTTCATTTTTTTTCCCCAATTCACATTTGGTCTCTTTAGAGAAACATTCCTTTTTATTATTAGGTTGGGCAAGTTAATTTACTTGTATATCTTTAATTATAGTTACTTAAATTTCAATTAGTAAAAATAATACTATATTTATTTATTTTTATAAAAAATGTAAGTTTGAAAATGAATTAATTACCAATGACACCAAGATATTTTTAAATTTTTTTTTACCCCATCAAAAAAGTTTCTTAAAAAATAAATGTTATCCCATCACTTATGTTTCTGAATGCACTCATGAAAGAATTGTCTTCCTCCACCTTAATATTCCTGAACTTGTAACACTGTTTTGTTCATGCAGGGTAAAGTTATTTTAGTGTACTGTTTCCCTATACTCTTTAGTTCTTCCTATATAGAATAAATTATATAATGCAGGTATATCTATATTTTAAAAGGTTAAAACAATAGAAACCTTCTCCAGATCAGTAAAAACCAAAAATTAAAATTGCTATACATAGAGATGTATAAATTGCCTTTGTTCATTTAATTTTAGTAGAAGAATGATAATTTGTCACCTTGAAAAGGAGGGGAGAAATAGGGGTGCACTGACCTATTCTTTTCCCAATCCCTATTCTATAAGATGCTCCTTGGTGGTTACTAATTGTGTAAATAGAGATTTATATATCAATGGCCCTCTGTGTAATTAATTATCCACTATAGGAATTAATTACCTACTATAGGAATATAATTATAATTCTTAGACAAACTTTAAATTGCTGAATAAGTTTACAATGAAATTTGAAATTTCAACAGTTAAGAAGTCTAAATCCATAACATTCCTACTTATATATAATTTGAAAAGATTAATTTAAGTAGGGAAAGGGGCACAGCCATGAATATCAGTACCAAGCCCAGTCTTTGGAAATGGCAATCCTGGGTACCATTTCATTAATTATATTCAGTACCCTGCTAGAATATGGTAAATAATTTTGTAATAAATTTCAATTAACATAAATTGATTCAATATTATACTTTTTGGAAATGGCAACATTCACACAAGCAATCAGAGCAAACTCTGGTGAAAATGATCTATTTTCGGTCTCATTTTAGAAACATTACAATACCCGAAATGTTATTGAGTATATCAGACAGGTTTGGAATGGAGTGAGAATATAAAAACTGTTTAGACATAGGTTTTGTTTCATCATGCTAATGATTATTCATAATCCTCAAAAAGATAATCTCAACAGGGGCTGATGATGTCATGGACTTTTGAAGAGAGTGAAATTAAAGAAAATGTGCAGAAAAAACTCTAGCAACAGAGGAATTGACATTGAATAACTATTCCGTATATTAATAAATTAATAACTACACAATAGTATTAAAAGAGATCATCTAAATCATCTACATAAAAAAAGAGAGAGAGAGAGAGAGAGAGAGAGAGAGAGAGACCTAGAATGTGATATTACAGGATGCCCATAGAAAAGAAGTAGGGAAAAATCTCCTTTGAATAATGTTTTTCTTTTTTGCTTTGGAAACATTAAGCAATAAAAATGTTTCATTATTTTTACTTTTTAACCTTGTAATATGTTCCATTAATTTAAGTAAATGTACAGATATTTTTGTTTTAAAATATTTTGATGGGAATGAATTACTTATTTTCTTGTAGAAAGAATGTCTTACTGTTACATTTAATGTGGTACTTTTAAGTAGCCCAAGTGAGGTATTTCTCACTGTACAAAGTAACCATGTTACATATTTACACATATTTCTTCCTTTTCCCCTCTTACTTTAAAAAGGAAGAATTGAAAAAATTGTTTAACACATTTTAGTAGAGTTAAAAAATTTAAAAAGTTGGTAAAATAATAGAACTGACATTTTTAAACAGAAAAGTGTGTGTGTATAAACTTGACAATCCTAATTTTAATCATATGACTTATATGGTGCTTAACTCTAGAAATTTATTTTAAATTATATAATCTTTCCAACAGTATGATAATTGGATAGCATATTTTGGGTTAGATTTTATTATGTAAATACAATACCTGCGTGTATTTGGCTTATCTAATGCAAATTCAAGTAAATCTTCACAACTGACGTGGTCACCACCTTTATATATAAGTTGAGATTCTTCTTCAGGTATATTATCCAAGCTGTCAATTTCAGCTTGAATTTCATTCTCAAAAGAATCATCCAGCCTAATAAATTTAAATAAATATACATTGACATAAAATTGCATAACATTCTCACCATAAGACTTATATAAATTATCTGGTTTAAACTATAAGCAAGTTATATATCTATATTAAAAATTTATCAAGTTAAACAAGAGCTTGTATTGGAGTCAATCTTAATATTTTTGTACCTGGAGCCAAAAGTACTGGTTTCCAAATTTAAAAAAGACAAAAGTATTCATGGATGTTTTAGCAGTTTAACATATTCAATGCCAATAAAAGTAACAGTTTAAACCACAGAAGTCAGATTACAAAAATATTTTAATAATTGATTTTTTTTTAATGAAAAATTTGAAAACCATACATATAGATAAATAAATAATAATGTTTCAATAATATGCCTAAACAACCTCTTTTGTCAACTTTCAAAGCCACACTAAAAGCATATAACTTATAAAAAAACTACCAGTCCAGAATATCTTGGCATACAAGATTACATCATTCTGACATACTAGTGCATCGGCAGCAGACATATTAAACAATTCCAACAAAAAGTTCCCATTCATTCATTGTCTCAAATCGTATAATTTTTTATTTTAGACTTTCAATAAAGATTTCCTACTACAAAGAATTTTTTCCAATATTATTACTAATTTCTTTAATTTCAAAAATTTCTTTTGTTGTATTTTTTTCATATTTTGAAGCAGTAAAATGCTATAGCTATTGTTTGTTCACTGTCACTTATGAAATATAAACATCTATTATGAAACACAAATTATTTTAAAATGAAACATTTCAATATATTATAGATACAATATATTTTACAATATACAGGAACTCTTAATTTTGCTATTATTTATTTAAAGGATATGCTATGCAAAATTTTGTATAACATAATAAAATAAACATATTTAAACTTACAAACCAGATTATGCAATTGGAATTTTAAAAATATGATCACACAAGCAGATAAATAGATGGATGGATGGAAAGAGTTAAAAGGTTTGACTAGTATTTTAGTTCCAAAAAGATTTTGAACAATATAATCTACAATGTATAATAGCAAAAAACTAAGCACATTTTAAGTTTACTTATTATATATGATTCTTTTACACAGTAAAACTTTGAATTTCTCTATTCTAGCTACAATAAAGTTTAGGATGTTTAGCAGCTCTATAGATCTTATTACTGCAGTTTTCAGTAACATAAAAAGCTGTGTCTATTCATTTATTATATACAAAATAGGAATGAATGAAACACAATGATCCTTAATTTTTTATCACTATTTTGTTATGTTTCAGCTTATACTGCTTAGCTATACACCAATAAATAATACAATAGATAATTTTATATAACATCTAATAAATTAATATAATAATAAAAATATATGTAATTTTATAAAAGAAATATTTAAAAATTTCTTTCCAATTTTTTCACATTATTTCATTTAAAAACAAAAGAAATAAATTATCAAAATTTAATAGCAAAAACTGCAAGCTTTAATAATGATTATACTATAGAAACCAGTTTCTCACATTTAGCCTTAAACTTAAAGATTGAGAGTCATTTTAATTACTACAAATCAACTTTAACACATTTTTTTTTATGACTAAAATGTAACAACAAAACAAGATTTAGATTATTTTGAAGAGAAGCATTACTTACTCTTCAGAAACAAAACTTTTATTGTTTATTTTACTGCAAGAAAATCTCAAGTTTAAATACTTCGAGTAAAATGAAACATTAAGCATTTTGGAAACATGGAAAAAATTATAATATTAACATAGTTTATCTAAAGCTATAATCAACTGATACTTGAATTAAAAATTGTGAGAAATTAGTACTCACGTAAAAGTGCGAGCTGGTTTTGGAGGTGGTACTGTATTATCTAATCCTATTAAAGTACCATAATTTAGACTAGAACTATTGGATGATGTATCTAACAAAGATGGATCATTTTGAGGTGGTGCACCTTCACTAGCTCTCCGTTCAACAGTTTCACAATTGTTAAAAGAGTGTGATGGCACATCAGGACATGAAATTTGTTTAGTCAGACTATTGCGAACACTGTCCAATGTAGATATATTTGCACCAGGAAGAAGTAAAGGATGTTTCCGTTGGTGGTGTTTTAGCACTGGCATTGGTTTTGTCCGATCCCTTGGTGGCAAAGGTAAAGGATTTGGGTAAGCATCATTTGAACTTTCACTACAACTGACTGTGGTGTTAGTACTTGAAGAATCACTTTGATCTTCAAGCTTAGTATCAGAGGTAGCATCGTCAGATTTGGGAGAGTTGCTGGTAATGCTACTGTCTTTGGCATAACGAGAAGTAATGTTGGGTCTAGGAAAAGTTTTAGGAGCTTGAGGTGGAGGAGGAGGAGACCCTAGAGTAGACCTAGTACCATTAACTAAAGGGCTACCATTGCTAGCAGCAGCATTAGCAGCAAGTCTGGCAACAGTAGCAGTATGAGGTGTTGAAGCTCGCCCACTGCTTGGTATTCCATGTCTATTGCCTCTAACTTTTGGTCTCACTGGCACTCCACTTCGAAGCATTCTAAGTGGATTACTATCAACCACTTCAGATTCTGGATCAGAGGAATCAGTTGCATGAGATGATAAAGGTTGTCTCGATCTAGGTATATTAACTTCAGCAACCTGTTTGGGTGCAGTAGAAGGATTAGCAGCTGCATTTCTTTCTATACCACCACCTTTTTCGACCAGTGAATTGTAAGCCTCTTTAGCTTCTTCAGTAATTATATCCTGAATATCAGGTATTGCTTCAGCCTCTTCAGAAAAATTCCTTCTATCAGTTTTAGGACTAGTTTTGAACTTAAATGAAAATTTCCTTTTAAAGGGGGATGTTGGTGTCTTTGGACTCTCTAATGGAGTATCATTATCAGACCTGCTTTCCAGATCTAATAAACTTTTGCTTGCTAATTCTTTAGCAATTGCTATTGCTGAATCAAGAGTATGTTGATCTGCAGCCGAAATGGGTTTCACCAAAGCATGCTTCTTTTTTGAATTATCTCGCCCAAGTTTTGAAGATATTTCTTTGAGTTCATTTTTCACATTATTACTTTCAGTACTTTGTTGTTCATCAAAAGTCAAATCTGGTTTTGTAGAACCCAAAGCTTTAAACACTTCATCCATAAGTGAAGGACCAAAATCTAGTGACTGAAAATAAAAGAACATGTAAGTAAATTTTATGATTACACAAATGTGATAGACTGGTATGAACTAAAATTACAGGCATTTTTTTTTTTAACAAAAAGGGTTATTTCTCACTGTTTATATTGTTAAACAGAAATAAAATAGGTAAAAATTTATTTAAATTCAAACTAGAACTATTAAATAAGCTACATTTTAAAATAAAAATCAAAGTAAAGTTTATTTGATGTTGCTTATAACATACCAAAGCAAATATAGATTTTATATTGCTTAATATTGTTTTTCGTGACCTAGAAATACAATTAACATTAGCTTATAAAAAATATAACTAAATAAAGTCAACATTTTAAGAAAATAAATCTTCAAGAAAGCATAAAAATTCAGACTGATATTTAAAAGTAAAAAATAAGATAAACAAAAATATTTTTAATCAACTCATTTAGTCAATTTTCATTCTATATATTAAGAAACATCTAAGGTTCTTATTGAGATAATATATACAAAAGCTTAATTATTTAGATATTAATAAAATTTGATTACTTTAAAGAGAATTAGAAGATATCACTATTATGTTTTTCATATGCTCTCAGTATAACTATTGATGTATTTATGATTCAAAGGAAAAAAAATAGATGCATTTTGAAGGGCATAAATTACATGCAAAGATTTTTACCTCAAATTTGGAATTTTCAATAAATCCAAAGTCTTCTTCATCACTGATTTCATGATATTCATGATCAGGAGTATTGATGAGCTTTTCACTATCTTTGCTAGTTCTTTTACTTGGTCCATCAATAATACAGTTATTTATAGTTGTTGATTCATTTTGTTCACACACAACTTCAGACCAGTTATCTAGAATAAATGTTTAAAGCTATACTAAAAACATAAAATTTTCTACTAAACTATGTAAACTAAAATTCTTTAGCTGTAATTAAGCATTTAATGTCAATTTAATATGAAAGAGCAATGGTACTGATATGGTAAGTGAACTAATTTTAAAATAATATTTTTAAATGATATGTTACTATTCTGCAACTAACACAATTTGTTCATAGACAAATGGCTATACTAAATTTAAATTTGGCATAAAGGTTTCATTTATCGTTTTGATCTCATGTACCAGATTATTACTGAAATAAAGTTTGAAATTGTGGAAAAATGAAAAGAAAAACTGATATGCTAGAAGTAGATTTCTCATAAAGATAGTTTAAAACTTCTTTTTAAAAAGATAATTTTTGTGCAAAATGTTTTTTTTTTTTTTTTTTTAAACAGAAAACATATTTTTCTAACCAATCAAATTTTATATCATTAAAATTATTCTTTACATGGTTTAAATAATGCATTCTATCATTCTAGGAAATATTTTATAATTTGAGTTTGTCCAGATACAAAGGGTTAGTTAAAGCCACTGAATGGCTACAATGCTATATGAAAGATTGAAAACTGTAAACTCCAGTACCTATAACTGTACTTTATCCCTCTGGCCATTGACTGGTGATGAATAAAATGATTATAAATATTTATAATGAAAAAATGTAAAAATAATTCTTTTAAAATTTCAAAGTTTAAATTTGAAGTAGTGAGACTGAACATAGCTATCTGAGTTTCCTGGATGAGATAGTCCTCAATGCTGTTTATTTCACATTATTAACGAGCATTAAGCATAAAGTTGTAGGAAAAATCAATACTTTTAGTCAAGAATATGATATACATCAAATCAGTCATAAAATTATCATTTTTGAAAAAAAAATTGTAAATGTAAAATGTTCTATGTACTATTGAATTATAATATCAAAATTATGTACAGTTTAAATTTTTATTGAAACTTAAAATCAATGGCCAAAAAATGGGGATTTATATACTTTTTATTTGAAGGCTAGAGAATTTAAGTCTTGACCAGTCTTTGATCTTTGTACTTTAGCTTTTAAAATTTTTATTCTTGTATTTTAATGCTGCTATAAAATTATTAAGGCATTTTTAGCTGTTCTTTTTAAAGGGTATCTGGTAGTTTAGTTTAAGTTGGTCTGATGCTTTTGTATTTTCTGTTTGTTGGGTGAATGCTCCGACTTGTAAGAATAAGTTTCAATTGGGTATATGTATGAATAACAACATTGCATATATATTTTGAATGAAATAAAACTAAATTACATTATCAATTGTTAAATTTAACACTTTAACTTCTCTATCAGCTAATTCTTTAATTAGATTACAGAAATCAAGATTATCTATCACTTCATTTTCAATGGATAGCATGGCCAGGTTCATTAATCTTATCTACCACATTGTTGATTGCAAGTCATTAATTTTAGTTTTAATAAACTGTGTTTGCCATTTGCAGCAGTCACTGGTATTGTTCACAAACTACCCCATGTTATCCATGTGTTAAATACCATAGCAATAATTCTTATAATGCTCTATTGAACAACAGAAAATAACTAATATAACTGATGTTTGATCTAAATCATAACTCATTCACTTAACCAGTCTATCCAATCTTTTGTAAACCTTTCTAGTTTGTAATGATGTTAATACTTGCTAACTGTCTGATTCAGGGGCCAAAGTACCCTGACTGACTACCCTGATTCTTCCTACTTTAAAGCTGCCACTGATGTTACTCTTTTGCATGAAAACACAATTCTATATAAGTGATTTAAAATGTTAAATTACTTCTATGCAATTAAGTTTAAAAATTGTAATTATAATAAAGAAACATACCAGAAGAAGAACCACTGCGACCATCAGATGTGCTAAATTTTTTTAAGAGAGGGATTTTATCAGACGAATCTGATGATAAAGTAGTTAGGGTAGGGCTAACATTTTCTTTATCATCTTGAGGTTTATCTGAAGGAATAAAACAAAACATTAAAATAAAGAAATAAATAAATAAAAACTGAAGAAAAAGGTAATTTTATTTAAAAAATTATTTGAAACCACTCACATGGTGTAACAATCTGTTTAGGAAGCTGATCATATTTTTCTAAAAATGCTACATCGCCAAAGAATGCACCATCCAAACCTATGTGACCAGTGTGCTTAAAATCTCCCTGAGGTCGGGATATCATATCAGCTCTTAATCTAAAAAGAGACATAAAGATAGGTACTTAAAACTTGCTATTAATTGTACCTCTACTTTAGGCATTATCAAATGTATAAAATTTCCACTAGTGATATATATAAGCTTTAAAAATTAATGTAGTACATACATTAAAGTAGTAAGATTACTGTATTTTATATATGCATACAGAATATATTAACAGTTATCTTAATGGGCATAATAGTCAGAAATTTTAAATTAAATGCTGAAAGTCTGATAATAGAAATAGTTTTTTAATGGAAGTTAAATAATAACCACAGCTAAGAATTCAAAATAAATTCACCTGACTACTTTTTTAATGGGATAAATAGTTCCTAAATAAGATTTTTTTATTTGGATTTTTTAAAAACAGCTTTAAAATTAAACAGCCTGGGTGTATTATTTATAGAATCTAATAATGAATACTAATTGGACTATTCGACCCATATCTCAAAAACAGACACAGAAGTCAAATATTTCATAAAAGAGAAAGAAAAAAAATAGAGGTGGAAAATTTAGGGGGGAAAAAAAAAAAGGAAAGTAAACATTAAAAATATTTGATTTACAATGTAAATACAAGTACTTAAATATGAAATACAAAAGAAACTAAATCTTTTATTAATATAAACAAGTATCAAATCTTAATCAAAAATGCTTAAAACAGATTCAAAGTAAAAGTTTTTTCCAATAAGTTTAGTTAATTTTGGTAGGAAAAAGGGTAACACTAAGGTAACCACAAATTAAATATGCACAATTTTACTTATTTCTATGACTGGGGCACATAAATTAAGTTTGAGTGCAAAATTTAACCCACTAGTAATTTTAAAATTTTGTTGGGATGTATATGCTCTATTGGTAATTAAAGAATTAAATAGCTATGTAAATTTTATTAGAAATTCTTTTTAAATTTATGCATAGCAACATGCTTAGAAATTTATCTCCTCTTTCAAAATTAAATTTTGGTTACAAAGATTTATGATGTATTCAATGGACATAAAATTTAAAAAGAGTTAAGAGGTAGGAATAAGATGGTGATTTATTTTTAATTTAAACCTGTTTGTACCTAAACTCAAGAGAGTGAGAGAAATAGTTTTGTTAAACTTCAAACTAATTTGTCCAGTTTTATTTAATTATGAATCATTATTACTAGATATTATTGATTCTTAGTGCTACACTTTTACACAACAACGAATGTTTTAAATAAAAACAGCATACTTTTGGCTAAATATTGTACATAAATATATTTTCAACCACACATTTTTTTTTTAAATTAAAAAATATAAGAAAGTGAAAGATTAGAATACCTTCTTTTGCTAGCATATATACCAGATTTGGAATCTGCTCGGGAAAAGCTGGGCCTTGTAGTAGGGAAATTAGCTAAATATGCAACAGTATGAGCAGGATTAAATAAACCAGTTTTCCCTGAACTCAAAACCCCTTTCCACAGATTTATATTATCTGGTAATGGCCTGAAAAGGAGAAAAATGCAAAATTACAAATGTTTAGTATAGAATCTATTTCTTGCAAATGATACTTGATAAAACACTTTGATTCTAAAGAGAGATAAAAAAAAAAAAAACTATTGAGCATACATAACAGTCTGATATGAATTTATGACTTTAATGATATAATATAAAAGACTATTGAAAGCTTATATTTTTATCAAAAACACAACTACTTTGTCAATTCATGAGAACAACTTTTCTTCAGCTTTAAATATTTTTATTTTATAGCAATGGTGTGATAAAGGAATCATAATTTGTTAATAGAAATGATCTAATGTGCTCATCTGAAGATGAGCACATCTTTAATAAGAATGTGTAAATAAAGAAGAATGTGTCAAACCAGAAAGTAAAAAGATAATGAAATTGATGAGTAGAATACACACATATAAGAGTTTCAGAAACTGACTAAGAAATAGGTATTATGGGGAAAGATACTGATTTCAAAAAGTACATATAATGACTAAACAAATATGAACTATTGACGCTCATAAGTCAGGATATTCAATCTTATGGGCAACTGCTATAATACTGTGGCAAGAAGAAACCTAAAGAATGAAAATAAGTGCAAAGCTCTTGGTAAGCAACTAAACGTAGCAGAACGCTAACAATATACACTTAAGGTAAGGAAAAATCAGTACTATAAAATTTGAAGATGAATAAGCTCTTTGGAAACACATAACTGTAGATTCTAATATGGGTTCTCTTACAATCTAAAGTAGAAAGATTATTCTCTGAAGACAGAGGCAATTAGGCTAAAAAATACTTTTGTTGCTTCTAAGTAATTATTGTAAAATACACAAATTTTGCGAATTTGGTAGTAAAATTTGAGCAAATTCTTGGACTACAAGAGAGATATGTCCTCTGTTCAAATGATTCACATTTTTTCAATTGCATCAGTGTATAAGGTAATTTTTTTTTTCAGCTGTGGATACCTTATGTCATGATTGGTTTACAAGTAAATGGTAGTACCATAAAATAGTCTGGGAAGCTTACTTGAAATGTGTATAAAATATTTTGTCTCACAGGAAACATTGCTAAAAGATTAAGTATGTAAACACACTAGCATATAATTTAAATTAATTAATCAGCACTTTTATTAAACAAAATAATGAGGGCATCTTCCAATTTGCTTATGTCTTACTCATCCTTCATAATTGTTCTGTGACTGGTTACATCTTAGTACCAAAAGAATTTGAAGCATCCTGATTTATGACAAAAGGAAGTATAGCTTGTAGGAGACTGATTCATCTCCAATGCCTACAAAACATACTTCTGCTCAGGCTTCTCCTGTCCCTCCTTTGAATCATGTGAGGCTTTTGCACGAAGATCTACCTACTTCACCTCTTCTGGTTTATGACTTTTGGAAGATTTATGACCTCTACTAGATACTGCATTTGGCCAGACTAAGTGGAATAAGTCACAACAGCAGAATTTGTAAAATGTACTGTCACTTCTTTCATGATTTTGATTTATCACTTCTTTCTTTTAAATTTGTTATGAAAACTCAAAACATACAAAAAAGAGATCAATTCATTAAATCATTCTCAAGGGAAGTATTATTCAAATGAAAAGTAAATACACCACTAACAAGGTAATGATAATTTGGCTTAGTAAAAGTTTTATATATCATGATAAAATAAACAAAAATGCATGACTGGAAAATATTTAAACAAACCTTTTGTCAAGAACAGTGATGACTTCTCCTGTTTGATAATGAAGCCAATCTTTTTTTGGTTTAGGTCCATTCATAACTTCAATAGAGTCTTGCACTGCTTTCACTTGTTCAGGCTTGCACTGTCAAAAAATTACAGAGGACATCATGAAATCTAGATTCTTATACATTGTTAGATAAATAATTCAAAATAATTGTCATTTTTTTTTCTTAAATTACTTATTAAAATAGGCTTTATTTCCTTAGCCCTCAGTAACTGCATGAAGAACACATAGTGCTCTTAATATATACTTT
Organism: Pardosa pseudoannulata; assembly: GCA_032207245.1. Lineage (NCBI taxonomy): Eukaryota > Metazoa > Arthropoda > Arachnida > Araneae > Lycosidae > Pardosa > Pardosa pseudoannulata. Next base: position 31,335,415 of record CM063498.1, read on the forward strand.
GTGTATACTGAAACTGAATATAAATAAAGCATATATCAAGAGCAATATGTACCTATTTAGAATCAAATTACAAAACCATGCACTTCCTCTAAAGTTTCATCTTTTAAATAAATAAATAAATAAATCATATATGAATGCAGTATATAATGTAAATAAAACAGCAAATGTCTTAAAAAATTAGTAGTAATTTTTAAAAATTATTTAAAAAGTAAAAGCTTTCTGGTAGAATTTAACTGTAATCATTTTATATATCATAGCCATCTGAATGAATGAATAATGCACTGAATAGAGAGAAAAGACCATGACAAAGTCAAATCCTTACTGAAATGTAGCTATTTTGCTTTTATATTACTCTTTGCAAATATAGCAAAAAACATATTAGCCAAGTTTAATATTCCTCTCTGTTTTATGATGATTATATTCAATTTAATTTTTTCTCTACCCTTTTGTGTCTGAGAGAAATTGGTTGTCATACACTTTGGATAGGATATAAAGAGTACTAATCATATTTTCTTTAGGAGAATAGCTGTCAAACTGCTGAGTTTAGATGAAAATTTAATTCAACTTCTAGGAAAATATAAACTATAAAATCCTCTCAGTTAGCCACTGATTATTAGTTACTGTTACAGATTATAATGCAGAAGGGACCTAAAATGCATCAAACACATTCCCCAAATATGAAAATGGAAGATAATTAAAATAAATATATGTTGTATGCATTTTTCCTATTTTAAAATATCTAATCAATTAATTGTAGCAAACATGATATGTTGTGTTAAGTTATCAATCTAATATGAATTTGTGTTGATAGTGGGTGACAAATATTTTGTATGCAAGTTTCTACTATTTAGAACTCTCAGTGCAAAATAAAATTTTTTTATTTTCCCCTTCCACAAAATACCATATCTTTTTTTTTTCCTACATACATTATTTTAATGTAATTCCAAGATATTTAGCATGTTTTATGACTGAAACAAGCACAATTGAATAATTAAACAAAAAAAATTTGGTATAAGGTATGAAATATGAAACATAAGCTGAACTTTAGTTTAGAGTCAAATAACTCACCTCGGGTAATATAATATAAATGTCTGAAAATTTTGGTCTTTTGTTTGCATCATGTTGCCAACATTTTAGCATTAAAGTATAATACTCTTTTGGGCAACATTCAGGTTGTTCTAACCGCTGGAAATTTGGTTCATCAATAGCTTCAAGAATCTGTAAACATTAAAACAAGTCATTATACAGAAAAGCAACATAACATTTAAAAAAATATATATATACATTAATGTACTGAATAATGACTAACAATAAATGACTTATACTAATTTATATCCTAGAAACAGTACAAATACTATAAATTAATGTTCAAACAGAACTGATGCCTTAAAAATATAGTTGATTAAAAAATTTACCAATGCTGCAAAGTTTAGACAAAACAAAGAAATATTCCACAAAAATGTAAATTCAATGTAATGCATCCAAATAAATTTTAATCTTTTTAAAATTATTTGAAAAATACCTGTTGGCCTGTTAGAGCTGCCCATGGCTGAAATCCATAACTAAACATTTCCCAAAGAGTAACTCCATATGCCCAGACATCACTTGCTGATGTGAAACGAAGGTAATTGATACATTCAGGTGCACACCTAAAATGAATTTTCTTTAATTTAATGAAAAAAAAAAAAAAAAAAAAAAAACAGGAAATAATAGAAATTAAAACTACACAGTAAACACAAGCTATAAAATTTGTAAAATACAGTTGTAAATTAGAGAGAGAAGAAATGAATATTAATGTTTATGGCAGCAAATATTTACTGAATTTTATTAAATATATCATAAAAATTACTTTTGTATAATTGATATTGTACAAAAATGTTTAAGTCTAAATACAGAATTAAAAAACTACCTATTAGTTAAAGTATTTGTAAGAAAATTAAAGAACTAAATGGTAATTTCAGTTATTAAAAATCAGATTGTTAAAAAAATGGAAATAAGCTCAAGGATGAATCTAGTGACTAAAAATATTTATAATATTAACTGTTAGAACTACAGTTATAGTCAACAGATGAAATCAAAAGTCTATATTTATAGAATTTTGAGAGTCAAATAATATGTTACTTACCATGCAATTGGTAGTTTTAAATTAACATTAAAATTAGTTTGGTAATAATCTTTACCAACTCCAAGAGCTCTTGACAAACCAAAGTCACTAATTTTCACCTAAAAAGGAAAAAAGAAAAAAGTGTTATAATTCCAAGTTATATTTCTAAACCCAAATTAAAAAATTATATATATATATATATATATATATATATATATATATATATATATATATATATATAAAATTGTCGTATGTTGTTATATAGCTTCAATATAAATATTTATTTCCACATCAAATTATAAATTCACACATTTATCATAAATGACAATGATAGAAAATGTATAGATTAATAAAACAAACATTGAAAAAAAAATAATGAGGAAATGTTTTAGTAAAATCATTAATAAGACTACTGTCTTTGCTACAAAAATAAATAACTTATCAAATTAAAGCAGTTTTTCATTATTACATATATTTAAAGAAACTGAACTTATTGAAGTAAATTTTTTAAGTAGTATTAAGAGATTAAGCAACAGGGCAATCATTATCGAAAGTTTCCTAGCTAAAGTGATTAAAATAATCAGAAAGAGAGCATTTGAAAGAAAAAGATATATAATAATTACCCTATTTTTAGCAAAAACTAAAATGTTTCTAGCAGCCAAATCTCTATGAATGAGCTTCTTGTTTTCTAAATACAGCATTCCATCACATATTTGTAAAGCAAAATCACACAGAGACATAACAGGAAAACTTTGGCGAAGTGCAGGTTCTTTTAGACATTCTAATAATGACCTTAGTGGAGCTAGTTCAGTTACCTTCAATTAAATAAATAGATGTGAATACAAACTGAACAATCAACAAAAGTGTACAACATTAAAGAGGTAATTGAAGAGAAAAAAAATTAATATACTTAATAGAAAAAATTAATTTGAAAGCTAACATACTACAGTCAGTACCAGCTATATGGTCAGTTTTCTAAAGTCCCGTCTAACTTAATAGAAAATGTGTTAAAGCGTGCTGCTTATACAGTCATTTTCTTCTTTTTGTGACCGGTTATATGGTCAGTTTCATATTTTCAACGAGTTTCCATATTTTTTTCTTTTCGTTTTTTAAGTTAGTGCGAAATCGGAGAGGACCTGAATTCAAGCCTTTATTTCCCTTCCTTTCCCCCTTTCTTGTTAGTGTAGACTCTTTGTCGGAGTTTCTCACTTCTCTTGCCCTCTAACAAGAGGTGGACATCTGTTTATTGGTTGAAGTTATCTGTCCCTGCTTAAGTTGAAATTGAGACCAAACAAGTAAAGGAAAATTTTGTTGCATTTGGATCATACGTTATGAATAAGAACGTTCATTTTTTAATAATGAATTCGAAAAGAAAGACTTTATCATTTGCTACCAAAAAGAAATTGATTGAAAAAATTTTTAAAAATCTTATCATTCAATGGCTGTTTTTGCCAAAGTAAATTCGATTCTCCAGGCGACATTAAACAACATTTTAGCTGCCAAACTTAGCTCCTCAAGTGTTGAAATCGGTGATCAAGAAAGAAAATGTCAGCGCTTGTCACCTTATGGGAATGTGGATAAGACTCTTCTATTATTGATTAAAAATACACGGTATATGCACAATAGGGTTGTATTGTTTTGCATATATCGTTACCCCATGCTTATATGGTCTTATTTTTCTGGATTGCTGAGCTGACCATATAACTGATATAGACTAAAAAATATATGTAATTGTTTTCATGAACTTCTTGTAATTACCTATATTACCTACTAGTTAATTTGTGCTAAGACTTTGGTTTAGGTAATTACAGTAATAAAAAAATAAACATTCCATTTATTTCAAAATTTAAATTTTTTAATTATATATAAGTAATTTCAATATAGTCAATCACAAGCACTACTTTATTTACATAAAAAATTGAAAATACAAATGCATACAACTTACCAGCATGAGAGCATTAGTTTCTAATACAACACCATACAACCTAACAATGTTTTCATGGTCGATTGTATGCATTATGGCTGCTTCCTTCAAAAATTCCATATGATTCTTTTGCATACGTTCTTCACTAAGACATTTAATGGCAACTTGAATCTGATAAGAAATAATGGATCAATTAAGCATAAGAAAAATTTCAAATGAATATTTTTTAAAAGCAATTAGGTCTTTGTTATGAACTTCTGGAATATTTGTAACAGAATTGTATTTATAGATTAAAAAATAGTACCGAATACAGAAAAAATAAATTTGTTTTAAGAATATATTTATTTAAACATAAAAGCAATTTTATATTCATATCTACATTGTACAAAATTCAGTCATGCAAATTTTTATAATGTACTGTAAAATAATATATATCTACAAGAATCTATTTCAATTATATCAATTTATATGACAATGAAAAAAATTGCCCACATACAAAAACTTTTTTCTTTCAGCGCAAATTTAGTTTTACAGCATAGAGAAATTACTGTGAAAATTATTATAAATTAACAAAATGAAAAAAGCAAATAATTTTTAAAAAATTATGCTAACATTTTGTCCTATTTTTAACCTTTTAACTGAAATTTCGTAAACATTAGAATTCTAATTCTTCTACTGGAATGTAAGAAACTACATCTTTTTATTTGCTTTCCGCAAAACACTGAGAAATTAATTTTCAGTCCAAATATACATATAAAAATGTAAGTTTCCAAGTTATATGTATCATTCTAACGACCAGCTTGAAAAATTATACAACAAACTGGGTGTGTAGATGGTATTTATTTAGCATACAAAACTCCATATTTAGTACAAGACTATTATTTACAGAGTTTAAATATGCACAACAATGAGACTCAAAGGGTAACATAAATGTCATTCTTTAAAATAAAATTCTCTAAAAGCATTCAACTAGTCATGCAACTCTAAGCAAAGTCATTTTTCATTACAGAAGGAGTCAAGACAAACAACATTTTTAGGTTTTAGATACAAAAAAGAATGTTATTAAAACTACATCTATTTTACATTGCACAAGAAATCACATGCTAAAAGGGGCAACATTTTACAATGTATACAATGTGAAGGTATATTTGATAACTGTAGATATGATTTAAAATCATGTTTGATCAGTTAGTTGATACATTTTTCTCATGCTTAAATTTTCTTTTCATATAAATATTTTTTTAACTACATGAGTCTGGTTAAAATCCCCCAAAATGTGTTTAAAATAAATGATTTATGAATTATATAAATTAAGAACAAGTTAGAAAAAAATTGAGCAATTGCCTAGATTTGAAATTAATTTTAAGCCTTTCTTTTTCTGGTTTGTGTGTATGTCCTCCACTATTATGACCCCAGTAAATGGTAGGTTATGATTCCCTTAGTCCTATAAGAGCAAGAAAACTTTTTGCCATCTCTACATTATCTCTAAACATTCTTGCCACATACACAAAAGTAAAAAAATAAAATAAATAAAAACATAATTTCTCCTAAATTTTATAAAGACAATTACTTTTGGGAAGATAGATCAATTAGACCAAAAAAGATTTTGACAATAGACGTGGGAAAATTAATAAAGTAGGAACAACAGAATGAGGCTTTACTGTGCATATTTATTTACTGTAGTAGCTGCTTAAGAAGTTTTCCAAAGAACCAAGTGATTGAAATTTGTTTAGCAGAACTTTTTAAGCAAGGTAACTGGAGAAATGTGTTGCAAAAAATATTTTAATCTAGTAGTAATTTGTTTCTTTTTACCTCTAAATGTGTTTCTACGTGTACTTTTGATTTTGTTAATAGTTTACTGTTATAATATAAAACTTTATACAACAAACTTTATACTCATCTATGATGGTTCATGAAATGGACCAAATTGAATTTGTTTATAAAAGGTTGTATTTTGCCATACCTTACAAGCAGAGTGACAAAACACCCAAATTTTTAACAATTGCTACTGAAATTAATATGAAAAGATATTATCCAGTATTATTCAATTATTCTATAAATATATTTGTTGTATCTCTGTTTGGTAAAAAATTAAGCTTCACAATGGAATGAAAAGAGGTATTTGGAGTACATGAAACTTCTTAAACAAGAAAATATTTAAAATGAATTTCTCATACTGGGAAATTTACTATTATAGATATATGGTAAAATTTGGGAGCACAAAGATAAAATACTTTACACAAGAAAATCATTTAACTGGGAATTTCTCAAGAAGATTATATCTATTCTTTTAAACTGTTTTATTTTGGTTAAAATTATCTAAAATATTTTATGTGTATCAAATTGTGAACAAATTATCAAGTTAAAAGATGGCCCTTTTAAAATAAATAATGAAACAACCAAGACTTTTTAAATTAAACACAATAAATAACATGCATGCTTTTAAAGATGATGTAAAATAAAATCGAAATTTTAATTTAAAAGTCATAGATTACAAATATTTGTATAAAATTACATAAAGAAAAATAAGTAATTACAAACATGCATCATTATATATATATAGCAAAATATTATTTAATTTTAAGAGTTTATTAAACAACTAATTAAATATGAACTCTGAATGACAGTTTAAGAAAAAACAAGACACACAACATAACAATTAAATTATGATTTTAAAAATATCTTACTCTTTCACCATCTTCATTAGTCCATACTCCTTGTTGAACAACACCAAATTCTCCAACTCCAAGCTCTTTATTAATTACAATATTATCCTTTGGTATGATGTGTTTACTAGGAATTTTTATGTTATTCTTTTCACAAGAGCTGTCATTGAAATAAATTGATGATCTATCAAGGTTATCTTTATTTTTTGGCAAAATCATCTGCAATATAAAAATAGAATATGAATAAGACCTAAACATATAATATGGAGTTTTATAAAGCTATATTGAAAGATACCAATGTATAAAGACAAATAATGATAAATCAATTTTCTTAAATATCTTTTCACATAGGCTATGGATAATAATGCTACTGATCTCATGACAGTGTTAAGCTCTACAAAAATGTAAAAGAAAGATATTGACATAGTCATAAGCAGTTAAAACAATGCTTTAAATACAATTTTAGAAAAAAAAATTAAAAATTATTACAAAGAATAATTTTGAATTTTACTGCTTCATTACTGTCTTTTACTGAGTGAAATTAGCATTATAATAAAAAAAAATTTCAAGTTTATAATGAAATAGCTATATAAGGGGGGGGGGAATCTCAATATGAGTACTACTGCTGCCAACTACCTCCAGGTGACAGTACTTCAGTTCTACATGGACAAAATAATTACCTTGAGAAACGAAACTAACTTTGAACCTTTAAGGGAGAACCTTTAAGGGTGTGTGAAAATGATAATTCTGAAGATTCCTAACACAATTAAAATTAAAAAAAAGAGCATAAATCAACAGGCATACAAGGAAGTAATGATGCATTTAAGTCAGATTTTTTTTTATTTTTTTAAACTTTTTCTTATTTAATGATGAATATTTTTAACATGAAATTTTACTTTATAAACTTTCATTGTTTCAAACTTGAAACAATGACACTAAATTTTAGAAGTATGAAGGGTTTTATATTAATTTACAGTAAGTAAATATCATTAACACTAGATTGCCCAAGGCAGTCATTTTGACTGTTTTTTAATTTCAATTAGAAAAACAATTATGAAATATAATGACACAATTTCTTAGAATTTGGAGACTTTTTCTATAACATATAAATGGGTTTATGAATAATTGTAGTTACTTCCACCCTTCTTTATTATATAATATTAAAAATTAATTTTAAACAAATTTCTTTACATATTTGTTATTTTTTCACAATGCAGTCATTTTGACTGTTTTTGGGCAATATAGGTATACAAGAAATCTCGGGCAATCTAGTGTTAAGAAATAACTTTTTGTAGTTACTGCAATAAAAGAAAATGAATGCCAAAGAATAAAATAAGATTTTTACTTTTCATACCTTGTTGAGCTCTAAAAAATAACAGAAAGATATTGACATATTTAAAACAGTGCTTTAACTCCAATTAAAAAAATATAATCTCTTTGCTAATTAAAACATGATTAATATATTTAAAAAATTCCCTAGGGGCTCTATCGACAAAAAAAAAATTACCTTTTTGATTTTCCTAAGATATGTTTGTGGGCAGTATTTTTGGAAGAACTTTCTAAGTCTCCTCATTTCTGGTTTTGTCATTCCTAGCTGCATCAAGTCATCTTCTTCAACATATTTTAACTGGGCAACTGAAGTTACTTTCAAATCATTTTTTAATGGATTGAAATAATGTGAAAGTTCAGCTTCCAGAAGAAAATCATAAAGTGATGGACCTTTAGTTACAACAGCCATTTTAACCTGGAGAAAGACAACAAATATTTAGTTTAAACAAGGTTAAAAATATTTAAGAAAATCTGAAACAAAATTAAAAAGACTAGCATACAATGCTATATCTGAGTCAAACAACATACAAGAATATCTATTTAAAATTAAGAGTGATTTACATATCACAAATATTTATGAAAATTAATATTATTCACATTAATGAATAACTAATCTATACAGAAGAAACAAGGTGTTCAATGCACTTTAAATATTATCAATACAGTAAACTAGTAATATTCTTGGTCATTATTACAAGTAAAAGATTTTCCTCAACATTTATTTTTTTTTTGAAAGAGTTTTTTGTTAAGATTTTCTTAAAAATGCCTGTTATCAACAATTAAATCTTATATTTAAAATAATAGAAATTACATTTTCATCAATATTTGGAATGTATCATAGTTACAATTCCTTTAAATTCTTTAGGGAAAATATCTTTTACTAAGAATTTACTAGACGATTAATTTACTCCTTTTTAACAGATATAGAGGATAAATACCTTTATTTCTCAGACTATAGGAAATCTGCACTAGTCTTTAAAAGTTTTCCAATTAAATGTGTCATACTAGAACAATCATTTATGTATCTCTCAAAATGATTTCAGGTAGTGTAATTTGAAATTAATATGGTAAAAATATTTTTGGCCCTTAAGGAATTTGGAATTCTTTAAGCAACAAATACTCAATTTGAATCTTGATATCATTAGAAACATAAATATTATATGCCATAGTATATATATATATAGTGTACTGTTTTCTGATTTTTTTTTCTCAGCACGCATTAAACTTTAAAATATTTATGGATCACTATATTTGGGTTCCAGTTAAAATAAATGAAAAAATATTAATAAACAAAATAAGTATTTACTCCAATTTTTATTTTACTAAAAGATACAGAAAACTAACTCGAATATTTTTAATGATTTATTTCATGAAACAATTTGGGAAACACTGATACACAGCAAACCTGTTCAATTCCAATGATTTCATGGGCTATATATTTATAACTTATTATATGCAATTAAAATGACAATTTCACATTTTATTCTTTGTTATTGGATTTCAAAGTAACACGTATCTACATAGTGCTGTAAAAGAATTTGGGACGTAACATCACAAATACACGGAATGTGAGTTTGGGGAGGGATATTATTATTACTTTTCTTGTGTAAGATTTGCAAAGGTTTAGAAATCCAGAAAAACTCCAAATGTGAAATTGCCAAGGTTCTGCATTTCAAACTCTCTACCAACACTACAAACATCTTACAGTGGAAATGAAACTAGCTACCTCTAAATCCTATTCAGTATCTAAAGGCAATGCTCAACCTTTCCAGTTACCATAAAACAAAAGGAATGCAGAAGAAAAAGTTAAAAGACAATGATATATTGTCTAACAGTTATAAATTAACCCCATAAAATACTAATCTGAGGGATCTTGGTTCTCAACACCTTAACTACAGTCTCCCGTTATGATACTATCTGTGAATTAATTATAACAAAAGTTCATTAGCTGTACAGTCAAAATTCACATTTTCTGATATACCCAAACAGGTATGCAATTTTAAGATTGGAAAAGTCTTTATTTTGTATCTGAAATTTTAATAACCCCAAGGAAAAGATAAGGGGAATGTCTGTGTACTGTCTATACTGGAATCTTTAAGACCAAGCTGTAGCATCAAGCATGCTTCTAAAATAATATTTGATTTTAATAGGTATTTGTTCATGTAGTGTTAACTTTAAATTATATTCTTTTGCCAATGCATGTATTTTACTGCTTGCATTGAAGCCAGTCGAAAAGAGATGGGGATGTTATGTAATTAGGCCCAGGGCTTTCCTACATATGCGAAACTCTGATCTTCATTTTTATGGGCCGTGAACACGTTGGTTGGAGCCGTTAAGTGCTTTTTCTCTGAGGTTATAACCGCTGTCTCTTTTGTAGATTGGGGGGGGGGGGGTTCTCCGCTGTTATCCCTGAAATTCAGAGTAGGAGTTGGGGTTGCGACTGACTTCAAGGAGGACGGAAATTCTTAGAAAGAGAGACGATTGCTATTTCGGAGGGAGGATGTGTTCGCTAGCTGCATATATGTGTAAATAGTGTAAAACAAATCCTTCCTATTTTAAAAATTTTTTCAAACGTTGTAGCCATAATGGAGTTTTAAGCAACACCACTCGACTGCTATCAAAATATTTACTATTCTAGAGCTATGACATTACAACGTTAACTTTACCGGAAGATTTCTATCAATGAACAGCTAGAATGGAAACATTTTTAAGACAAATTTTAATATTCGACAAAACAAACAAAACTCTAGGATAATGCCCGACTAAATTTTTAATAAACAAACGAGAATAATATATTCCATTTAAAATTATCTCTGAACATTTTTGGTTATTTCCCCCCCCACCCATTTTTTAATGCAAACATTAAAAAAAGACAAGACAAAAAAGATGACATAACCCTATACTGGTTTTCTGTCACGCAATAAAATTTATTTCAAGAAATCTTTAGATGCAGGCATGTCAACATTCAGGCACTTGAGTCCGGAGCAACAGCGTGGTTTGAAATTTAACATGCTAATTATAGATTATACATAAGAACATATTGGTTTCTATATTAAATTTAAAATATTTCTACAGTAGTAACTTGTAAAAGCTAAATTAAAATTTATACATTTAAAAATTTATGAGTAGTTTTTTTTAACTTTAACAACTTATTTTTCAGAATAGTGTTTCTTATAGCAACATTGACCCTGATTAAGAGTAAAATATTTCCATTTTTCTATCATCAGGGATTCTAGAGTTTGTCTACTCAAATTGGACCTAAATTCAGTTTGGTTTTTCCACACAGTACTGAAAACTTTTAACATGCAGTACTACAGTATGGAAAGAGAAGTATTCAGCATTATTTTTCACAAAACTTTGTGTTTAATTGCTGAATTGTACTTTTAGCTGTTCAAAGTTTTGTTATTTTCCGGAGCAATCTGAAAAGTTGCCATTGAAAAGTTAGCAATCTGAAAAGTTGCCATTCTCCAGAGTTACCACTCCGGAGAATGGCATGTCTGCATGAATAGAAATATTTTCCCGATAGGTTAACATCGGGCTAAAAGAATTCAACTATGCTAATATGATCCGTAAGCAGCAACCTTAAGATAGCTCCTGCTCATGCCGCTGTAAGAATCAAAGTATTTATGAGTTTTGTCGAGAACCTTTTGACAATAACTATATACTCAACCAACAACGTACGCTTTGCAGTCGATAAACGAAGATTGGAACGTGATCTGGATAATTCAGTGCTTCATATATTCAGACGTCATTGTTTGTTTGTTTTTAACATATGGGATAATAACGAAACTAATTAGTGCTAATATGATATAGTTTATTTATAGATCGATGAGATGACAATTAAAGATTAAAATTGCAGCATCACATTAACTTATCACACAATGTCAGCCAAAAAGTTATTAACGGATAAACGTTCGCTATCTAACGCGCAGCCGACCGAATGAGTTAGAGCGGAACAATTGTTCCCACTACGTGAAAATATTATTCTGTAGAAATTAAAATAACGCATCACTGCTTGTAGGATAAACAGGAAAAATACAGAAACTAATCCAGCTTATTCCCTAACGTACGTGAGATTCGTTTCTGCCCATTCTGCAACTGTCACGCGAACAGCAGAGTTCTGAAGGGAGAAGTTAAGCAAGCGTATCTCTCAGTGCACTCATTCATCACCGAGTTGCAACTAACTCTCCCTACACATGTGAAAGTGCGAGAGCTTGTAAACACTTTTTCACAGCAAGAATGGACGCCCGTTGATCGCAGCGATAGGGCATGCGGGAATTACGCCACTTTAGGGACCACTATATATAGAAATCGAGAAGGGTGCGGGGAAAAATGCAAAAATATCTTTTGCGACAATCGAGCTCTCAAGAGTGCTGTGAAGTGGCGGTAAGAATATTTGAAGTAGCCCGGAACAACTTTCATTCGCCGAAAATGTCTTACTGAAAGTGAAAACAGTAATCAATTTGCAAGATTTTTCTCCAATAAACATTTTGTAGATAGATTTCTGAAAATACCCTTCAGCATAACAACTAGAACTTGACTAGCGAAACAGTTCGTATATTATAAACATAAAATTCTTCCATGTTTTAATAAGAAATAGCAAGGTTTAGCGGCATGAGCTCATGGAACTCATTTTGGGAAATTCTGGTCCAAAGAAAAAAGGAAAATTTTTCCCATACCTTCTACAACCTTATTAATATTGCTGCAAACACCTATATCATCGTCAAGATATTTGCTCTTTGAACAATGAGTTGTTTCTCTCGAGTGTGATGAGAATTGGTTTACCGTTACATCGGACAATCATGGACCTGAGTTCAATATATTATCGATAAATTCTTCTTTGGCTTTCCATATTGATGATCCAAAACATTTTTTTGATTTTTTTTTCGTTTCTAGATCTCACCTTATCCTAATAGAAATAATATCAAACTAGACCCAAGGGCATTTCATATTTGGTATTAATTTCAACGTTAACTAATATTCAATAGTTCTTTTTTCCAAAATTGGAGGCATCGGACCAGCTTATGAATTAGTTGTTCCGATTATTTTTAACCGAAAAACCAGAATTCCTGGTAATGGAACTGTTTTGATAATTTCCGTTATTGGTACTGAACAACGTTGACACATGTACCAAATAATGCTATGTAAATTTTACTTCAAAAACAATGATTTGAATGAACAATTACGTTCTCAAACTCCAGTAGTTGGTTGGTTTTTACACAAGCGTTTTTATATTTTGAATACCTGGATTAGTATTTACCAAAGGCGTAGCCAGACAGCAGTACGCGAGGGGTTTTAATCATGCTCTGAGAATCGCATACAGCGGAGGAAGCCAAAAAAGTACCTTGTCTCGGGATATGCTCGTTAAGCCAAGAGTATTTACATGTGCTTTAATTATTCAGAAATTTGGATTTACTTATATTGTTCACAAATTTTGCTGAAAATATAGCCATAGATAAATGATGGTAAAAGTTATCAATGAACTTTATTTTAACTTAGAATTGCAATAGGTAAAGATGTAGTGTATTATTATTTAATTAACACCAAGGAATACAATACGAAATGAATATGCATTGATGATTCTCAGATACATACTACAGATTTTAACCACAGGTTTCGAAATTTTTTTTTCATTTAAATTTAAACTGTAGCGTAAAAACCACCCTAGGGTAATCAGTTTTATACGTTTGTAGCTTAATATTAATACTTTAAAATGAATATGTGAACCATGGCTATAGACATTCTACTTCCCCCACCCACATACACACATAATAACATGAAGATATTCAACCACCTCTGTATAAAAAGTTCTTTATAAGAAAAACCTTTTAAGAATATAACGTTACTAAAGTCTTGAAAAAACCATCTTATACATTCCTTTTCATAAATGTGAAATTTCAAAACAAGAGTATCTAACAAAACCGAAGAAACAAAAATGAAACCCGGAGATGATTCTGTTTTCCGAAATTAACCTTGAAATCTGGGACATTGAAATATTCCGCTATTCTGCTATAGATACCTATCGCTGCCATGTTTAATTTAAGATTCACAAACCGAATTCGTGCTTTTAATAACCGAAACAGATGTTATTTGTTCTAAGGCACCGGAGCGGAAAATTCTATCTCGAACTTCATCGCAAATTCCGAGACGGGAACAATGAGAATTTAAGAGAACGCTTTTGCAGAATGAAACCCAAATTATTTTCTTCAAGTACTGAATTTGTGTGTGAGTGAGTAAAAAGCACGCTTGACGACGGCGAATCACTTTCACGCAATCACGAAGTTGCTTTCTTTCTCTCTCTTACTTTTTTTTCATTATATTCAGCGGTCAAGCAAAAAGAATGTAACCTTGAAAGAACGAAACTTTCACAAGGAAAACAAAAGCAATTTGTTTCTTACCATGCGTTCGTATTCTATCAAATTATAAAGATTCTTTTACAGCTTGTGTACAATAAGAGTGAATATTTTGAGGTTCAACATCCACTAAATTTTGTTTCCCCCCTCCTCTTAACTATCGCAAGAAATGCCTGCCTCAATATTTTACATTAGGACATGGTACAATACATTTAACGATGCAACAAATTAGTGGTTTATTACCAAAGAATTCAACCACTGGTCAAGCAGTAATGACATTGTACATAATGAGATGTCTCAAAGAAACACTTTGGAATACATAAAACTACAATTCTATGAAATTTTTGCAATTACTCTATCTTTACTAATTTAGACCTACAATGTTTATTTCAATAGCAGAGAATTATTTATGCAGGGTAAGGCTTTCCTCTAATCATCTAGTTTAGATAACTGGATATCTTGTAATAAGAGTGCCCCTTAAAACTGAAAAAATTAAAAATGAAGGTATACTTACATAAAGCTAAAAAAATTAAAATTTTACTAAAATTTCAATTTTAAATTATTTAAATTTCGGACAAACCAAAAACCAAATCTGAAATGAATATTAATAAAGATAGAAGGATAATGGAGAACATATTCAAGCATTCCATCAAATAAAAAGTTTGAAGAAAGTTTATAAAAAATAACAGATTTCAATCCACCTAATATAAGTTGTGAAATCACTGAAGAAATACAAACTAATGAGACTGATGGAATACCGATATAATTCAATGAATAATTAATTGAAAAATATAGTAGTGAATCCAAAACTTTTAATATGACAATAATGCTATTGTAAACGAAACAAAAAAAATTTATTAATACAATATAATTAGTACCTGGTCATCCCAACAGACTTAGTAGTCTGCATTGGGGATACATTTTATTCCGGCATTATTTATATAAAACTATGGCATTTTAAAGCTCACTGCCTTAGTGAAAATTGTGTAACGAAATTCTGACCATTGCCTTTGTTTAAAAATGACACAGTGGATTAAAAATCATCTTTATACAGTACAGGAAGAAGGGGAAGAAAACAGGGTAGGGGTGCAGAGGTATTTTTTTTTCATTTCTCCCCCAAGATGATCAGTGCCTACGCGTGTGTGTGTGTGAGAGAGAGATAATAAAAATACATTTAAACTATAGTTATTCATAAATTAATAATAATTAATTAGATCAGTTAAAAAATAATAAACACACACACATAATATATATATATGTATGTGTGTATATATATATATATGTATGTGTATATATATATATATATATATATATATATATATATATATATATATATAATAAACCAACAGAATTATTATATTAACTAAAACGTAGTGTTTCTTTCAATTAGAAATTCCGTAAATTCTGCAGTGGGCCGCAGTTTGGATACCTCCGTTTTAGATAATAGAAGATATCATACCTTACAACAATAATTAAACTTAATACCCTGTGTATAACATTTCTTTTGTACAATCTTAGTTCGGACAAGGGGAAAATTGGATACTACTTAAATCCACACCTGTTTCAAAACTGGCGACTTGCACGGGGAGGTCGAAATTATCTTTATTATCAGTACATGGTAGATAAGAAATATATGTTATTAACCCTTAATAGCTAAAATCAGTACAGTCTTGTAGTCTTTGGAATACAAAAAGAGCCCACCTCAGAGTGGTGACCATTCACAGTCCGATTCAATTTAAGACAGCTATTACTACATATTCTATCACAAATGTTTTTGAATTTCACGCTTTTCTTTCAATCATTCCGAAATGAACCCCCCCCCACTATCTTTAATATTTGACATCTATGCACTTTATCAGATTTTACAGCAGCCACAAAATAAAAAGCAAGTTTTATTACAGCAATGAATTTACGAATTAGAGCATATTTCCCAAGTTTGTTTCCCTTTTCCAATATGACTGAAGAATACAAAAACTCTGATAAGAAACTGGCTACTGGGGAAATTTAAATTTTATTAATAAGACGCTTCTGTGATACGTAAAATAAATTTTATGCTTCACGAAAAAGTAAAATCATGAAAACGACGCATATTATCCTCAGAGTATATACATATTTTGAGTTAATGTCTAAGACTTCCTTTTAATCCTCAGACAGAAAAATAACAAGGCTGTTAAAAGTAACGTCCGTTTCTTTTCTATGTTATTTATTTCGGTAGTCAGACCTTAGAAGTTGGGGTTGCGACATTCAAATTGAAATTATGTGTTTAAAAGATAGTTTTGGGTTGAAATAAATTAAAAAAAATTTAAATACGTCTAATATATTAAGGAAATAAAATTTAAATCAGTGGCCTTATAAAACATACATTTTGCCAATGAGGAATTTTCACGCTTTCTAATTTTAATTTTAAACGATAGAAGACAAAAAAGTAAGCAGGACAGTAGCTATTTTTCTTTCATTTGGGGGCTTAATTAGTGATTTCTAATGGGTTTTATAACGGACTCTTTAACGTCTGTCAAAAACGATACTTTTCCTCCGCAGAGTTTGTGACGTCATCCTTCATGTTGACACCGAGCGCCTATGTTGTTTACATGTTAAAAGGCGACTTTTAAATTTGTTTCTGTGTAAAGTATCGCATATAATAGAAATTTTTTAAATTATGTTTGGCATAAAAAAATCACATTATAAATATTAAATATTGTATTGTGCCACTCTGTAAAAATACAACAAATAATTGCAACGAGAAGATATTTTTCAGCGTTCCGAAAGACCCACATATACGTAAAATCTGGACAACTGCGATGAAAAGAGATGAGAAATTAAACCCCATTTTATCATATAAATCATTTCTATGTGTTTGTGAAGACCATTTTTCGGTAAATAAATGCTTGCTTTTGTTTAAATATTACTAATTTAGAACAATTAAAGTATATAAAAATGCATCTATACCTTTAAAAGGACTGTTGATTAACCAGTGCTATTTAACTTTTAAAACTACTAATTTTCGAGTATTATCACAGAGTTCAAGTACAATAAATGTTTGATAAAGCATATAAATAACGTAAAACATAGATATCTAAAGAATATAATTATCTAATAAATAACTCGAGGGGAAGATTATGTATTTTCTCAAGGTATTATAAATATTTTCTTCAGAGATGCATACTTTCTTATCTGTATCAATTCACAATGATATTTTTCGGTTAAATTGGTGACTAATTTGAAAAAAGTATATAATATTTTTAAAATACTTATAATGATATTACTTTAAAAATTAAATTTAATTTCAGAAATTTTATACATTTTTTAATTTAACATTAATATTAAAGGCAATAAAATTGTATTGCTATTTAAAAAAAGCATAAATAATTAAGTAAAGCCTTTTAAATATTTTAAATTTCTTTTCATCAAATTTAAAATACTTAAGAATTGTTTTGGTTTGGTTTTGGAGCGCTACGGTCTACTTTTTGCAACATGCGGGCTAAAGGTCCCGGTCTCATAATAAATACCTCCTCTAATTTTTATTTTAATGTATTACATCTATCTCTATTTATAAAAAGCGATGCTACTACAAATATGTGTATATGATATATGTATATTTATTTGACTTGTCTATGTCTACAAACAGAAGAGCTGTGTTTAGCATGAATAAAATATTAATACATGTTAAGTAAAATTGGATAAATGTATAAATCATTTTACATACCTTTGGGTTTTAATTCCCCGTATTTCTGCTCCCATAAAATCCGGATTTTTTTCTCCCAAGAATTAAAACATTGACATGCTGTCAATTTTCGGGAGGTTGTCTGACTGTCCTTTGATAAATACATGTAGAAGAGACATTTATGACAAATTGAGATAACTAAGCTATCTAGATCGATAAAATAAACCTTCAGGTTTAAATAAAAATAAATTTTGATAGCTAGAAAATTTCAGGAACTTGTAAAAACAAAATCGGAAAATAGTGCGCGCTTACAAGCAATAAGAAGATACTGGACAACCTGAACGATGACGTCACAACCAATCACGGAGCGTTTTGATGTCACGTGATTTTCGCTTAAATTTAAAATTAATTTTTTAAATGATGGACCCAGTTTTTTACATTTTTGAGAACATTTTTGGAATCTACGAGTCTGGAATTATCAGAAAAATACTAAGTTGTTCGAATACCCCACATGTACAAATTCCTCATTCTATAAATGATCTTTTTAGATGAAATTTGGAGTTTGTTAGGATGAATTACTATTCTTAAGCAATAACTCATGGCACTGTCTTTTAAAAACAATACCCGATTATTTTGCTCTCATGTAAGAGCTATCTCTTTAATACTTTAAATAATTCTTTAAAGTATTAAAAAGATGTATCCTTTTACATGAATTGATACTGACAAAAACGAATTTCAGAATGATGTCATCACCGATGATAAGGATCCATCTTACTTCACTCAAAGTGCACCACTTACCTAATAAAGATGATTTTACCAAATGACATGATTAATGTGATTTGGTTTTGTAGACAAGCAAGTACCCTTAAAAGAACAATACGCACATTGTTAATCAGTTATTTCGTACAGATTTTTCCTTCACACGAAAAAGACTGCTATTCCAAATAGTAAAGAGTTGAACAAGTATATGAAGGTAAAGGCTGTTCGCTAATCGGGGTTTTTCACCACGAGTGATCATCATGGAACATGTGTTGAACAGACAAAATCCAGACGTTAACGATGTTTCACAGCTTATAACTTTCATGCTCCACATGGTAAGCGAGCTCATTTCAGCAAAGAACGAAAAGTTATTTACATTCAGTGAAAGTGGTAAGAGCAGAAAAAAAAGTAGCCAAACAAACAGACAAAATGAAAAGCGATGCAGACATATGTTAAACATATCCTATCTGGAGGTTTAATTTTTTTTCGGAATTGATGCCGTGGAGAATTAGGAATGGATGTGATATGCATGCTCTAGGCAATTCTACGTTTCCCAGAGAAATTTCATGTTTAATCATATACTTTGTCATTATCGCCACAGAAAATACTGAATATTGCAAAATTCAGACTAAAACTGATTCATATAAATTATTTTGAAATCATAAACATAACAAATGTTACCGTTATACTGTATAGCAGATTTATGATTTCTGAACTAAAAGATCCCCTTGGCATAGGAAAGTAATGTTAGGTACCACAATTTATCTTAACAAAATTATTTTGAAAAATTGCAGAAAATATTAAAATTACAAACGTTTGAATCTCCAAAGCGGATAATCACTGTTTAAAAAAAAAGTCTGCCACGTAATAGACTTTTAAAATAAAAAATAGTTTTCATATTGCTTTAGTATGTGGCGTAGAACCAATGCTGCATATCGTAATTTATGTACAACCAATTTTTTTAAAGATGTTACTACTAAAAACATAAAAAAAAATCTTAAAACTGAAATGAGGCAAAACATATTGTTACCCAAATCAAACCTCGCAATATCCTAGTTAATATTTCCGAATTTTAATTACAAACGAACGGGAAAAAAAGAGAGTGAGAACGGGATGTCGGAGTATTTTACTATTAGATTAATGCACAACAAATACACATTATCACAATCACTCAATGAATTCTAAAGGAATCATAAATTAAGAATTGAATAAAAAAAAAAGTAGAGCTTCAAAAACCTTTAACAAATGATAAAACAATTAAATGAATTTATTACCTATATAAACACACACTTTAAAATCCCACACACCCATTACTTGAGGCAGTTTAAAAGTTAAGACTACCCACAAGAATAAGGCGGGTTGCTATTAGCCCGAGATGAAGTCATTAATCTTCCTGAACTTATCTTTCATTTACTGTTCGCTGCAGATTTAGTGTTCCGAACATTTGAGGTCAGCGCGAAGAAAATCCGTTTTGAAGATCAATGTCATTGTTGTTTCACTCAATCAATTGTTTTATATCTCTTCTTCGCCTTTTCTGGGGTAAGCTAAGTTCAAGCTCATAAATCCTTATTCTTGTGGAAATGTTTCAGAAGTATAAAAGACATTTCGTAAAACACACGATGACCGTTTATAATTCGAGAAGAACATATTTCGCAGACAATTTTCCATTCAATAATACTTCAAGGAATGGAAAGAAAAAATAAATTTCAATATTCTCTCTAACAGATATATATTGGTACAAATAGCCACAGAAAGCGCAATATTTTCATTAAAAAAAAAAAAAAAAAAACCTTGGTAAGAAAAAAAATTACATCTTATTTTGATAAATTAAAATTCTTTTATAAATCGAGAACATGTATAATTTTGTGTTTAAGTTAAAAGATGCGTACTCCGGTGTGATACAAAGGTACCACAAGCATGCGCTCTCATACTATTTCTAAATTAGGGGGGGGGGTACAAATTGGCAACACAGACCAGCAGTTGCAGAATGAATAGTCTTGCCTTATCTACCATCAATAAATATCATTAATAAATATTTATTAAGTATGAAATTTAGTTTCATTTAGTATACTACTTATTTAGTGGAATAAAAGTTTACTAAATAGACAGATTTAGCTCCCCCCCTTTTTTTTTTAAATTGTTATGTTCATATTTGGCTGTTTGGTTAATAACTTTGCCGACCACTGGGCTAGACATTACTTATTTGTCAGTGACATCAACATGTTCACAACTTTTAACCGGAAATATATGCATAAAAACCAAAATAACTCCATTTTAACAAAATTGCAGAATTTTGTTAAAATGGAGTTATTTTACTTTTAAGTGATGTTTAATAAAAAATGATTAAACTAGAATATATTTTAATGTTTTTTCTTTAAACTACAAATCACACTTATTTACATGCATCATTTCATAAAAGCAGCTAGTTTATTATGTTGTAATGAATTTTGGGTTTTATACTTGTATATATTATGAAAATATAAATACTCGCCACTGAGATATCTACTAAAAAGTTTCTTCATGTTTATTTAAAAAAAAGTTAATTGTAATCACGCACAACTTTAACAGAAAAAGAATTAAAATATTTTGAATATTTTAATAACAAAAACCTTAAAGACTTGTTTCTAGTAATAAATTTTATTACAAAACAAAACTACCGTTAAAAAAATACAATGCCGAACAATGGCAGAATGGTTAGGGCGCTGATCTTCGGTACGAGTTCGTGAGTTTGAATCCCACTGTGGTATGGATGTTTGTAGCCGTTGGGAATCGGCTTTAAGCAGTTGGTTCTGATCTCATTAAGCCCTCGTGTTGCAAACAAGCAGACCGAAGCGCTCCAAACCAAACCGTAAAAAATAAAATTAATAAAAAATAAACAGTTAAAATAGCAAATTTGTAATCAGTATGGGATTTTAAAAAGGTAAAAGTACTTGAAGTTTGAAATGAATACTTTAATGAAATGTCATTTAATATAAATGTAGTTTTCTAATTTAAAACTTTCAGACAATACATTCAAATCACATATTAATTTATGAAAAAATAATATAAACAACTGATAAAGAAACAGATTAATTGATAAGGAAATCGAGGTTCAGAAAAAATACATCGAAATGAGACATCATATTTTGAATTTAGTTTATTTTAAAATTTCTCGTACCGACACATGAATAAACAAAAGCTGTAATTGGATACTTCGAACTGAAATTGAGACTCACGTACCAGTTAAAGGCCAAAGACAATTTTCAAAACAATGAAATAAAAAACAGAAATATCGTTCACACTGAAAAAAAGAAAACGGATAATAGCATTAAGTAAAGATACCCAGTTACGGATTGTTAATCAATCACTCGTATCTCCAGAATTATGTCACCATTTCTATGTCAGGATCACCTCTTTTTCTAGTTTATCCTCAAACTGGTAGACATCTTCAAAAAAATTATGCCAGCAGTATTTTAATACGATGTAAACGACAAGGATAAAATTTACATAAAGGAGATGATGAGGTAGGTCTGCTCCTTGACAAAATAAACGCTTGACGGAAAAAAGAATGTGAATTTAATTAAACACACAAAAGTTTACTCGATAACAAACACTTGACAGAATGAAAGGTTGCTCAACACCAGTAACCATCTCACAACCGCAATTTGACGTCATGCCTCGCACATGTAGAGTTACTTGAATTAATGTGAATAAAAAAAAATACGAAACCTTCTTGGGTGACATCTAAAAGTCTCAGACAAAGGCAACCTTGGAATAAAATATAGATTACATTCACTATTTAAAAGAAAAATAAATAAAAAATCCTTTAAAATGCGGTTATATATTATACGCAGTGATAAGCGATTAATATTTTTATTATCAGATTTACACAATCACAATGTTTTAATATATAGAAAAATATCTTTATATATAGAGAGAGGGGGACTACTACAAATATATTTCAATTGAAAAATCAGCTGTGTTATAATGGTCAGCTATAGATTTGGTTTGATTTGATTTGATTTGGAGAGCTACGGTCTACTTTTTGCAACACGAGGGCTAATGAGACCGGGACCTACTGCTTAAAGCCGATTCCGAACGGCCATGAACACCCATGCCACAGTGGGATTCGAACCCACGAACTTCGGTTCCGAAGGCCAGCACCCTAACCATTCGGCCATTGTTCGGCGGTCAGCTATAGAGACATCAATATTTCAAGCAGGGGCGTAAACAAGGGAGAGGTTTATGGGTTTAACCCCCCGCCTTGAGTTCAGATAAAATGGCAAAAATAAAAATTTTAGTAGAAATTATGCGGGATATCATTTTTTAGAATTATGACCCCCCCCCCCCCTTGAAAAAATTGTGCCTACGCCACTCATTTCAAGCCACTACAACAATTATTTACAATTTTTAGAAGAGGCTACTTTTATTATGATTTCACTGCTACGACAGAGTGGTGTCCAATTTAAATAATAATAATAACTGGGTGCCATTAAAATGATAAATAAATCAATTGATGCAAAATTCGAATCTGAATTATTTCATAAAGCATGCTGAAAATATTTTAAAGTATATAGGAGAATTAATTATAAATAATAATTTTGATTTAAAGCAGCAAAAACAAATCTGAATATTTACTACTGTAAGTAAATATAATATACATATGTATGAATTTATTTTTTATTTTTTGTCGTTTATACAAATCCACAGTTTTTTACGGATTTGGGTGAAATTTAGAATACTTAGGTTTTATGACCTTTAAACCATTTGGAAAATACCCTTTTCATAGCTCTCTTTTTTCATTGTTTAGAAATGGAAAAGCAAACTTTTTTATTGCTGTTGTTATCACATTCACTCACAGGCGATACATTTTTCGATGAAAATTTCTGGAGTCATAACTTAGCTGAAAGAAAAATAATTTACTCATAACATTACTTATTCTGAATTACTTAAATATCTCGTCTGCACCGTATCAACTCAAAATAAGATATACTGCAAGTAATTAGATATCACACACGCCAAGAATCTTTTATATATTTTATATATAATTTGCTTTTATTTTAACTTAAATTTTATATCAAAATTAGGTGAAAAGATGAACATTTTATTTTTTATGAAACTATTAAGATAACGATTTTAAAGTTTTTCTTACAACGTTAAACTGCTTTATTCTTAAAAGAAATTTGATTAGTTTTGTTTACGGCTAACTTTTTTTAAAAATAAATTAATACTTTATTAATATAGATACCAAACACGCATATATATAGGATTGTTTATTTTTATGAGCATAAAATAAAGTTTGTACCTGTGTTCCGCAGAGAAAAAAATACTCTATAAACGGAAACAATAAGATATATTTTTAAATGTAACAAAAACAAGTAATTTTGGATGTAATGTACTGTAAATATATCGCGTTTGTCACATGACTTCTAACCACAACAAAGAAATTCACAATTTTTTAAACCCATTAAAGGCGATTGATGAATACTGGATAGCATTTAGAATCCCAGACAAAGC
>CM063498.1:31364706-31519706 GCA_032207245.1 Pardosa pseudoannulata
CTGGCACAAATATTCACGGAAGGCGCAATAATATTTTCATAAAAAAAAAAAAAAAAAAAAAAAAAAAAAACTTGCTAAGAAAAAAATTACATCTTATTTTGATAAATTAAAATTCTTCTATAAATCGAGAACATGTATAATTTTTTGTTTAAGTTAAAAGATAGATAGATAGATCAATAAAATTTTATACTGTTGTAAAAATACGTAACGAACATCGAGTTTAATTTTATTAGTTTTCGTAAACGTAAACACAAATCATGTACAAGCTACCGGCTGAATTTGTTCGTATGTTGTCGGCGTACTCCGGTGTGATACAAAGGTACCACAAGCACGTGCGCGCATACTATTTCTAAATTAGTGGGGGGTACAAATTGGCAACACAGACCAGCAGTTGCAGTTTGAACAGTTTTGTCTCATCTACCATCAACAAATATCATTAATAAATATTTATTAAGTATGAAATTTAGTTTTATTTAGTGTACCACTTATTTAGTGGAATAAAAGTTTACTAAACAGACGGATTTGGCTTCCCAATTTTTTTTTTTTAAATTGTTATGTTCATATTTGGCTCTTTGGCTAATAAGTTTGCGGAGCATATATATATACATATATACATATATATATATATATATATATATACTATATATATATATATACACATATATACATATATATATATATATACATATATATACATATATATATATATACATATACATATACATATATATATACATATACATATATATATACATATACATATATATATACATATATATATACATATATATATATATACATATATATAAACATATACACACACATAAACATATATATATATATATATGTAACAATCCATTCACTAAATGATAACAAAATATTCGAACAATCGTGAATATTTTAGACAGTACTTATTTGTCAGTGACATCAACATGTTGACAACTTTTAACTGGAAATAAGATCACTTAAAAGTAAAATAACTCCATTTTAACAAAATTGCAGAATTTTGTTAAAATGGAGTTATTTTACGTTTAAGTGATGTTTAATAAAAAATAATTAAACTAGAATATATTTTAATGTATTTTCTTTAAACTATAAATCACACTTATTTACGTGCATCATTTCATAAAAGCAGCTAGTTTATTATGTTGTAATGGAGTTTTATACTTATATATATTATGAACAACTCTACAAATAGTTCCGGCGTCGGAGAAGAGAATTTAAGTGCATCGTGCATAATGACCGTGAGAATATCCTGGTTCATTAATCATTATAATTTTCGTAACAATAAATTTAAGCAATGAAATTATTAGGGCATTTATACAATTCATTTACTTGAAATGAGGAAGGAAAAGTTATTTTGCATCCGCGTACAAAACCAACGTTATGCATTCTAAGATTTTCGAATTATTACAAACATGCATATATCTAGAATTGATTTTGAATACACGAGCTAAAGCCCTGAAAGGTAGCGATTATTTTCCGTGGAATTGTTTACATAAAACTATTCCTTTATTTAACTCTATTAAAAATGAAAAATAACAAAGTTATTAAAAACTTAATATAATTATTTTCCCCGTGACCTTTAGTATAATTTGAAGAGGATAGTAATGTATATATTAAACGCTAACGCGCATACTACTAAAATCAGCGGTATTTTGTATGATGTATATCTGTAATATCAGGATGTAAATAAACTTCATCTACAGCACGATAACGCTAAGTTTGTGGCAATATAACTGCGAAATATATAAGGAAAATCCCGAAGAATCTGGATTAATTAGAGAAAAGCGAAATATTTTAGAGGTCGACTATAACAAGGAAGTTACGCAAGCGTCAAAATAACAGATTGGTTATTATGGAGGTCACAAGTAACCGGCAAAGTACACTGATCTATTGTTTAATGCCTCTGGTCAAAAATTCTGCATATTTCATATGACACGTAGACTGCCAAGCCTATTTTAAATAAATCTTGTTAATACGAGCTATAATCATGGTTACCAATGTGTTAATAAACGCCATCTGAAGTTAACGCATCGCTTCAGACATCTAGGTTGACGTTATGGATTATAACTGTGAAGCTTTAAATAATGCATGCAATTTTTGTCAAGCATTGAACTGGAAAAGTGAATTCTATAACAGATAAAAGAAATTATGTAGCAGTTAATTAATAATTAATTTAACAAGGTATGAAGGGATTTTCATCTAGACTCCTTAGTTATAGCTTATTTACAATTAACTACTTCGAAAATGCACGGTACTTATGATCGGCGAATAGCTGTAATCATTCATATCACAAATATGTGGCCGAACTATGGCCGAATGGTTAGGGTGCTGGCCTTCGGAACCAGAGTTCGTGGGTTCGAATCCCACTATGGCATAGATGTTCGTAGCCGTTCGGAATCGGCTTTAAGCAGTAGGTCCCGGTCTCATTAGCCCTCGTGTTGCAAAAAGTAGACCGTAGTACTCCAAAAACGAAACCAAACCAAATCACAGATATGTGTATGTGTGTGTGTGTGTATATATATATATATATATATATATATATATATGTGTGTGTGTGTATATATGTATATATATGTGATATATATATATATATATATATATATATATATATATATGTATGTATATGTGTATATATGTATGTATATGTGTATATATATATATATATGTGTATATATATGTATGTATATGTGTATATATATGTATGTATGTATATGTGTATATATATATGTATGTATATATATATTAATAATAAATGTACTTTTTGGAATCTAATTTGCTACATTATAGAGTTATCCTGTTTATACACACGCACACAAATAAGGCCACAATCTAAATCTAAATTTAAATTTTATTTCGCAGAAATTAAGGCAAACGAATTTTCCATTAATAATTATTACGAACGGGTGTCTTACAACATGGGTATAATATAAAATGTTTCTGTAAGGGTAAAATGGTTACGAAACAGCACTAACATATTTAGTAAGAAAATTAATTAAAAAAGAAAACTAGCAGATAAAACTTAGCTGTTGTATTTGTGAAATGAGAATTAACGTCAGTGGTGTACATAAGAAAAACAGTACGCACAAGAGACAGCTGTTTCACAACCACAACGAGCTATTTATTGAGTGACGTTCGTTGTTATTCATTCGTATTTTATCACAGACGTTTCTCGTACGGACATCATAATAAATTAGTTAAAACCGTCACAAGTGGAAAATAAATAAATACGTCATTTCTTCTCACCTCTCTTGCGTAATCCTCAAGATATTTGGATGAAATGTGGATAACGCATCAATGGTTGGCTCATATAATAACATGCGACAAGAATAAACCTGAAATAAAAAAAAAAGAAATTAAAACACATCGTTTACATTATAACTACGCAGTAAAGAAATAATTACTTAGCTATATTAATAACTGTTTATTAATTACTCGTTCAAGCTTAAGATCAGTTTAGTGGGAACACGAACTATTTCTCCCAACGATTTTTAATTGAAACATCGCCAATGTTTCCTTCTGTCACTTTTTGTGGTGCAATGCATTCGGAAATAAGTGAATACCATCAAATGCTTCCGTGTCTTGTTTTTTTTTTTTATGAGCATCTTGTCTTGTACGTCAAACCTGGGCACGCGTACTAGCAACGTAAAAGCGAGGAAACTAACAGGCTTCTAGTCGACTTAAATGCATGTGACGATTTTGGCGTGTCTACATCGCTGCACCATTAAGCGCTACCTTCGAACCATTTTTAGATTTTTCGAGTGTTTGTTTAAAATTGAATGGATGATTCCGATTGGAAAAGTGATTAGATTTCAAAACATCGTAAATTAATTCGTTGACTTTTAGATACTAATATCTACTTATATCTAGAAATATAGATGTTTGTGCTTTACTATAAAAAATTACTTTGTCTAAATTGATCAATCAATCTATATATATATATATATATATATATATATATATATATATATATATATATATATAGCGAGTACAATTGCTGCCCTCTCCTTTTATGATAGGTGGCGTTATGAGAGCTACCTAGTTTTCCCATGGTGCTACTCACTTTCTCTGTGTGTGCTTGAATATGATGTTGCTTTTTGTGCAGTGTCTTGTGACGTGTTTCTTTGTACTGTGTTGTGGAACGTAACCAACGAATAAAAAATAGTTTCTGAAACTAGACTTATTATTTAACAACGGCCTTTCGCATAAATAAGAGTCTCGTCCCTCTACACATATAAATTTCACAATCTTGCAGTGAAATAGGTTTCCTTTTCTTCTTCCACAAACAAACTTTACTGGAGTATTATCTTTTCCCCAATCACCCATTCAACTGTTACTGTGGGTTTCTCTCATTCTAGAAACGGGGCATTTTGTAGTCCCGAAGCAGTAGTGTTTGAGGACAACAAGACGGCCTACCAAAAATTGATCAGATTAATTTATGACCCCAAAAATAACGTCTTAGTGTAGAAGCAGAATTCATCGGTGTTTTGATAAACTTATCAAAAAAGGAAACACACATAATAGAAATACGACACTATTATTTTGGCTTATGAGAAGAGGATGAATGTAAAAGCGTCTAATTACACCGGTCAATCAAAATATTTATGTAAAACATTTGGAAAGAAGCTATACTTCCATGTTATCAATTTAATATATTATTAGAAAAATTAAAAACTAAAAGAAATTTTTTAGAGAGAGATTCTAAAGATCGTATAACCCCGATAGGTTTTGTATGATAAAGAACTTTTCCTGGTGTAGTAACAACATTCTATCTGATAAAGAAAAAAAAATAAACAATGACTACTGTTTCACTTCGGCAGAACCTTAACTGAGATTCATAATGGATATAATGTAAATAAATACATAAAATTACTTTAAAGGAGTTACGACTCTTAAAAGTCGAAAAAAAAATGTAAAACAATAATCATTTCCGACATCTCATAGCTTAAAAACTATTGCAAACATAAATTTTTTAACATAGTTAGAACAAATTATTATCTTTACACACATATCTCATTCATTTTTGAAACATAAATATATTTTTGTTAGAAATTTTTAAGTAAGAGACACTTTGTTGTTAACAAAAATGATATCAAAACTGATGCTCATGATAACTAAAAATATAATTAAGTTAAATACAAACTTATTGTTTTAAAACATACAATTTCTCAAAATAACTTTGAACCAAAATTTGTATGCATTTAAAATACATATATATTTAAAAAAATATTTGAAAAAAAAATTAATTTTTTTTCTTAAAAATTAAAAACTTACAATTAAAAAAAACTAACAAGAACAAAAAAAGAAAACATATATATTGGAAAATATGCAAGACATTTTAGGTTTAACCGGAGAAAAATTATATTGTATGCAACCTGTAAAAATTTCAGGAAATAACCTGTAAAAATTTCAGGAATAAACTTTTTGAGATAACATGCGCTTTACGTGAAAAAGATACAATTTTTAAAAAAACCAAGTTAAAGCTTTGTAAATTTAATTCCTTGACAGTAAACAGTTGACACGTTTTTAATTCATAACTCCTCTTAATATTGGAATTTTTTTATACGGATTGTTTTAAAATATTCAGAACTGAATTCCTTTTCACATATTTTTCTGAAAAATCTAATTTTTTGCTGATTTAACAGTTGTATGACCCCGTACACGTAGAATTAACAAAGAAGGATATGAGACCTTGAAATAATAAAAACTGAACAAAAGCATGTGCGTGCGTATACACACACATATATAAAATAAAAAAAAAACGCTGAAAATGGAGTATGAAAATATTGTATATAATATAAACTCACAGTTATAAATTCGATAATATTTACAGGTAAATTTTACTATATATGGACAATATGAATTTTAGTCTAATACAGCAAGTATTTTTTTAACCTCCATTTATGGAATAAATTTTCTAAATATAGGAAAGCTGCCATTTTTAAAAAAAAATATGGTTTACTATCTCTTACCCATTAAAAGTAACTTTTACTTATGGAACACCTATTTTCGATGCTCAAACCCATATTTTCGTCGATATATTTCATGCAGTTTTGTTCATGTATAAATCAAATATTTTTTTAGTGATTAAACAACTTAAAAAATATTAGGACAACACCCTTTTTACTATCAGGGCCCCAATTATTAATATCCTAACTGAAACTCAAAAGTTAATGGGGGACAATGTAAAAATCGCAGGAGTGCTTCGTTGACATGCAACACCAAACCTAACAAAAGAGGATGGAATTTTTTAAATGTTTCCAAGAGGTGACCACGTTATTAATAAAATACTATATTAATAAATTGACAGATATGAACACTTGCGGTCTACACAAGAAGTGACTAATGTGGAGATAACGAGACCACATAATGAGGTGAAGATCATGGTGAATTTTTTATTAACGAAGACATACAATGGTTAAAAGAGTGCACTAAAAATGCTTGTTTAATGGAAAACGCGAGAAATTTAGCAAAAAATAATTATGAACTCTTTTTTGAAGAAAGTCATCAAAGCTCTATTAAACGTCAAAAGATTTTATTCTCCATGCTTTCTCATTTCGTGATTACTAATTCAAATATACAGAAATTCCTCGTTTAATGCTGCTTCAAGAAGTGCAGATCCCGCTATATCAGGGTTAGTAATTAGAATAATGAATTGTTGTTAACAACAGATTGATTCAAAATTGTGTGGTATGGAAACGACACTTTCATAAGCAATCCAAGTAACCTCTAGTAAAAACGCTTTATTTTTAATCACATTTTAGAAAAATTATAATGTCCGAAATGCTATTCAGAATGTCAGACATGTTTGGGATGAAATGAGTGAATATAATATAAACACTGTGTGGCAATATGTTTTGCCTTATGGATACTTGATTCTGATATGGATACAATCTCGACAACCGCTGTGAAACTTGGACAATATTTGCGTATCGACTTATTGGTTACTGCCGATGTCATGAAGCATATTCAAACAAATTCTTAACATCTCAATGATAACTCTATCATTAGTATAGAATAAGTTTATCAAGTAGAAAGTGAAATTCAAGATAACGAATTATGCAAACCGGAAAATTCACAATGAATAATTTTGAAGAATTATTCAATGCTGTTGGATGTAAATTGACAGAAGAAAATGATCAAAATAATAATATTTGAAACAACGCTAAAATAAAAAAAATTATAATTCTCTGTTATTGCGTGAACATTGTTCGAATTTTGAGACTCTGAATTCGAACTAACCA
Organism: Pardosa pseudoannulata; assembly: GCA_032207245.1. NCBI lineage: Eukaryota > Metazoa > Arthropoda > Arachnida > Araneae > Lycosidae > Pardosa > Pardosa pseudoannulata. Next base: position 31,371,954 of record CM063498.1, read on the forward strand.
AACATTTTTGAATTTTCATTGAATCAACATCATAATTTTAACATTACATCATATTGTAAATTCAAGGAATTTGTGCAATCCAAATATCAGAATGCCCCCTTAGAATTAACCAAATTCGAATTAGCTAAATTCAACTATATTAAGAAATTTTAATTAAAAAAATAAATAAACACGGAACACTTTTATAATTTTTTCCTTGAACTACTTTTTGTGAATGGTCATGGTTAGAACTGAGTTTTATTCTAAAACGTTTCCTATAGATATTACGCATTAAAGGCCTACTATATATGTAGGAACGAAAGAAACGATTACGAATAAATAGACATTTGAAATAAATTAATAAAAGAAAAGTTCTACGTATCTAAATATAAACGAGTTTGTGTATGCGTAATGAATTCTCAAAAGGCTAAAAGGAGGGACACAGTGCCAAAATATTTTGGCTGTCGTTCCCAAATAAAATTACAAAACCGAATAAAACCCACTAAAGTTTTAATTTACATTTATTAATATTTTAACAATAGTAATTGTGGCGAGGGCATATAAATTTTACAATGATGCATGAAAATATTCTCATTTTATTCATTTAATTTCCTAGCGAAATATTAATAAAGTAAAATAAGGATGCAGATTCTGATCACTTGAAGCAACAAATGCTACTTCAAAGGACAAACAATATTTGGTTTTATATATAATATTCTAGTCATGAGTTATGATTAAACATTAAGTGCCTCTTAAACTGAGATTCTCACATTAGAGAGGAGAAAAGAGTCTTATAAAGACTTTAGCGGGCAAAAAAAAATGTAAAATTGCTGCTTTCATTAGTAGTGCTTCGGATAATCATTTTGTCGTTAGATTATCAGACATTGTATAGCCTTTACATTATGAAGCCCCAAATTATAAACTTTTAGGACGATAAAAAATACGACAAACTTTATACAAAAGAACTTGATGAATTAATGCTGAAAAAAGTTAATGCCATAAAAATGCCGAATTTACAAGCCATTGACCAGCATTAAAAACACTAGGCTTCATAGAGTAGTAACATCAATAAGTTACTAGCCGTCGTATCAGACGCACTTTAAAGGATAATGAAATTCCGTTCATCATCTAAGCTACTGATAAAGGCTTGCTCAGTAACCGAATTAACCAGTAATTTAATATGTAACATTCTAGACATCGAAAAAACCCTACCCAACTTGTGGAATGTAAATCATTTGTGGACAGAAGCAACAGTATCATTAAATTCTCTTTTCGCACGAAGTGGGCTGGCAAGAGGCCAAGAGTGCATATTATTTTATTTATTATTCTATTTTTTTATAACAAGACGCTTCTGATAAGGTTACTTAATCTTCTCGAGAAATTCCGGACACAAAATATGGCTTCCTTGCCAGAAAAGTAAGAAGAGAGCTCAGCAGAGACAAATGGTACTGTGAAAGGAAGAAGGTGATGACTGGGACATCGAAAAATATGAATGAAATTTTCATCACGAGCGATAAAGTAGGACTGAATGGTAACAGGAATGAGATCCATAACTATTATCTCCCTTTCCCAAATACACAATGAAATCAGGTCAGGAATATTCACGCCACATTTGTTTTCCTACTTTCACTTGTTTATTAAACACATGTTAAACGAACAGAGGAGATCTAATGTTATGATTACGTGTGAAACAGTTTCTTAATATTTTTCCGATGTAGGTCGGCAGTATACTTGCATTGTTTCACTGCTTCAAGTCTCTTTTTCTACTATGAAATGATGATAATATGGAGAGAAATTTGTTATTTTACTAACCGAAAGAAATTGGTCTTGGGGAGTTCAATCAAACAGATTAAAAAACACCAGAATTGCATATTTGCAAAAATACTTTGCTCTAATCTTTGTACTGTAAAGGTAGAGAAAATAAAATTAAAAATTTTGATAGACATTTCATCATGTTAGTACTACTAAAACAATATATTTGAAATAATGTCGCATACCGTATTTTCAAAACGCAAGAAAAATCAATGATTAATAACACTAAAGATAGGATAAAAGAGGATATAACAAAGAGAATAAATGAAAGCAGAAAATAAAGGGAAGCATTAGGTTTTATTATGATAAATTACAATGACAATAACTATAAATACCGCCGATTCCTGGGGACAAAATATATATCCTGTATGTGATCAACGAATGCAAGAGATAGAGGATAAGCCTGTGGAGAACATCTTGTCTCTATGACTGTTAATCACTTCTAAGCCCACTTCCAATATATCTGAGCTGTCAAATGTGATTAAGTACATCAGCACAATTTTGAAATGATTCATGCTACCATCCCCTAACTCGAACCTTCCAGCTTTGTAGCATCAAACTGGTGATAGAGGAAAAGCTTAATCATCTGCTATAATAAAGGGAAGAGAGACAATATAAGAGTAAACAACTGTAAATTCAAAACAGCGTCATGACAGGATGCCTAGACTTTTTGTTGATTTTGCATACATATCAAACTGTGAATATAATTAAATTTAAAGTTGTGGACCACGAAAACCATTTAAATTGTCCAAACATTTGAAATTATTGCGGATGAAATGCATTTATATTTACAATGTATTTTTTAAGCTAAATAATCCAAGTAACGGACATTCGGTACTTGAATAACATTAAATTAATCTTTCGGCATTACAACCAAGTAGTGAATTTACAGTGGAATATATATATATATATATATATATATATATATATATATATATATATATAAAGTTAATATATACATAAAATTAATTCTTCTATAGGCCTCAATATTATACCATTATATTATAAACTCTTTTTTGGAGGTAGGTGATTGGGAGCTTTGCGGTTTGTTTTGTGTAATGTACATACAGGCGGCTGGATTTCAAACCATAGACTCCTGTAATAATAATAATAAGAAGAAGAAGAAGAAGAAGAAGAAGAAATCTAGAATCAACATATTCATTTTTATGTATAAAACTGGGTTATGTTTCTCCGTACTTTTTCTTCACACAAATCCACACGGTTTGTCGTAGACTCACTAAATTTTGCACAGTTATTCTTTTAAGATTGTAATATAAATACTGTCGATAATAAAATCGCATTCACCCATCGTATCATGTGATGTCAGTCTTTTAGAGAGATTAACAATACTGGTCGACAATAGGGCTAATTGATATTTTAACCTTTTCTAATGTGGATAAAACATTTTTTCTCAAAGGCTCTGTTTTTATGTGTGTTAGCGCGCGATTGCATATACATACACTCAACTTCTCAGGTAAAGTTGAGTGCTTAAGCTAGTCATGAATAATATATTTTATTGCTTTAATTAGAACAATCGGTGTAACACAGCTATTTAAAAACGCGGGATAATGAGGAATAAGAAACATTTAGCACAACACATGACATTCAAAGTTAGAATATAAAAATGACAATTCGTACGTATGCAGATAAAGCGTAAAGCATTCTGAAACAAATTAAAAACAATGGGGTATATATTTTACGACTCGATAAGCCGGCGTTTTTATTGTCATTTTACGCAACAGTGGCAATCTGTTTTGGAGCATAATAAGTTTTACCTTCTTATTTTTCCATTGACATCTGTCACAGAAACACGAAGCAATAAAATACGAAAATTGAAACAATTCACTGGGCAAAACGAATTGGTTAAAAAGTTTTTTGTTTGAATGGATTTGAGGCTAAGCAGAGAATAATGGCCGTTTGAAATCCCGACTGCAGCAGCGTATTTTGCGTGCGGTGAACAGCTATTTAACCTTATTAACCCGCGATGACAGGCGCTGACACTTTTAATGGTCAAAGCGAAAGAAAGTACTCGGCTAGTTTAATGACTCAATATAGCGTAACTCATGGCGTCATTGTTTCAAATACTTAAATCTTACTACGAGGGAAATTTCAAGTAAATTTAAACGACATCTAGTTTTGAGAAATGGTTCACGGATAGAAATTATTGCAGCGAATTAGTCACACTGTGGTAGAGCCGCGGTTGAGCTAAGGGTCTTAAACCCTTCCCAGGACTTATGATTTTTATTTATTACACTTTTTAAAACAACACATTTATCCTCATACAAAATAATAAAAATTACTGTAAGTTTCAAACTTTTTAAACCATAAGTTTAAAAAATATATTATCGAAATATAACTAAATAAAACGAAATAACTGATCGCATGTTTAACAATAAAATACGAGACTTAGTTATGTCAGTTTCTCTTTGCTCATAACTAATCCACGCCTTAACTACGGTATCAGTGATAAGTGTTTTACTCGAAACATATTTTAGTGAACAATAATTTAAAGCATAGATGTAAAAAGTAACATCTGCAGTACATGTAGTTTACTTTTCTGGTTGAACTTTCAGACATTAACTGAAATTTCTCTCTCCACTAGCTTTTGGAGTACGAAAACCCTTGAATCTCTCGAGTGTTCTACTTAAAGTACAATTTGGATACTGGCCTCTTTTAGACAAAAATTTTGTATGCTTTACAACAGCAGACAACTAATAAGTTATGTTAAGGTGACAAGGGATCTTAAATCTAAAAGTTTAAAATAGTTAAACATATATAGATTTTTATTTGATTTCTCTGCACTTTTGATTAACTTTTTTATTGTTTATTTTGAACATTTTCAACACAAAACGTCGAAATTTGAACTTCATTATTTGCATATTTCAAATGCAGTTTCGTTAACAATCAAAAACAGAAGATACAAAAGTAGGAAGAAGGGCAAAATAATTGATGCCGTAACACTGAAATATAGGATGATGATTAGATGTAGATAGATTAGATAAAGAAAATGCTGGAAGAGCTTTCTTTCGAGAAGTTTATAAATGCTGCAATTCTCTAGCTATTTGTAGAGTTTTAACAGACAAAGAACGAATGAAAGTTATGCTAGTTCATTCTCGAGGAGGATACAAGTAGTCCATAAGACACAGCAAATGATACACTAAGAAAATTTCTGGAAGCGAAAACGTCCGTTGGTAAGGAAAGTTTATACAGCTTTGCCAAAATAAGAATTATAGATAAAATGGAAAATGCTCGACATTACACTGTATTAATGGACATATTCACTGGAGTATGTAATTGTTTTTTGCATTATGATTATTATAATACTTTATTTACTATATGTTTTAGAAAATAAAAACACAGGACTTTTTTGGGAGCCTTTCGACTTTTTTTAAGAACCACATAGACAAAGTAAATTATGGTTCACAGAAACTTTTGGCTACCCATCTCCTTCCTCTTAATTATAAACCTTTACATAAAGTTACTTCATTTTTTAAATTATCATAATAGCTCTCTTTGTAGAAGAATCTTTAAATAAGCAATTGAGTCCAACTAACACTTAATCAATACCCCAATAAGTAGATAATGCCCCTTTTCTAAACGCATTATTTAAAATATGGAAATCTGATCTACAATTCCTTGCACATTTGCAGTTCCAAATTCCAAATGTTGCAGATTCCTTTACTACATCAATTTATAAGTCTCCATAAAGACTCCAGATGACAGACAGATGAACCATCTGATAATACAGGGAATAACTGAAAAATAATGATTTGACCTTTTTATAAAATTCTCTCGAAAAATGCAGTAAATGACCTACAACAGAATCAAACTATCTTTTTAAAACATTTGTAATGGGTCATACATTATTTCTTGGAAATGCTACTTACTCAGCTTTTACTTTTAGGCGCTCATTTTAAATTAGGCTGCAGTCTAAAAATTACTTAAAAAAAAAAAAAAAAAACTATTTTTTTTTTTTTAAATTTCTTCACGAAATTTAAGAGTCAGATTTAACTGTATTCAATTTTAACTACATTCTTATTAGGCGCACAGATAATGATGTTTATAAATTATATTAAAAAAAATTAAAATCTGCAAGAAATGAGTTTTAAGCTAAAACACAAAATATCATTATACCAATCGATTTGTTCAGCATCGTTTATTTAAAAAATACATCTAGTGTGACTCATTAGCTAGTTTCTTTCATTTTTAAACTGTTTAGTTATTAACATGAAAACGAAACTAAGTTTCAATTTTCGTCTATGTTAAATAAAATTTTATATAAAACGTCTGAATTTGTGCTACGTTTTAACAATGTTTTTTCGTTATTTCATGGAATTATCTATATCTCGACAAAATATTTCATTTTAAAAAAGAAGCATATCCAGTTTAATTAAATACACGTCAATAGGCAATGTCCAAAAATTTAAAAGAGATTAAAAAAATTAATGCACTTAGAACATTTTGAAGTTATCGATAAGGTATATCGAATAAGCTGTAAAAAAAAAGGTTTTTTATACTTTCACACAAATATACACGTCAAAAAACTAGTTTGAATGAACTAAAGTAATAATTCGATGCAAAAAGTTGATGAAGTGATCACCTTACATTTTTGATAGAATTTTGTCATTCTGAAGTTAATTTGTTTAAATGTGATATAAAGAACAAAACAAAGGTGTAATAAATAGAGTCCAGAAAAAATATGTAAACAACAAAAAGGGGCTGTAGTCACTTAGGACAGAATATTCATCTATTCGCATAAATTATTCGGTTCAACTATGAGACGTTCAACCGAGATACTGAATTCATACGGAAAAATAACACAGGAATAATTTATGTAAACAGCAGTAATATAAAGCGTAAATTTTTAATATTCTAATTATATCTTCTATTTTTGTGTATATGAGGGAAAATTAGCTTCAGTGTTGCTGTATAACCACATTCAAGCAAAAAATCTTGAACAGAAAAATTAAACGAATATTATTCGCATTCTTCGTGTATCGTAATTTCCTTCTAACAATTAACAGATCTTGGTAATTGAAGGAAGAACATGAACTTACGCGTACATACCACGAAAACAAATAATCAACGCCCTGACGTCAGTAATTAGCAAACGAGATGTCATGTCAACTTTTTCCCCCCATCACAATCCTATAATATTAAAACGCACGAAATGGTTCTTTTTACTAAACATTCTAAAGATGGCAGTCTGCAGTCATCATAAATTGCTCTTTCCATGAACAAGGAGGAGCTTAAATTCCTCGTCGACTCCAGACTTTTTTCTTTTGAAACACAGAACTAGATTATTTCTAGGAGTGTTAAAAATTATATTCAAGCTCTTCCTCGAATGTTTCTAGACTTTCAGAATTGAAGCAAATGCGGTGCATTTTTTCTTTTGTAATGGAGAAAAAAAAGTCGTTTGCGTATTACGACTGTAACAATACTTCATCCATTTTCATTTTTTCTTTCTTCTCATTTTTTTTTCCTTCCCAAAGTTTTGTAATAAAATATTATCTTGGTCACTTTCTTCTCACAATGGACTATTCATAGAATGTAACTTGATAATTAGAAGTAAATACCGGTAGTAGCGCATCCTAATTTCCAACTTCGTGAACGAAAGTACATGTAATAAAAGAAATATCTTTTTAAAGATTTAGCTCAAGGGTCGACAACCTAAGAACCGGAGGTTCGCCCAATGTCTAGGGAAGACACTTGTGTTTACCCGCCGGGGAAAATAATAGAAAATATAAAGGAAACGCATCTAATATCGCTCTCAATGTGACCCAAGTAATAAGAGGTGTAGGAGCACACAATCTACCTTCAAAAAGAAAACTCGTTTATTTTTGGTTTCGATTACAGAGGGACATTTTTTTCCCATTCTGAGGCCGGATTTTGACATGCTCGCGTCCCAAAGTCAGTGATGGACATTTATTTATTTATTTATTTATTTTAAGCGAGTCAAAAAAAAAAAAAAAAAAAGTACTGGAAGGCCAAAATTATTTAATAAAAAAATCAGTAAAGACTAAAAGAAATAGCATACAGTGATCTTATTACTGAGTAATTAATAGAGCTAAGACTACATTTCCAAAAAATTGCTAAATCTTTCAGTCGAACAGTTAGAACTCACTTTCCAAGACATTAATGTTATATGAAGTGAACCAGTATGAGTGCCCCAACTGTACTTGTCGTAAGCACTAAACTTTCAAAAAAATTTTATTTCTTTCAAAATTTTCTATTTTAAAAATTAAAAAAAAATATATAATTTAATGATTTTAAAAATAACTATTAAATATGTTCCTCCTTTTTTTAATAGACAAAAAAGTTGTAAGCATTTTTAATGAGAAAATTCTCGACTAGATGTTTCAGATAAAAAAAAAATAAAATATTTTAACTTCTAAGATAATTTTTGTATACGCAAAAATTGAACAAGCTTTTAAATCACCTTTCTTGAAACTCTGACATTATGCATTTTTCAACTATTTTAAAAACGGCGGAGGGCCGTAGTTTGACCATCACTGCCCAATTCTATATATCTAGTTAGTCTTAGAAAAATTTAAAATACCGTATTTACTTTAAATTAACGCGTATTAAAGCGCACACTGTTTTCCCAAGAAAAAATAGTGAAAAATTATATACCGTGCATAACGCTCCCCTAAAATTACGGAGAATGTATGGGAGTCTGATCGCTGTCTTTTTGTAGTTGGGAATATGTTTTTCCCTTCTCTGTCCGTTTCAATGTTCTCCTTCCTAAAGTCAATGGGGGGGGGGGGGGGTTGTGTTGACTTGTAGAATATCGACTTGTAGAGGATGAGCTTGCTAGTTGTAATAGAATTGTAAATAATGTAAACAGAAATAATAAAACATTCTATTTTTTAGAAGAGTGTTCTGATGTTGTAATCATCAAGGAATCGCAACCCTTAATTGACAAGATGTTTTTTCAAATATTTTTTAATTTATGTTATTTTCCCATGCCTGTATAGACATTAGGATCTCTGTAATATATATATATATATATATATATATATATATATATATATATATATATATATAATTTTTCATTTTTGAGATAATTAATGTCCGCTGTGGCGAACACTGACAATTATGTTATATAGTAGTTATAAATATACATGTCCGGTGCAGCGGCCAGACTTAGCCAAATTAAGGGTTAAGTAACACTATTCGACTGCTACTAAAGAATTTACTTAAGATTTTGGAATAAATTTATGAATAATAATAATAATAATTAATAGCGCTTTATACAAGTTTTATACGAATAAGGACGGTACGTCTTTTTAACATAAAAAATATATTGTCTTTCAATTTTTATTAAAAAAATAAAGTGCTTATAACGTCTCAAAAATAATTACATAATTAAAAGGTTTTAAAAAACTACAAATAAATTTCATTTATATTTAAATAGAGAAATGTGGTATTAAAAATGTAACAGTAGCACACGACAAAAGTTATATACGAAACCTACAGGCTCTATAATTTAAATTACATCATCCGGTCTTAAAAACATGGGAGAAAAAAAAAGATTTGTTTAATATATAAAAACATAATTTCTATTTTTATTAAAAAATAAAGGAATTTTTTATAGAGTCACAGAAAGGAAAGAATTATAGAATTCAAGGTTTTTAAAAAGTTTTTTTTAGGCTCAAAGAAAAAAAAAGTTTTAGAGTACAAAAATAAAAAGTAAAACCTACAATATTCTGTTATTCAGCTGAAAATTTGACAGCAGATATCAATTAAAATTGGTACCGAAAATGTCAAACACAGGCACGCATGCATATATGTATGAGCTAATCCTTTTCGGACTTTTATTATATAAATCAAGCTTTTAAACCCTACAATCAACTTTTTTTGCCACACGAGGGCTAATGAGACCGAGATTTACCATTTTAAAAGGCTACGAACATCCATGCCAACAGTGGGATTTAAACCTACAAACTCCGTCATTGAAGAGCAGCGCCTTACCCATTTGATATCGTTCGGCTATTAAGGTGGATCTGTACCTACCATAATGAATTCCTCTCGTTTAATGTTAACCTATGGGAAAATAAAATTCCCTTTGACCTTTTAAAGAATTCTTAAAAGTATTAAAAAAAAAAGGAAAAAACGCGAGAAAAATGTATAATTTTAAATTATTTGAGAGAAATTTTGGCTTATTCTTTTTTAAACGCAAATAAGCACGTTTAAGACACACACACAAAAAAAAAAAAAAAAAAAAAAAAAAAGAGAGAAAGTGGTAGCATCTTAGAGAATTTATTGTTCCATCACGCGATATAATTTCCGTAAGAGAATTTTTTAAATGCGAGTCGGCCAGAGGGAATTTTGTTTTTCCACATTGGTTTACATGGAGAAAGAGAAATCCAATACGGCACGTACAGACCTGCCTTATTATGAGGAGGGGGATTAGTACTGAGCAGATATAAAATATATTCACTAAATATGCGAGTACTGTGGTTGTTCTTTTGCTAAAAACGAGACATGCAACACGTGGTCAAAGTAGCCGCGGTAGCTCAGTCAAAGTAAAGAAAGCGATCTCGTAACTGAAAGGTTCGGGGCTGGAGCTAAGATCCATCGTGTTCGTTAAAGGTTACTAGGGCAAATAAAATAAGTTCGTGGTCCCAATGTCCTCCAAGTTCTCAAACGATACCTCTGGGGGTGGCAGGCCAAGCCTGGGGGTCTTCTGCTTGGTCCCTGCTTCTAAATTACGAGGACCTAGCGGGGATAATGTTACGTCCATAGCATACATTAAGCTACACGTGCTCCTTAGGTGGTGCTAAATGGGTAACAGATTCGCGGCCTTATATATGCGTTAGGATAATGTCTGTATCGCCTGCTGCATTAACCCTTAATTTGGCTAAGTCTGGCCGCTACACCGGACATGTATATTTAAAACTACTATATAACATAATTATCAGTGTTCGCCACAGCGGACCTTAATTATCTCAAAAATGGAAAAAGATCCTAATGTCTATACAGACATGGAAAAATAACAAATTAAAAAATATTTGAAAAAACAAGGTTAAATCAAACGAACAGTAACATTTTACCAGGAGAAAGGAAAGTCGCTTAATTTTGGTTCATTACAACTAAAACATTTTTTCTTTATATATATATATATATATATATATATATATATATATATATATATATATATATATATATATGGAGTTTGTAACTCGATAAAGGTCACAGCAAAGAATCTCTGTTGCATTTAAACAAAATGATTAACTCACAGCCGGAATTCCGGAGGGAATATCTATCACGCAATGCAAATCTTATTATTTTTTCTCCTATACCATGCCTCATTCACCTCATGACTTAACTCTTTCAAAATGACGATTAGTCAGAACAAGTCAGCAGCTCGCTTATTTGTATTGAATATGAGAACCGATACATTACGTATTTATTTTATTTATTTCGTAAGGTGTCGTATTATATCGGGTATTTCCCCCCTCCATCTAAATAAGGTTCGATGACGGTCGAATAGCAAGGTCGCTGGCGTTCGGAACCTGAATATGTGCCAACCGTCAAAGTAAGATCACACTCATGCGAATGATTTGGCTAAAAAGCTCGTTAGCTGAATTACATTGATTATCGTGTTTTCGTTACCTAAAACTCCTTTCAATGACAAAAGCAATTGCGAGCCTGGTACGGGATGATACTTACTGTAGACTAACGACGACATTAACTTACATTAACTCATAGCCAGAATTATAATATACAACGGAGAAAAGGATACATGATACATGAAAGTATCGAGATAGTTTTGTCAAAATGTTTTTATATAGATTAAAAGCTATTTTCTTCACAATTGATTAATTTAACGTCTCGATTCGCCAGAATATCAGTACACAAAGACCACAAATATCTCAAGACCCTAAACTTTGTAAAAGAGAAGACAAGCTCATTGCAGTGTACCCATGAAATTTTTTTTAAAGACGAGTAATCACAGTTCTTTAATTTACTTAACTTTTTTAGTATGTGTAATATACAACTACTGACATGTGCTACAGATGCCAGTAGCTGAATGTATAACCGGTATTCAAATTTTCACATCCCGATACACCGATACCAGTAAATGAAAAAGTTGGTATATTTATAAACCCTGTTGTGTTATTGTAGTTACGCGTTCTGTAAATTTTTAATATATTGCAAAAAAAAAAAAAAAAAAAGGGGGGGGGGCAACAATGGGTTAAACTCACGTGTACACACTGGTGGTAAAAGAACAGTTAGGTTTTTTTTATTGTTATTTAAAAGAGAAAAAAAGCAATTCTTTTTTTTTGTTAAACTGCCAATTCAGTTACGGCTTTTAGGTAATTGAGCTATAACAGATGCTAAACCGTTGTCGGTTTACTGTAAATACACCTCTCCCTCCCTCTAGGGAAGAGGAAACATGGGATCCGCACACCGTTTCTTTTAAATACCAATTCACAACCAATGAAAATATGGAGAAACGTTTTTAAAAATAAGAAGACATTTTATTAACTACATTGAATTATCACGTTTTTAAAACCCTATCTGTAATTTTTTTTTTTTTTTTTTTTTAATTGAGAATGCATTCTTACACCCAAGAACGAAATTTCACGCATTATTTACAATTATTGCCCACTATGTAACAGTTGAAATTTTGATAACCCTTGTGGAGATGATGTTTTTAGATTACATTATTACAAATTGTTTTCTTTTCATATTATGTAATCATTAAAAAAGGCACTAGAAACTTCCTTTACATCTTTTATATACTAAAGAGTGGAGCACCAACAAAACGCCCAAACAGCATCTCAATCACTTAAAATGAGTAAAATTAAAAAATAATTAAGCCTTTGGATCTCAACAATCCTAGATTGAAAAATATATCCTCAAATGCTTCAATAATTCATACTAAGCACGTAAAAAAAAATCAAATAACTAAAAGTAAAATAAGTATAAAATACAATTTATAGGCAAAAGTTCGCGTTTTCTACAAAAATTAGATATAAACATTGCAACAACTTTCTCTCTTTGGGTATGTATGAGTGTGTGCATCTATATGTGAATATACATGTGTGGTGTGTGTGTGTGTGTGTGTATATATATAGGACCGGTTCTGGTATTTTGGCCGACTGAGTGGAGATATTTGGCCCCTCCTTATCAATACAGATTTCTAATAGGTTTGGTTCAGTTTAGAACGCTACGGTCTACTGTTTTGCTCACGAGGGCTAATGTGATCGAGACCTACTGCTTAAAGCCGATCACAAACGGCTACAAACATCAATGAAACAGTGGGATTCGAACCCGTGAACTACAGTATCGAAGAGCAGCGCTCTACAATTCGGCCATCGAACGGCAGATTTCTAATTGATTCAGAATTTAACCCAATGCATAGACTCTTGCCACTGAGTTTATATGACTAATCTATATAACTTATTACGTATAAAAATGTAAATAAATATACAGATCATATGCTTATATATTTACTTATTAAGATAAATATGTTATTCAAAGTCACAAAATAGATCTACAAAGTTAAAACTTCACTCTTCTAGCATTCTTATTTGTCAGGTCATTGGTAAAACCTGATCAAAACTCCAATTTTTGTTTGATGACAATCCTAAATCTTTAAGCCATTCTGAGTTGATTGGCGCAATCAAATGTGTTTGTATCACTTCAGTTTCGAAAAACTCCTTTCACATTTCCTAAATTTAATAATTTGAAAGGCAAAAATCTTAATATAAACAGCGGTTTTTACCTTCGTACATTATATTTTTATTCCATCAACCGCCCTAAAATGTATGCATGTACACCTGTTAGTCGGGGCCCCCTTACATAATGCAAAGCCTCATTAATGCTGCTATGTACAGTGCAATGTTATAAAATATTTAGTTTACACGAAAGTAATACTTTTTTTGACAAAATTGTTTACTTTAAAAATAGAAATATTTATAGGCTAAAAAGATTTCATGTTTTGCTTTGCCAAAAACATTCTAGTTCCCTTAAATTAGATCCGTTACCTCCTCTTGAATAAATCCTCGCCGAACTTTTGATAAAAGCTCAACTGATTTACGGTCACTATCTTCCAATATATGTTGCGTATACCTTTATCAGATTGGGAGCGAAATATTTTTTATAAAACCAAAAATAAAGTACCGTTTCAGAATATTTTTTTAAACTTCCTGAAACCATGTACCCATCTCTGGCACAATTCTGTTTAGAAACAATCTACGAGTTTACTGTAGGCCACGATATATCTTGTCTCTTTACACACCATTCAGTTCATCGATTCGACATTTCTTTCTCTCTCGGGTCGTCTCTGATTTTATCTTCAGCATTTCATAGAACATAGCTGTCTGGAATGTACTTAATTACGCAATTAGTCAGCTGTTTACGGCGATAATAACTTTATTGTACGCGCACGATGAGAGTCCGATAATATCTTCCTCTCTCAGGCAGCATTAATGAGGTATTGCACACAGATCATTAGATTTTTCTCCGCAAAGAAACGCTTGTTAGATCGAGTAAATGTTTATACTCTTCTGAATGATATATATATATTATATTGCTTTGTCAGAAAGCGCTTTAGTATCCCTTTAAAATATACAGATAACTATAAAAAATAAACTTCCTTTTTATCAGCAAATATTTTTTTTTTCTTTGCTGATCTGTAAACTATTAAATCGGAATTATTAATAGAATAGCCCAGATATGTGATACGATAGCGATTTTGGGTGATCCTACCTCAATAAATTATTAATCCAATAATATCTAATAATAAAAATTGGTTTATGTTTTCTATTATACGATTAACTGCTGTGTAAATAATTTACACTTGAAATTTTCAACTTTTACTGCTACTGGGGATTAACCTGTAGTTAATGCCAAGAAAATGAAAAAAAAAAAAAATGTCACATACATATATTTAAACACGTCAAATTAGACAGGAAATTGACGAAAGAAGAGGCAATCTGTACCCGTTATATTATGACCGCAATTTTTTTATGATTCATACACCTCATGGTGCATAGTGACCATTATAACTTTTGTTGTAATACACAATATTTTAAATGCTGTTTTGACATGGCACATATATCAAGACAGTCAGTATTGCTAGGAAATCTGTATCAAATATATTCTAGTAATGAGGATTTATAATAGATTAAAAGACTTTTGCCTGGCAACACTATTGGTATTATCCACACTCCATGCGTTGAAAGAGGATACAAGCATTAACTTAATGTTACAACAGTAAAAAAATAAGATCTTGAAAAAGATCTATTTATAAATACTTTAAATCTCGACAATATACTTATGCACAAGCAGAAATTTCAGCGATACTATACAAAAATTCTTATTAGTCAAGATACTTTATTTATCGAATTTGGGTCATAAAATTATAATTAAAAGTTTCAGAATTATGAATAACCAAAAGTAGATTGTTTCTCTTTTGTATGGCGGGTATCAATTACAAAAAACTGTCTGATTTCTCTCTCTTTTCATCTTCTATAAAACTTACTAGAAACTTTCATAAACTACAATAAATCACTACTATGATCATACTGCACAATAACCTTAGTTGCTAAATCCAGACCTGACTGGCTAGAGGATGGCTAAATATACATATAAAAATACGATTTAAGCATAAAATGTTTCTTTTAGAGACTATGTATTGTAAAAATAGCCATAACTGACGATAAAATGCAATTAGCTGTTTTCATTAATATCAACTAAAATTTGAACATACTTACAAAATTAATTTTATTAACCCTTTGTATTTCAATAACTCTGAATAGAAATATATGTAAATGCTAAAATACACCATATCAATCATATAAGAATTGATTAAGTTAACATAAAAACAACTTTTTGACAAAAAAAGTATTTTTATACATAATAAACACGGAGTGTAAAAAATATATCGTAAATTCTTTTGTCCAAAAATCTCCTTTGCACAAACAGTTTGAAACTATCGTCTTAAAAAATTAATTTCTGATGTCTGAATTTTTTTTAATAAATACAAAGTTTATTTTAAAAATAAACATGTGCATCTGATCCAAAAGATAAACTAAGTTCGATATGCAAAGAAAACTCAGAATCTTCATTTGATAGAGATTCTGCAAGCAAATTAAACGCAGGATAGCAAAATCAACAAAATAGTTATGTCGCTGTGGAAATTTTATTAAATCCTGAGCAATATTCCCTGCAAATTTTCAACAAAATGATAAACATGATTAATTTCCTTCTTTACGTTTTGAAGTGATAAAAGTTTGTAAAAAAGTTACAAATAACATTAACTGAAAAAAAAAAAATCAGGGGAGGGGTAGGTAAGACGGAAAGTGATGAAAAGTGGGAACGTATTTTCAGGGGACTAACTTATCATAACCATGAATTATCGGAAATAATTTCAACAGAACAGGAAGGTGATTCAAGCGAGAGGGGACGAGAGATTTTTTTTTTTTTTTCTCAGAAAAAAGAAAAGAACGAACATCTGGTTTAAAATTTTTCCATCACCCTTTCTCTATCATCCACATTTAATTTTTTTCAACAACATTTTCAAACAATATTGCGGCACTCCGATTTGTTCCAACAGTCACTGCATTTAATATGAAATTTTACTATGGCTGAATCTTTGAGACAATAAACATCTATCTCTCACGGTCAAAAGATTGTTGAAAAATATAATACTCATTGTTTGAAATTTAAATATAAAGTAGACAAAGAAGGAGAAACAACGAATTTTTTTCTTATTTCTCTGAATACATTTTGAATGTCTATCAACCGTTTCTTATGCCCCTATATCAGTGATTTTTCGTTTTATCTGTTTGTTCTACATTTCATTTTAAATACCCTTCGTTGAGGTTTCTTTTTCACTCTTCACAAAAGAGGAACAAAAACGTAAAATTACGAATTTTCTCACGAGAAATTTCATAGCATACACAGAATGCATTTCAGCTGTCAATTTTAATAACAAGGACATGATTAGAAGAAAATTTTAAACTTCAATATGTGTTTTGTCCTAAATTAGGTCAACGATAACACTTGATAAACTTTTTAAAAGAAATTATTATACTCCAAGATAAGAATACTTGAAATAATTAATGCATTCAAATTCTGATAAGATTTTTATTGTTAACTGTAAGTATAAGCTATGAACTAACTGCTGCCCAGCAAATTATAGTTAATACCAAGTTTTAATTTAATTCAATTGAATATCAAAGACTAAGCTTACGGAATAAAGGGAATATAGCACCTTTTAAAACACAGTTTTTGTTATAACAGCCTTATTTTTATATATCATAAAAAAGTTCTGCTCATTTTTAGATAGAATATTTTTACAAATTTTTAATCGCGTTCTATCTTTGAAAAAAATTATTTAGTTTTGTAATTTCAAGTAGTATAATTGTTAAAATAACCAAAGAAAAAAAATACTATGTAGAGTTTTAGAAATCGAATTTTTATAACAAATTGAAGTAAAATATCTGTTTTATTTGTAAACCCAAAACTATAAAGGTAACTGCCATTTAAAAAAAAGCTAAAAACTTTATAAAAATTTTAAAGTTTACAAAAGCATTTATCATGCTATAAAATATTATATATTGCCAGTATTAATAAGATTGAAATTCACGGAATGAAAAAGACAACTTTCATTTAGTATAAAGATTTACTTTCTAATTTACAAATTTCAAAGGTTAGTTTCAAAGGTTTTGAGGCTTGAGTAAGTAGATTTCTACTTTTTTCACTTGGTATACATTAAGGGGGCATATGAACTTTAAACCTTCAAAAATTAAATTTTCTAAATCTTTACATTTTTAATATCTTTGGACATTTCTGAATTGTTTTAAACTCCACTGGAACATTCGATTAGAACTTGTACAACTATACAATCTTTGCCTTTAATATCCTTAATATTTTAATAGCCTTTGGTTTTAAGGAAACTATAACATATTTAAATACATTTTAATAAAAATGGTTTTTTTCAACTTACGCGCACTCTAAATAAAAAAAAAAAAAAACTATAACACATATTCATTTCAAAATTTCAAATTAAAGTCATTATAAACCAAAGATTAAACTCTACCTACTCTTTTCGTTGTTGTTCATTTCATTTAATGTTTATAGAATATGAAATGGAATTGTTAAACATTACAATTTTTAAAAAAATTTAATCTACTGGTGTCATATTTCTGATACTTTTTAAAAATTTAAATAGGTGGCGAGTGATACTTTATAATCATTTACAAAAAAGTAAAGACTATTAATGAAACTAACTTTGGGTTCTTGTAAGTCTGCGCACAGTGTGTCGGGAAAAAAAAAATTTTTTTTGAAACAGGCTTTCATATTTCACTTTCTATAACTTTACTTAGAAACAAGGTAAATTCGGAAAAAAACTAATTATATAAAAATACTAAATTCTAAAAATCCTATGTTGTACGATTTATAATTTCAAAAGAATGATAAAGTGAAAACTATTAAAAAAAACCTTCATTTAAAGTTTTATAAAGGTGATGTGCCCCCATAAATTATAAGATTAGAGATGTACGAGTCTTCTTTTTAATTTAAATAACAAGTTCGGTCTTTATCGGTTTCGCATGCCTTCTAATGCTTCTTTGAAAGAAATTCCACGAGCTTATCTGTGTGCGCTGATAAATTTTGTACATGCTTAGTTTATACAGAAGTCTATTTTTTTACAGTCAAATCAAAGTATACTCCTACGTTAACATAATTCACATTTCAATTAAGAGATTAAAATATATTGAGGTATACCGAAGTAATGCACAAATGAACCCCATAAAGATTTCAAATAAATTTCATCTAGTTCAATCAATGAAAGAATTTGTAGCCGTATTAGCGAAAACTATTCCTTTGCACACACCAGATTGAGAAAGAAGTTTTAATGTATTAACACCTTCGAAATCAAATAAAATTATGTCATATTAACGGTATCCTTTGGATAAAGCTAAAGGTTTGGAATTAAGAACTGTAAATTTTAAACTTGAATGTTTTAGAAAAAAAATATATCAATGTTATTATTGTGACTACATTCTGTAACTAATTTATGAAGCTAATTAAAAAATTAATTTACTATTAACTTTTATATGTAACTTGGAATTTTAGCATTAAAAATTTTTTGATTCTTCCTCTCCCCCCCCCCCTCTAACTCTCAACGTAGTTATATTTCTTCAAATTTTAAGTTCTATTTATATACTAAATACATTTACGTCTTGTTTCCCAACACATACGCGCTAACACTTATTTACGCCTTTTAAAAACACGCAAGATTTTATTTTTGTAGCTGGGCGTTAATAAGGAGTTTTAGAAGAGACAGTGTATGAGCAAAGTATGTTTTGAATTGGAGAATTGTAAACAATAACGCACGTGATCTCGATGCTCAAATCATGATTCAGCTGAACTCATTTCTCAATATTGTGGGGTACATGTTGTCAATGACGTAGGTTTTTCGAGTAGATTGTTAAAATGTTCGATAGTTCAAAATGTTGAATTATTTTTCTTTTTATTTTCGCGTAAAAACAAACGTACGATTTTGCACGCACGCGCGCGCACACACACACACACACACACAAAGAAAAAAAAAACCCGCTGGGCATAAAGTCTTGCACACATTTAAAAATTTAATTATGAAAAGTATACAAAATAAAACTATTTTATTACTTTAAAATCTTTATCTTTTCTCTCTCTCTCTCACACACACACAGACATATACACACATACATACTCAATGAATACAATCACTTATTTAACAATAAAAACGTTCAAGGACAATTCTGGTGAGAAATGTATAAAAGGGAAGCATTTAATCTATTCAGAATTTTCATAAATTAATGAAATGAAGGCCATTCTATATTTTAAATATTTAGATGCGATTTTCTGGGCAGGCGATAGTTTGAACACGTAACATTTTAACCCCAAGCCGTTTTTTGTGGTTTGGATAGTTAAAAAAGTTATACACGATTTAAAAGTAGTCTTTGGCAGGGAGAAGGGAAATTCTCACATTCGCAGAGTAAATAATGACACACGAACTACATGTTTCCTCCAGTATTTGCGCTCTTATCGGTGTCCTCAGATTTCCACATTTTGGGAGGCCCCAAAGGGAATACATACCAGCATAACTTACGCGTGACTGCCGAGGTATAGCTGCATTTAGGTCGAAATTTTTCTTTACTCCGAGAAAGCTTTACAAGGCGGAGATATTTACTACCACAGGAGAAGAAAATGATTATATTGTGACAACATTTTGATCTTTATGATAAAATACCAGCTTTGTGGGAACAAATTTATTCCCAATTTACATGGCTAAACAGTTTAGTTATGCTGAAAATTGGGGTAAAATATTTCGATAATACAACAATGGGAAACTTAAAAAAAACAGCTGATATGCTTATTCAGTGGTACCGTAAATATGGGATAGTGACGGGGGTCGAATGTTTTTCCGTTATTGAAAGGTGTCCAACATTAGGGAGGACACATTTTTCTTTGGCTTTTAGCATGACATCAATAATTACTCTAATAATACCCAAAATATTTGCAAAGAAAGTACTTACCATTGATAATTGTATGAGATTTGCACCACCAGGAAAACGCAAATCAAGACAATATTAAAAGCCATTAAAATTTAATTTAACACATAAAATTATACTATGACAATAAACAAACATTCTAACACTCCAGTATAAATGAACTTATATTAATTACATTACTTAAATCTACAATTTTTTATTATTGTTATACATAATATAATTTTAGATTATTAATTAATATATCCAATATATCCATCATTAAATAATTCATTAGTTATGTGTGTGTGAAAGAGAAAGAGATTATTTTAAGCTAGGATCTCTCTCTCTCTCTCTGTGTGTGTGTGTGTGTGTGTGTGTGTGTGTGTGTGTGTGTGTGTGTGTGTGTGAGAGAGAGAGAGAGAGAGAGGAGAGAGAGAGAGAGAGAGAGAGAGAGTGTGAGTGAGCGTGCGTGCGTGTGTACGAATATAATCTAAAGTATATTTAATTTTAATAATACTTAATATCTATTTATGCATTACTCCCTGCCATGAGAACAGTAGAATTAGTGTACCATGTAGAGTATAATTTTTTCGGGTATTTAAATTATTCTACAACAAAAATGTTCTTGGTGCCCTATAATCAAGATTTTATCTCCGATTACAAGAGAGAAAATTAAACAACCGTGATAAGATACAACTGATAAAGATATCTCTTCAACTGTTTATCCTTACTCGCATTTCCGAGAATTCTACTGAAGTCTTAACGTCTAGACAGCGTCAATGCTGTTAAAATTTTTTATCGTCCCGTATTTTCCTCTGCACTCAGTTGATATTTACTCAATGAATTTCTGTTATATAAATGGGTTGATAAAAGCAGTCAAATAATTCTAAACGAAGCTTAACGTTATTTCGTACATTAAATAGGTAATATAATTAGCTTTTAAATTAATCTGCTTCTTAAGTTTGCTTCCCAAAAACTGAGAGTTGAAATAGAGCTATAAGGTGATACAGCATCTTCTGGTCTCAAGCGACTTTACAATAACAAGTCAATTTTCGATTCACGCTTAAATAAATAGTTCTGTTTTATTCAGAATGAATTCTGCATTAAGGATCTAACTTTATAAAAATTATTTAGTGTTGTTATGTGAAGTAGCACCTACAGAATATATATACACAAACATATATACAGGGCAGGGGATAGGAGGTGTACAGTGCGTGCATGCATGCAAGCAAGCGGTCACGTTTTTAGAAGAGCCGATAGAATATTTACAGTGTATCTGCGAAAATAAAAATTTTCAAATCCATGATTTTCCCTGATTTAGCAGATCATTTTCCATGACTTAAAAAGCTTTCGTTAAAGTATATATGAAAAAAACTTCTGATGTACATACAAATAAAATATATGCTTTTACAGAAATTACAGGAATTTTATCATAAAAAAACTATAAACTTACTTTATAAGTGTTAATAAACTCACATAAAAATAAATTGTTGTATCTACATACCTAAGTTTAATCATATAGCAATTTTTCAATCCAAATGTTTCCAATTTGAATTCAGGGTACTTTGGTATTATCCAGGTGACCATGAATAATAGCCAAATATAACCCTATAATGTTTATATACAATATCCCTAGAGATAAACTTATATTTTGTGCAAAAATCTTAACTAATCTTTATTAAAAAATAATTATTATATTAATAAAATTTTAATCTACAATTTAAGAAAAAAAACCAGAATAATATACATTTACCCACCCATTAAGCATTCTTGCTTTGAGTTTCCTTGGTGAACAAATTTTACTTGGCAATAGGGTCAATAGGATAATACATAAATACCAAACTCAGTAACTTCAGCCAAATGACAAGTAAAAATAGAATTAAACAATTCAATGCATTTTTTTTAATCGGTAGTTTAGCGGATTCATGACTTTCCATGACTTTTACTCATTTTGCTTGAAAAATCAAGACTTTCCACGACAAAATTAATCCATTGTCTAAATCCATGATTTTCCCTGACTTTCCAGGTGCGCGGAAACCATGTATTTACTAGGAGCAGCCAAATACTGTCCTGCACGTAGGTAT
This sequence comes from Pardosa pseudoannulata, assembly GCA_032207245.1. Classification (NCBI taxonomy): domain Eukaryota; kingdom Metazoa; phylum Arthropoda; class Arachnida; order Araneae; family Lycosidae; genus Pardosa; species Pardosa pseudoannulata. The sequence goes on from CM063498.1 coordinate 31,394,326, forward strand.
AGGGGACGGCCAAATATTAATTTGCATGCAGGCAGCGAATATCCCAAAACTGGCCCTATATATATATATATATATATATATATATGTGTGTGTGTGTATGTGTGTGTATTATTTATATAAATATATATAATACACGCACATATGTATATGTATGTATATATATATATATATATACACACACACGCTAAGTGAAAGAAAAATAAGTAGAAGAAAATCTATATACCCAAAGAAAATTTTGAAATATAAGGAATTAATTCTTCATATCGAATACAAGCAAATTGTCGTTTTTATTCTGTGAACTAAAATATTAATGTGAGTAATATATTTTATTTTACAGGTTTAAAAATTCAAACTATATTTTCTTAAGTTTTTATTTATTTATAAAATACTGTAATATCTCACTTAAAGTTTTAACTTACAGAATAATACAAATTTCAATTTAACAAAAAAATTTGGGCTCTAATAACGAATATTTCCTAATTTATCTTGGTAAGTAAAATTCCATTTTTTTTTTATTTGATGCATAACACCAACACATATGCATATATTATATTATTTTATACAATATAAATATACCACTTGATATCACAAAACTTTTTTTTATGATAGTGTTATTTAAATAACTCGAGAGAAAATCATTCTAAAAGGAGCAGAACATTTTATTTATGATGAATCGAAAAAAAAAGAGGAACTCTAAAAAAATACTATGCCTTCTTGACTAAAATACTTTTTTAAACAATGCTCTATTTACGGAGATAAACCGGTATCTAGACCTCAGAGCTTAATAAAAAGGAGAGTTCAAACACAGGGCTATACAGCAGAAAAGTCTAAAGATGAACAAATCTTTGCGTCCAATTTAACTTTCACTGTTTCTAGTAGTATGCTGCCAGCAGAGCTAGTCCCTTGAACCTAGTAAATATCAACGTAAAATCAGCAAAGAGTCGCTAAAGATCAAAATAAAAAGTATAGAATTGAACTGAACTAAAGTAAATGCTACACTGGTGACGGGGAAAAAACTTTTTTTTTATTCCTTTAATAATTTTTGAAAGTGAGTTAAACGGAACTCAAAAATTTAATATTAGTATGATATTTAGCCCAGTGACGTTGACACAGGTCCGAGGTTCGACCCCCCGGGCTGAGTAAGGTTGATTCAGCCTTCAATTCCTTCAGTGGGTAGACAAAAGGAGAATCAAGAATGCTTGGGAACTAAACACTGGGAATTCCGCATCATAGGCCTAGACACCCAAATTGGACTGTTGCGCCGAGGTGTAGAGTTTACAATCTAATATTAAAGAATTTTTCGATGGAATAATTTCAGGTCGCGATTTTTAAATATTTTCATACTTAAAAATCGATTTTTAAATATATTAGTCATGGTCACTTAAGATTAAAATATCTTTAAAATGTTACTGTTAGTTTAAATTTATATGACAGATCTAAAATACAAGTTAGCAGAAAGAGTGAACCTATCATTATAAGTTAAATTCCAATAAGACACTGCAACTGTCAAGGTGTCAACGATTCTGATATGTACTAGAGCAAAGGTATCAAATCTATGGCCTATTAACACATTGTATGCGGGACGCGTACTAGTACGGTTTCTGATGATTGATACTTGATCGCGGGTTACGTACTAGTACGGGTTAGTGTAACAACATGGTTTGTTTGTGGGTAGAAAAATAACGGTATATACAGGAAAACGAAGCCCAATGTTCTTGTCTACTATATAGATTCTGGAAAATTTTAGACAAATAAAAACTAGTTTTTCATGAATCGATGCGGAACCAACGGAAGGATGATTAAAAAAAATCTACTTTTTATTTATCTTTGCGAAAATGATATGTATATGTACATTTATATATATATATATATATATATATATATATATATATATATATATATATATATATATATATTTGTGTGTTTATTTGTCTATTTATACATTTGTTTATAAATTTCAATATAAAAAAAAAAGTTGGTTAAGAAATTAAATAATTTTCGATTTCTTGAGATTTAACTGAATAACTAAATTTAAGAGCAAAACGCCCGCTCCCGGTAAATTCCGCTGCGAAATGTACCCGCACACAATGTGTTGAAAAAAAAGTAAACAAAATTTGACCCACTTCTCAAAAAGGTCACCATTACTTTTTGTAGAGAAAAACTTAACACAGCTACTACATTAAGAAGTATATTACTCCAATCATTTTTAAAATAGTAGTTTTAATATTGATAATACTCAAAGATGACAGTGAATGTCCTTTTAAATAAGCCCGAGATTTATAAATGAGGATTGTAAACTTCAGATATATTATTAAAGATACTTTCCACTTAACAACTGAGTTTTTATCTCAGAAATCGCACTTATCTACTTTAAAAACTATGAAACAACAATGAAAATTATCTTAAAAGAATGTAGTTTTTACATTCTTTCAGAATTACAATAACTAAACAAAGTTGGGCTAGGGCTCAAATTACGGTTCTGAAACAAACAATTTCAGAAGCCAAAACTAGTGGAACTTCCTCATTAATACTAAGCCACCATTGTTGAGCAAGTATCCATCAGCATGTACTCTGTGGCGCCACATGAACAATCACGCCTAATATCATAACATGATGACTAAAAAGAAATTTATCGAAATAAGACTACTAGAGGATAGACGAAAAATCCTTCAGCGTAAGGGCACTTGAGCTACTACTCTGCAACGACTTGCTGACAATACTATCAAGACATTTGATCCCTTCATAGTTTGCGGACGTCATTTTCGGTTTTTGCCGATCGTACGTCAGTCCTCCTTGATGCGTCTAACTGCTTTCGTCGTTGTAGATTAATACGATAGGCAAAGGCATTATAAATGGGTTTGTCAAAAGCAGGAAACAGAGTCATTCATCTTGGTTCAAGCAAGAGATTCAGTTTCAAATGAAGCAGAATACAACAATTCCACAATGGGGTTTCGGGGGTAATACAAGGAAAAATTGTTGGCAACAAATACTTAACATGCTTAACATTTAAGAGACTGAAATTTTTAAAATTGGGCATTATACAAGCAATTATTTGTGCTACATATCTGTTCCTTTTATGCGTTCTTTTTCGATATTATTCAAGATTATTGAATTGTTGAGTTTCAGGAACCCATTAAACGCCCATCGTCCCTTTTTAGAGACAGCTAAAAAAGAGATAATTTTTTAACGTTTTATTGAAACAAATTTTCTTATTCAAAGAAAGTAGAGGGCAATTCTATAAATAACCTACCAAACTTTCCGATATCTGCTATTACGTATTATTTTCTCATGTATATTGATATTTCATGCTTTCGAGTCTAGCACATAAATTGACTTATAAACTGAATTCCAGACGAGTAACTTCATTATAAACCTTCACTTTACAGTACTTTATTTACATGTGATAGCAAATACTCTTATCACGATGGCTTTTCTTTTCTTTTTTTTTTTAAGTGGCAATCCTATGATGTATAAAATGACAGCTGATCACTGATGATCACAGGCTGAAATAACATTGTTTTTCTTTGTGCAGTCCATAACTTAGATTTTAGATATTCATCAATTTATATTCGGCAGAAATGACTCGACATTTAAGGGTTAAGGTAATTTGTTCTTTAGTTTTCATTAAATTGGAAGAAAAGAACAGAGACATGCTCTAAAAACAGTCTCTCGACGAAGAAAAAAAGTTTCCTAAAGTTCAACAAAACTATACAATAACTAATAAAGAGAAATTCTTTCAACGGTAAAATAAACAGAATACTTTTAAAACATACTTAAAAGTTTTTTTTAAGTTAACAGCTAACAAGCATCTTATCATAGGAGAAAAAAAAAATTCTAAAACAAATCAAAACTTTTCAAGGATACCAACTATTCTATAAACATCATTATCACCCGTAATGAAACCATTTATCAATGTTTTGAATAAACCACCCCTACTACCACTGTAAATCGAATGTGCGCTGAAGTAGACTTGGGTAGTACAACAGAATTTTTTAATCATATGAGTGGAGGGAGGGAAATGAGTCAGAAATAGGCTTTAATGTTTTTTTTTAAATACATTCTTCGCGTTAACTAAAATTTTACTTTCGAAGCGCATGACTGACATTCAATTATACGGAAATTTCATTTCAATTTTGCAATCCAATTTTGTTCTTAATGCCTGAGAGCCAACAAAATAGTTATTTTTAGAGCCAGACAAATTTATATTTATTATGCACTAGTTTAGCTAACAATACTTGATTATTGTAAACATTTTTGTAGGGAATTTCCAATGTTTTCAATAAAAATATTAGGTACAATGGACGAGAACATATATTACCTGTAGAAGGAAATATATTGCCTGTCCGTATTATTTTTAAATTAAGTTTAAATAAATATACAATTAATGTAATCGTAAATGTTCCTATTATTTTAAGGGACCAGATTACTGCAATAGTTTCTTTAAAAAAACTATTCTAGAAATACACATGGAAATCTGTTTAAGCATTTTAAAGCAAATTTTAATAAAATACCTCCCATTTATCAGGTTTGGCTTGGATTGGAGCGCTACAGTCTACTGTTTTGCTCACGAGGGCTAATGAGACTAGGATCTACTTCTTAAAACAAATTCCGAACGGCTACGAACATTCATGCCAGAAGCAGGATTCGAACCCACGAACTCTCATACTGAAGAGCAGCACTCTAACATTTGACCATAGTTCGGTCCCATTTTATCAGGAGTTGTGACTATACATTGTGCTTTAATTTATTCAATTATTTCTGGATGTGTGTGTGTGTGTGTGTGTGTAAATAATACAAACAGAACAAGCAGACACAAATTGTCTGAAAAAAAAAAAGTCTATAAACCTAAAATTTTATAAGAATTATGCACAAGATAACTTTTTAAACTAATCTATATGCTTTGACAGATTAGTAAACTTAGAATATTAAAAAAAAATTAAATCTGTAAAGAGTAAATCTGAATGTTAACAATTTTCTACTCACACACACACCCAGAAAAAAAAATTACAAATCTCTCAAGGAACAAATAGTCAAATTTAGAAATTGGAAGTTCTTGACAAAGTGAATAATAAAGTACACTTAATTATTAAAAATTTCGATTTCTATTAAACATTTTTGTGAGATATATTACCGTGAGTGTGAGTGAATATCAAAGTTTTAACCAATAACTGTTATATACTTTGAGAAATACATAAGGTGATGTCATTTTCTCCGTTTCTAACAGTGAAATATCATTATGGGCACTAAATAGTGTACAAACTTGATAAAACAGAGTTCGTGAACTTCGTCACCAAATGATTTTTAATAGCCGCTTTTGAAGGTTTATAAATTCAGTTGCACATCCGTTATGGCATTATACGGATAAGATAAGAAGCGTAATAACTGTTCTATTGCGCTATTAATTTCAAGGTTTGACCTTTTAATACTTTGGTTAATATCCTTTTCAGAGCCTTTTCAATAAAATTAAATAATGTACTACGTAGCGAAAAATCTACAGAAGTTCCAAACTTATGCAGTTAATGCTGGATATTTTAAGATCAAGAGATAACATACTTTCACGGTTAAAGCGAGCAATGAGAAAATTCAGAACTTTTACTCATAAATCTTAATAGAACACATTGCCAGATGCAATTATTACTTAAATAAATGAAAAGAATGTCCAAAAAAAGATGTTCCTAACATTTTTATCCGTGATTATATTGTGATTAAAAAATCAGCAGTTCTGGAATTATTCACCACAGAGTCAACGTCCAAGAGGAAAAAATTCTGTTCCACACAATTTTTAAAACCACAACAGTATTCAGTATAGAGTGTGTTTTCACTAGACGAAAAGAATGTGTGTGAATAATTAATAAGAATTAAACTAGAAATATTCGTTTTTAATCTATACTAATATTATAAAGAGATAAAATTTGTATGTAGTGGATAAACTCGGGAACTACTGATCTGCTTATTTCAGATACAATATCAAAGCGTGAATCCTACGGTAAGTGTTTGAATTTACAAAGAAAAAGTCTAAACGATTAAACACGAAGAGAAAGGTGTCAGGAAGAATGATATTACCACGGAAAACAGAAATCCTTCTATTACTTTATCAATTTTTCTTAAAAATTAAAACAAAATATTTGACTTTACGGAAAAAAAAGTAGAAGTAAATAGTAAATGCATTAGGGAAGCTTAAGAGCCATACAACAAAAGCTATAGTTATGTCACAAAAAATAAAAAAACAGATTTGTTGAAGGACAAACAAGTTTTTTATTCTGTATAAGAACTTAAGAATTTCATATATAATGCAAAATAAAGCAATTGAAAACTACATTTTTTTAAAATAAAAGTCATTTTTTTTACTTTTGCTTCTTTTACATGGATCTGTTTAAAACAATGTAATGTAAGCTATGAGTATGTTAAAATAAAACATCCGACTTGTTGAAACACAAAACAATGTTCAAGATAGTTTTCTATTCTGTGTTTGAACTTCAAAATTTCGTATACTGTGCAAAAAAAAAATTCTTTTTTTAAATGGCAGTGTTTGGTTGTTCTCAATTTTTGCTTCTTTTACATGGACCTATTAAACAAAGTAGCCTGTTACGCAGTTTTAGCGAAATTGGTTTTAAGCGCAAACATCCAAACCTCAGTCAAGATGTTTATAACTGCTCAACCTGCCATAGAGGGTGAGGAAAAATCAAAACACCCGGCTCAATTCAGGGCTAAAAGGGTCTAGCACGCTAGACAGTATTTATTAAGGTTTGGCAGAGTAGGATACATTAGACAAACATTTTTACAAACTAATGTATGCAACAGAGAAAAGGGACAAAACAGTAGTAGATAGAAAATGACAGTTCTGTCCCACTGGGAGCTGGAAGCCCGACGTCACCCGTGACGTAGGTGATAACGTTATCTTATCTACGATAACGTTATCTATGTTGAGTGGAGTGGAGTAGTAGTGTTCCTCTCGTAACCTTTTACGAGCATGAAAGCGAAACTAGAAGTTTCTGTAGGAAGGGATGGCAATGGTTCATTTTTTCGAAAGTTTCTTGGAACGGTATGGCAACAACTTGAAATGTGGATATTAACTTTTCATACGAACCGTTGCCATTCCTTCCTACAAAAACTTCTAGTTTTGGTTTCATGCTCGTAAAAGGTTACGACAGGAACACTACTACTCCACTCCACTCGACATAGATAACGTTATCACCTACGTCACGGGTGAAATCGGGCTCCCAGTGGGTCAGAATCCCTATTTTCTATCTACTAACAGTTAAAGTTAAGGTAAAATAACAATTCAAATGTAAAAACCGTAAAAGGTAAGGCTAGAACTAAAAACTTAATATTACAGGAGTACGAAGTATCTCCAAACAAAATTAACAGTTGTTTATAAAGTACAATTTAAAAAGAAAAGAAAGAAAAATTATCCCTTTTAAAAACATTAAACTGGTTTGGAAAGCTAAGGTCTACTGCTGTGCGACACGAGAGCTAATAAGACCAAAACCTAATGCTTAAAAAGCCGATTCCGAGCAGCTAAGAACATTGACTGCCGTGGGATTCGAACCCATGAACGCCAGTACCCAAGAGAAGAGCTATTTCTAATCTTACGCGAATTTGGATAATTCGAAATGTTTTGTATTTCCCTTGAAATTTGAATTTCAATATTCGAAAAAAAAAGTTTATAAACACATTTATAATTTTAACTCAGTAAAAGCCAATAGTCTAAAAAGGCTACTACATTTTCCCTTTTCAACTAGAAATCCTCTCAATTTATACTAGATTTAGTAAAGATAACAGTAACTATTAATTGGCTAGTTGAGACTACGGTTAAATGAAATTTATATATCCTTTACAAATTTATTTATTTCATTTCTTAACCCTTTCGTGGGCCGTGGGAAGATTACTTCCCACCTACACGATCTTACAAAATACACCAGTGGGAAGCGCAAAACCCATTCTAATATATTGGTCTGGTTATTGAAAAGACAGGAAGACTGATTCCCGCTTCGGTTTTGCGTTGACATCAATTGCACAGGCCTGCAAAATTGAAATTTTTGAAAAATACAAAAGAAGTTTTTCCTTATTTTTAAGTTATTTGGTAAGCTGATTTCGAAAATGACCTCCATTTTTATCCATCACGTCAGGATTTTTTGTAAAATTGATATACATATTACTGGTAATGTCCTATATGGAAAAAATGCTCTCGAACTGTTTGCTTGTACTGACTGGAAACAGTGGGTTTTATCTATTCATGTGAGTTTATTTAATCTGTTTATGATGAGGCATATTAATTTTTAAACAACAATTAAAATTAAAAATGTATACATTTTGTATATGAAGAATAAAAACCATCGTAACCAGAATGCATGAGCCGCACTAGGGTGAGACAAAAAGTTCCCTCGATATTAAATTTTTTCCATTAATTTTATAAGAAAAACACTCCTAGAAAAACCCTAATGACCTGTTTTTACGTTTTATTAAGGTTTATACATGAAATAAATGTAAGTTTGAAATATATTTGAAATTCAATACGAAAGAAAGACATTTAAATTTAGTTACGTACATTTTATTTCCTTTAAAATTTCTTTTTGACGTTCTTCTCTTATGTTCAATCTTATCTTCATATCTTGCTAACATCCAACAATAGTCGGCAAGCATATTCCTATTCCACCTACCTTGATATTTTCTATCCATATCCTTGATGTCTTGGTGGAACCTTTCTCCATGTTCTTCGCTGACGGATCCTAAATTTTCAGGGAAAAAGTCCAAATGCGATTGGAGGAAATGCAATTTTACACTCATGGAGCAGCCCAACACTTGAAATTTGTCTAGCATGTTGCCAACAATTGTTTTAAATTTGGGATCTTTGTGATTGCCCAGAAATTTTCCCACATCTTTGAAAGCAACCCAAGCTTCTCTTTCCTTTAATGTCACAGATGTCTCAAAGTTGTTATCCCTAATAAGTTTTCGGATGTCTGGTCCTACGAAGACTCCCCCTTTCAATTTGGCTTCAGTTAATCCAGGAAACTTTTTGCACATATATTTAAAGCAATAACCATCTTTTGGAAGAGCCTTAACAAACTGCTTCATAACACCTAATTTTATGTGCAGGGGGGTAATAATATTTTTTTTTTTTTTGATCAACCAAGCTTTCTCGAATTACATTTTTGGTGCCTGGCACAAGATTCTACATTTGGGCCAATCTTTTCTAACTCAATGTAGTGTTTTGTCACGGCTGTCCCACTCACAAATAAAACACGGAAATTTTGTATACCCGTGTTGTTGACCAAGAAGCATGGTGATGATTTTTAAATCACCACAAATGATCCAGCCGTGGTTGTCATATTTATTTTGTTGTGAACGAGAGCTAGGTTTTCATACCTTTCTTTTAAATGCAACTAGTGTTCAACTGGCACAGACACCCATTGGTTTCCTTGATGAAGTAGGACGGCTTTAAGGCTCCTTTCTGACGAATCTATAAAAAGTCTCCATTCATCTTTATTGTAGGGAATCTTAAATTTTCTCATCAATCCAGGAACATCTGAGCAATAAACAAGGTTCTCGTCTTCATCAAAATACTGAATAAATTCCTTTTCACGATTCCTGTACCAATAAAAAGTGTTTCCTTTGGCCAATAAGTTTTTTCTTTCAATCTGGAGCCTAATAATTGAGCTGCCTCTTTAGAAAGCCCAAGATTTGTCTTGGTCTCCAAGTTTCATGCCAAAATATACAAAATAAAGCCGTAATAAGTACCCTGTGATGTTCCTCTTGCGATTTTTAATGACACTATATTCGCTGCAAATGTAGCAAAAGTCATCAGGAATATTTTCACAACTTCTCGAACTTGAAGCCATTTTCACAGAGTAAGTACTGGTGCTTACATGTGGTCACTAATAAGGATTTGAGGGTCGCTATAGGTTGACAGCGATTGCGACGGGAGGGAGGGATGATGAAGAGGGACATTGCGCATTCCCAGGCTCGCGCGCTTCCAGGAATCTGTCTAATCGGTGATCTGGATCAACATTGAAGATTTTAAAGCCCTAAAATACTAACTGCGCTTTTGTAGTTTACCACAGAAGGGAATTTTGAGGGTTTCACCATGGTAAAATGTCAAAACACGAAGGAAAATATCAAAGCAAAATACATGAGAAATATTCATAAAAAAACACATAAAATTGAATTTTTCAAAAAAAATGTGACGTGATAGACGTTTTTAATGATTCATTTCAAAATCAGTACTAAAAAATACGTTAAGTTCAGTTGTCACATTCCTTGTATTTTTTTCATCGCAGGCCTGTGTTGTTCGATCGATTGAATAAAATTAGCAGCTCTGTTTTGAAAGTTTGGAAACGTGGAATGAGAAATAAATGGCCCACGAAAGGGTTAAATTAAATGGCTAAATTTTGAAATATCAAGAACAAATTTGTAATTATTATTATTATTATTTTAAATCTACTCGTTTAAAGAACTATTCGGTATTTGTTCCTTTTTCTGAATATTGTTAAATATTTTTACGAATAAATATTAGATAAATATAATAAAAGATTTTTAAGAGTATTTAACGTAAAATATTGCAGTTACATTTCACTGCTTAAATATTAGAAGATCTAACATTTATTCTATTTTAAGTTGCACAATATATAAGTACGTTTAATAATATTACTCAAAAATGTTTTTGTGTTGAAAATTTAACATCATGTGTATGTTTAACAAACATAGGGACCTTTTATATTAAATATACATATTGCCTTTTATATTTAAAGACAAATATAAACGATTTGTTAAATAGAAGTCTAAATATTATTTATATCAGCAATTACAATTTCTTTCTTCGGTAATATCAATAAAGTACAGCACAAATATATGAATTTATATTGTATTGAATATAATTATATAACATGTGATTATATAGATATAACACAATTTGAAAATTATTTTAATTACAAAATTACAAACAAGGGTGAATTTTTTTGGGGCTTAATCACTATTAGATTACTACTGTTAATACAAAACAGAGGCTGAAATCGAGAGAGTTGCAAATACTTACGAAGAGAACCGCGATCTGCCGATACGTGATCTAGTGTTAGGGTAGCACACACAATTATACATAGAAAACCTTATACGAAATATACCAGGGGACAAGATTTCTGTTGCAGAAGTTGTTTGTAACACTTCACGTCATATGGTTTAGGTACTAATGAGAATTGCATTAGGAAATGAAAACCTTTACTGAAGAAGATAGACAGAAGAAAAAAAAAAACTGTTTGAAAATTCAAATTACTCTGTTGTGTGATTTTCAAATAAACTGGAATAAAATATTTTTATAGTAATCTTCCCGAAATTTTTCACTGCTGCCCGATAAAATTATTCAATAAAAAAAGGGAGAATTATTTTAAATAAAGCCGAGCGCATAATACAAAACTTTTATTACGGAAATTTTAATTTAAGCCACAGATTGCAAATACTTTAACTGTAATACACAACACAAAATAGGTCATGACGGTAGGAATTAAAAGAGTGAACTCATATTATAAAATAAAAAGTATAAATAACGTAAAAGTATATAAATTCTCATGATTGCTACTTAAATTATAAAATTAAGCTGCGCACATAATTGCTACGTTGAGGATAGAGAGAACATTTTTTAGATTATTTTCATATACTTAACAAACGGCTGCCATAAAGTTTCAATTAAATTTAAATCGAAGAATGTAAGGTTAAAAAAAAAGTCGAAACAAGTTTATCATTAGACAAATTTCAGAAAACGCATAACTTCAAACAACTGATTATTCATTTATGATTCTACGGACAAATGAGTAGACTAATCTTTCCAACTTTTTAAAAGATATTTTAACGATAATTTGGATATATACGGATTAGGTTTCTCAATACGAATTTCAAAAAACACAATCATTTAAAGTAATTGATTTTTCATTTATAATTCTAGGGACGGATGAGTAGGCTAATCTTTTTGACTTTTTAAAAGATATTTAAACGATGATTTGGGTATATATCCGATCATGTTTCTCAAGACTCCAATAGAATACTTCTCTACTTTTTTCAATTCTTAAGAATACATTTCACAGTTTAATCTTGACTTTTGAATGAAGATCCTGTAAAAATACGAACTCCAAGTTCAGAAAAATCTAGAAGAGCAAATTTGATGAATATAATTAAATTTAAGAATTCCTTTGGAATACATGAGGGCCACATTAAAATCTCGAGCTGCGGAACAAAGGTCTGGATGAGAGCCATGTGTTTAAGAAGGAAAAGATGAGGTCTTCCGGAGAACGGAGAAAAATTTAAAGGAGGCGGAAATTACTCGCTAACACAGGAAATCTTTATTTAGACTGTATTTGTGTTATTTATATTGTTTCGTGTTAAAGACATACCCAAGAAATACCATTTCCCACTCTCATATCTTTGTCAACGCAATGAAGACTAAACTATTTTTAATAAAAGTATTTAATAATGTTATGAAAGCCATTAAAGGTGGTTGGATACCGCCCATACTGGATTTTTCTAGCTCCGTATTAACAGATATGAAAACTGTCCTACTTCTGAGAGGTTTGCATTTAAGATTACAATTAAAAATTTCTTTGAATTTGGCAGCTTACAAAAATATTCTCGAGACTCACGGTTTGCACATGACTGATATAGATCATAGTTACAAAAATAATCTAATCCTGATATTTGAAGACCATTATTTCAGTTATCAGTTTAGCCAAAGAAAATAAAATTTTGACCAGAAAGCAGACAAGTGGTTTATTATTAGAAAAGTATTCATGAAGACGAATCTTCCGACTATAAAAGGAGATGATAAACACTGGTCCCTTTTCTCTTCCAAGTTAAATAATGAATGTAACTATATCCACGCGCAGGACGCGATGCTGGACTATAATTAGATTGCAGTCGCTGAGAGTGAAACCACACACCAAAGAAAACGTTTATACTTCATCCTGTCTTGATTATGGATGATAACGTCACATCCTGAGTTTTCTCTATTGAAAAAAATTGTATCACAGATGGTTCTTAATCCTGGGAACAAGTACATTCCTTTTTTCCCCTTAGTTACAGTGACCCAGAAACACAATATTTAGAAAATTTGGACCGTAAGAAACAAAATCCACAATTATTATAAAGCATAATTACTTCATAATCTAAATTTAGAATTATTTTTCACCCTATATTGCCTTATCTCCTTTCCAATCATTTTCATTAAATGTCATCACTCGTATTTAATAATTTAAAACCAGAAAGAAGTTTCGTTTAAAATGCAACATAATAAATTGGTTTTTAAACTGTTCTGATGTTACATGTCAGCTGTCATATGCTGAACAAGGATGCAAACGATAACAAAAGTCCCTTTCCTATTTAAATAATGATTTTTTCAAATAAATTTAACAAACGTTAAAGTAAACGGCCACAAATAAGATTCTGCAGTCCCTTTATTTCTTCAATTATGATTTAGGCTATGAAATAACTTCGAGGTTAAATAAATAAATAATAATAAATCGTTAAAATATTTTGCTACATAGATTGACTATCCTCAATTAATCTTATTTTCGTTTAAAGTTGTGTCAACCTCCTGCTGTTGATATTGGGTAAATTTAAATCCAGTACACGAACTTCAACATTTTAAGTTTTCTCACAATCTAAAAAAATATAAGCTTGCAGTAAAAGAAAGTTACCGTAAAATGTCAAATAGTTCGGTTTTTAAGATTGCACAGACAGAAACGACGTGAAGATGTAACAAATGAATACAAGATACAATCGGATATCTATCAAGGAAATGAATATTTATCGACTCCTATCAATTATTTTTAAAGTCAATAAACAATCTTGTTATTGTTACAGTAAGTTGGGTGGGTATGGATAGTGAAAGCAGTATAGAAAAAAAAAGTACGATAAGTTGTCTAATTGGATGCATTTCAATTACTTTCCCGGGCAAAACACCACCGCGCCAGACGCATCAAAAATTAAATACGTGCGCACAAGCGAGGGGCGTGGGAATTGCCGGTTCATTAATGATCTCTTCAGTCAATAAAACAGGTAGAAAAATACAGAGTGAATGAAACGGCAATTACGATACGGCGGTTTTACTAAGTGAATGGTTCAGCAGGAGACGAACAGAGTGATATATTAATTGGATCGTTAACTTCAACTTTTATTCATTACAACTCTAGATAAAAAAAAATTCCCCCGGTTTTATCTTTCCAATCTACGAAATACTGATAATTATTCTTCAATACTTTGTCTTTTACTCGCTGAATAAAGTTTGAAACCCCGCGTTTGTAAAAAATACGTAATAAAGCATATGTTGCCAGCGATTTATTTCCATATCATTTCAATTTTCTTTCAACGGTTACAAACATATCTAGAAACGTAAAACGTAACACAATTTTGAACCACAGCTGAGCGACAAATCAACTGGAATACTTTCTACGGTTTCGTTTCGAGCCGAAAACACACAGTCGCGTGCCGAAATACACTGAAGAGTAAAACCACAAGAGTATTCAGAGGTTCTAAACCACAACAGCCACATCTGAATCACGTTATACAGACGACGAATTAAACCGTTAGAGCGTTAAGAACCAGTCATCCGTCAAAGTCGTTTTCTGTGAACACCGCTTCGTGTGTGCTAATCCAACGATTACCAAACTTTTTCGATTCTCGCCACTCTTACTGAATTCATGTTTTCTTTTTAAAAGACGATCTCTGTCAAATTCTAACAAGTACACTTTCCGAGATACTCATTACTTTCGAACTTAAAAGGGCTTGTTAAAAACTAACTATATTTTTTTACGCTACTGCGAATTGGAAGTCTCGACTCAGTTCCCGAACTGCACATCTAAGTCCTTCTGGAAAAAAACTGGCATTTGTTTCAAAACGATTGGGGGGGGGGGAGTTACATAAAGGATGGAAAATTGCTCAAAATATTTTCAATGTTGAATGATACAATACATTTCTTTTGTTTAGATTTTCCCAAATATTAAAACCAATTTTAATTTCATTGCAAATTTAATATAAGTATTGGCTGCAAGTTATTAAAAATGGGTTTATAATCACTATTAGTTTACTTTAATATTTTTATTATAACTCCACAACAACTAAGTTCCACCTACTAAATAAAAGTCACAACATTAAATTGTACATGTAATAATTACAACAGAACATTAATGAACAGAATAAGTATCCCATAGTAAACAATACACTTCAAACTTTGTTTTCTTTCAATATAACCTATACCCACATCTCAACAATGAAATTAAATATGCTTTTCGCAAATGAAATTATTATTGCATTTTATTATTTGCATTATTTCTTAGGATTTCTCAAAACTTACAAGTATACATTAGTCATAAATCTATTTAACAAGCTAATTTTTAATAAGAAAATTTTAACAGGGATAAAAAACTAAATAGTTTAGGAAAAAGAAATGATTCGGCAATATTACTAATATTAGTGATATAGGTTATATTAACAAAAATCTCAAAAACAATTTTTATTATCCGACTGCAATTTGCTATAAACTGGTAGTAGCACAATAACCATGCTAATATGCTTTGTATTTGGCACTTTTACCAGAACAAAAGAAATTAGATTTTTAAACAATCAAATTCATTTGACACAAGCTGTTTACTTCATTTTAGAAAAAAAAAAAAAAAAAAAAGACATATTTAGACCCAGAAGAGAATACCTTCATTTCATATATTTCATTTTCAGATCTGAGAATTTCGACATACTGTCTACTTATAATAGCACAATAATTTAATAAGCTTAGTGAACCCAAATTTAGTAAAACTAAAGAAATTTCTGTTGATGATCTATATCTAATAAGCATCATTACACACTTTAATTACTAGTTAGCTATGTAATTAATCAGTTTTACTTTCATTGAAAACTAGATTTTACACCCATTATCAAAAATACAATATTTCTTTGCCTCTGATAGATAAAACAGATTACTATAAAATGTTATATGATAAGTTATTTAAATGATGCATAGTAATTTTATTCTAACTATAATTATTAGAGTTAACCTTAATTGTACTGTATTACTGTTTAATGTGTTTTACCTTTTATTTTAATTTAATAATAATCATTTTCTTTTTCATTTCCATCCTATAGATATTTTTTTTTTTAAATCTGCAATTATAGCTTGAATTATACTACTATGATATCATAAACTTATTAAACTTTTAAAATTGCACTAAGATATAAGTAATACTAGTTAAAAAATAACAGTAATGATAAGTAATTTCTCTATAAATACTAAGTAAAAATTACATTATTAAAACTGTATACACTAAAATATTTTTAAAGCATCTTCATGGAAAAATTTCAGTATAACAAAATTAAACATTTAAGAGTTATGAATTAATTTTTTCCAATAGAAATGCATATATGACAAACAATTATATTTTGCACTTTTAAACACTAAAATGATGAATTTACAAAAGTTTATGTGAAAGTTTTTTTTTTTTCTGAAATACACTATATTTTAAGTATATCATACATAGAATTTATCACAAGGTTAAATTATCTAGCTTCATCAATAAATTTCTACAACATGAAAACATTTACAATTCTAAAAACCTTAAATTAATCAAACTGATTTGAAATACAAATTTCAGTTAAAAAATATAAGTGAAAATAAAAAGGATATAAAAATTTAAAGCTAATCTCTTGTGTTTTTATTCACTACATTTGTAAGAAGCAATTGAAAGGAAGGTAAATAATTATGACCCCTTATACATTTACAAGACAATATTTTTTAAAGAATAATTGGATCAAATACATTTATCTTATTAATTGTGAATGAAAAAAATCATCGCGTTTCTTTATAAAACTTTATTTCACAAACTCAATATACTTTTATCTCAATGTACTTTTAACAATTATATTATATTCACATTATGTACACAACCTCACTTTACAATTATGTATGTTACTCTTAATATGAAAAACCATAAAAATTTAAAGAAATGTAAGATTTCAATATCAATGAAAAAAATTAAGAGAACATAAAATAAAAAATGATAAGGAGTTTATTAAATACATTAGATTATTTTAACACAAATTGATGATTCAGAAATGAGATATTCAAGAATTTGTTGTAAAATATTCATGAACTGATATACAGATAAATGCTATGCTTAAAAATTAATATTTTATTTAAATATTAAAATGAATGATATTAAGAATCATCAGTAATACTAAGTGTAATCACCGTGGTGAATAAGTAATAATGAGTAATTTTGAAGTATTCATTTGCTCAATGATTATAATGTTGGCAAGACAAGGGGTTGACAAGTTATCTAAAGATTTCCTTGAATTTTTCTATGTTGGTATGTATAATCATGGAATAAATGAGTATCAAATATAAAGAGACAGGAACTCTGATGTAAGTATGACAACAAATCACTTGTATTTTAGAAAACATAATGTTAATATATACATTACAGATTGAAGTTATTTAATAAATGATATGTGGAGACAGTTGAATGTGATATATTTTTAATTGAGATATGCTTAGAGTCAAAAATGAGAAAAAAACTTACAATTGTAATTACATCTTCATAATTTTTAGTGTTTTAAAAGGCATTTAATTTCACCGTTTGATTTGACAACTCAGGTCATATTTTTTATAGCTCTTTAACTGTAAAAACACTTTTACTTCACATTATTCGTAAATTAACATAATACTATACATAAGCTAACCATAATAAATAGAAACATGACGAATGATATTAGTAGAAAGGGAACTCTGACAACAACATTAGATTGGTAGTTAATAAAGCACATTATGCCATTGACAAGGTACATATATTACAACAATATACATTTTGAGCTGTAATTATAGTAAATTGAGCATAATGTTTACTAGATACGCTGTCAGACTTGATGCCTACAATGCCGAACAATGCCTTTTAAACATTTTAAACGAAAGTGACAGTTCAAAACACATGAAGAAAAAGTTAAAATAAAATGTAAATATTACGATAGGGATAGTTAAATTGCTTCTCATGACTCATGTATAAACATAAAAATCCAACATACAATCATAAACAGTATTAACACGGAACACTCACCAGAAAAGAAGATGCAAGGTGTCTCAAGAGCAACGTGGCTCACACAAGTATAATCTCACTAATGGCACAATTTAAGACGATCGCACTGTTTTTCAAGTCAGCTTCGTTTACAGACGAATAACCCACACCCACATCCCATGTTTGCTATTCGCTTTAGCACACACACACACACACTCGTTGTTGCTCTAGAAAAAGGATAAACTTCTACCACATCCAACTTCTAATGGTTTATATCGATATACATAGAGCCTATCGATATCAATTTTGACGATTGACAGCATTTACAAAAATAATGAAGGAAAGTGTAGATAAAATAAAAGCTTACTTTAAAGTATATGAAAAGTGATATAACATAAATTTTAGAATATTTAATATATTATACTTAAATATATTATCTTTGTAAAAGAAAAAAAAATCGTGCATTTTTTCCTATAGATGGAGCCACTATATAGGCCATTCAACTCTATTGATTACAATAGTTTCGGTTTCTTTAAACTCTTGTTAAATGTCTTTAGTGAAAGTAACTACTTACGTGAAAAGTCACGAAAGTATTTGTCGTTAACTAGGCTGCAGAAAAACTAGAACTGATTGGAAACACTGTTACGCTTAAAAAGTATTAAAAAAAAAGAAGGGAAAAAATTTAAACTTACACTAGAACGGATTTTACAAGTGTAGGCCAAAAAACTCCCCAAAATTCACAAAAACTTTTCAATAGACAGCAATTATACTTTCTTAATCCCAGAAAATAGATATGTATTGTATATATATATATATACATACATATATATATATATATATATATATATATATATATATATATATATATATATATATATATATATATATATATATATTAAAAAAGATATGAGTTTGTTGGGGGGAGGGGGAGAAATAAAAACAGTAACTAAAAAAAACTAAATAAATAAAAACTGCAGGTTAATGTCAGACATCGGGTGTCTTTTTTTTCTCCAATACTGTATATGCAACAGTTAGTGGTTAATACGTTAGTTGCAGGGTATAACACTGTTCCTAAGTTCAAGTCAGTTTTCTGTTATTGATATTTATATTTGATTGTTTTATGAAAGAGATAGCCCCCCCCATCAGATTTATGCCTATATTCCACAATTTCCTTAACTCGGCCTTAAGCTTATTGTATTTAGGAAAATAGAAAATATTGATAATTAGATTTTAGAATAATAAAAAAATTATATTTTAAGTTTGAAACTGTTGATTTGTACAACACTGCATTTCAGCCTTTTTTTCATTTTAGTAGGAATTAAACAGTAATAAAATAACAGTGAAAGGAAAATTTACATGTAACGCCCATTTCATTTCTGAATCCAGAAATTTAAGTCCCATTTTCAGGCGGATGAAATATTACTAATGTGCAAAATTTTTATTATCTTGAATGTGTTTGTTAAATATTGGCATCTATTAAAATTAGCATGTACTTTTGTTTCCAAATGTAGTTTATTTCTTATACTTCAATGCAAAGTAACACTGTTTAGTAGGCAATAACAGTATTTTACTGAATGTCAGAGATATATAAAACTCATTTTGTTTTCAAATTGCAATAAATTTAAAGTGAAACATATAAGCTTCTATGTTCATGACCTTTTATTCACAATTTACTTAGTAAAAATTAAATAAAAAATGTGATCAACCTGAAAATTTATAAACAAAACCTCCATTTCTCAAATTTTGTAAGTATTTAGACCATTCCTAGGACAATGTTAAGTTAATAGAAGAGGAAACAGCATTGGTGTAGTATAAATATCACCATTCGTTTTAAGTATCTAAAATTTGCTCAAGCAATGACAGATTTTCGGAAGCAATCTTCTCAAACCTTTTTAAAACAGCAAAATTAGATAAATCCCATAGAAACTTAATGGAAAGTAATGAGGAAAAGAATGTGAACAAGTTTGTAAAGCACTTTAAGAAATGGTAAAAAAAAAACTCTTTGTTGCATGTTACTATTTTATCTAGATGACTTCAGCCGGGTTGGAGTATAAACACACTTATATGTTACTAAAGTGGTTAGGTATACACAATGACAGGACTATCACTTAGACCAGAGAATAACAGATCACAGCTCTTCAGATTTCTGCCTCTGTGTTGCACAACTTTTACACAAATGGCCCTTTAGTACCTCTGTTATCTTATTTCGTAGACAGCTTGCCTATTTTCTCTGAATGTCCACTAATTCCTGACACAGAGAAAATGATAGTAGTCATGATTATAGATTCTGTATATTACAGCCTAGTAGAACTATTTCGTCTAAAATGGCATCTGAATAATTTAACATGAAAACACCATCAGGAGTTATAATTCAGTTTCAGAATTATGGTAGTAGTTACCATTTTTTTGTCTCAAAACTATGAAGAAGTATAGCTATTGAGAAATAATTAACATAGTTTCATTGATTTTGCATACACCATCCGTATAGCTTGTTTATGTTTAGCTAGAATTAACTTTAGCTAGAATTAGGCTTTAATTTTCTGAAACATTTTATACAATTAAGGCATGGTGAAAATTCGTCAAATAAAAGATTATTATAAATGATTAAAAGATATTAACAGTAATAACTTATTATATTAATCTGTATGTAATAGAAATGAATGACTGATGAATTTAATTTGATATAATTCTTTCCATTAAAATGTGGTAATTATTTCTTATTGCATTATAAATTTATATAGATGTTCTAATGAATTATGACTATAGGATAAAGTGTGAGTGGGAAGGGAGAGAGGGGGGAAATTCTGTCCAAAGAAAAAATCTAAAGTCCTACAAAATTGAAATTGAATTTTGATTAAAAACATTTATGCTTTTTTCTATCATCTTCATAAGGGAAGATTTTTCTCCTCATTTTATACCTTTAAACCTCCCTCTTACCTGCTAACTATAATGCAAGATGAGAAATAGGTTTAATCTGTACACACTCTTTTTTCCTGTACAGGTAGATGGTTTTCATGCATCAGTAAAGATAAAAAATATTACCCTGTAATTATAACTTGTATATTAACCACTCCTACCATCTAACATGTATTAATAATAAATATATGAAGGCAGTTTTTTTTTCAAATTCTGATAGACCATAAAACAAAGACAAGTTTATAGAACAAAATGAATTTATTACCAAAAGTTATGTATAAAGTTTCTTTTCAACATAATTGCTATGAAGATTTAGATAATTGGCATATTGGTGGAATGTTGCTGCCAGTGATGACCAAAAAAATTCAAACAATCCTCACTAATATGAAAGTTATGAATATGGTTTTGGGGAACTCAAAAGGTGTGTTGCTTACTGAGGTTATGAATACAATCAATACAGTGATCTATTAACATACTTTACAACAACTGTGAAGAGCCATTCAAAACAAAAAAAAAGACAAATGTTGATTCTGAAAAGCATGATAGTGTCCCTCATACCAATCCTACTGTGATTTTCATATCTTCCCTGATTTGAGGAACTGGCTAGGAGGTCAGAGGAACATTGAAGTCCATCTCACATGACTGTCAACAATGTTCCTCAAATTGCATCTTGTTTTGGTTTGGAGCGCTATGGTCTACTGTTTTGCACACGAGGGCTAATGAGACCGGGACCTACAGTTTAAAGCCGAATCCGAACGGCTACAAACATCCATGCCAGCAGCGGGATTCGAACCCACAAACTCTGGTTTCAAAGAGCAGCGCTCTACCATTCGGCCATCGTTTGGCTAATTGCGTATTGGAAACCTGGTCTACTGGTATGGCAAATGCATCAACCTCAAAGATGATTGAATAGATAAGTAACCCTTTTTGTGTGAAACTTTAAGTATTATTTTCATCTTGTTTTCTCTAATTATGTCTTTGCTTTATAATCCATTGGAAATTGATTTAAAAAATGTGAGTATCACACACATAACTTGAATAGTAAAAAAAAAAAAAATAAATAAAATCGCAAACTCCATCACCATCATTAAATTTTTAATTACCATTCATCTTCACTTGTTAATAGATATATTATAAATTCACACACACACACACACACACACACACACACACACACACACATATATATATATATATATATATATACAAACATATATTTGCCAATCACATACAATATGTATCTGGTATTTTGAGTTGTAGGTTATATTAATAAATATAAGATCAAACACTACTAGCATTGGAAGATTATTTTATTGAATTATTTTGGCTACTTATGTTGTACTTATATTTATACTACACATTTTTACTGATATTAAAACAAACTTTAAAACCTAAAATTCTTTTGAAACCTTTCCTTAGAATATACTTTTATTAGATAAAGTGAGCAAAATTTACAACTTTCATCAGTGTAAATAAATGCATTGAGAATGCAATATAGACAAATAATATGTATTTTCATTAATTTAATTCTACCAAATTAGAGAATAAATATTGCTCACTAATAAAGAAATGAAAAATTATGAAATATTTTCTATAGTCATAAGCAGCATATAATTCTAAAACATTTTGTTAAATTTTCCAGTCTTTGCAAAATGATGATGATATAAGCTACCACACTCTCAGTCTTCTGTATAGTATGACCTTTTTCTCTTACAATATACATCATTTTATAATCTTCTTTTAAGAAATTATGAATCACAGTCAAAAGTTTCAGTTACATTTCCTAAAGTATAGTTTAGTTGTGTTTACAAGTGTGTAAGGAAAAAGAAATTCATCTTCAAAGCGAAATATATATTTATAGAATAATCATGAATTTATTTATTATATATGATGCATAGGGGAAATCATACAACATGAACTGCAAACAGTAAAAAACGCTTTAAAACTGATAAAAAGATAGATTCATATACTATAAATTATTTTCTAGAATTTCTTACTAATGCTATAACATAAATTCAAAAATTTTTAAAAGAGAATTAACTTTCTTTTTTCCAATTTTCACAATAAGAAGCAGCTTATTTTAGATACAGATTATATAAAAAAATGCGAGTTATTTTCAAACATTAAAAAAATAGTTAAAAAAAGGGAAAGAAAGAAATTTAATAAATAAACAACATGCATTGAAATATTAATGCAAATAGATAACTGATATATAAAGTATGTGAGTAACATTGTTCGAAGAATAAAATTACGAGTTTGTATTTTTATCATTTAAATTTTTTAAACAGCTCATATGAATCAACATGAGGGGCATGATGGAACCATTGAGATACTTTCTGTAAACTTACAAACTATCATAATTAATTGTTATATTTTATTTTTCTGTAATACATCAAAAATTTAAACTAAACACATCTAAATTATTTTTTCCCAATTTTAATTATATTTCATTTTGAAGAAAAGAACCTCAATTCAAGAGTGCAATCTCTTCCATTTTTCCACCAGTAAAATCTTTACTTGTAATTTTTACTTCTTTGTTCATTTCAAATCTCACTGGATCCAGCTGTGCAATTTGGACTCTGAGTGCTGATTTTGTAATTTTGAGAGACCAACTGGACAGCTAACAAAAATAATGCTGAATTACCTTAATTTTCCTGGAAATGTGCATTTGTGTTGCTTGATAGAGTCAAGTTGCTATCACTTTTCTGATAGCCTATTTCACTGTCTGACATATGCAATAGACATATGTAATAGTGGTCTATTTTCTAAGTTTTAATGTCAATAATATGATGGCTTAAAGGATTCAGTTGTTAACTGTCTCATCTTTGTTAAATCTAGTCCCAGAAAAACAAATAAAACAAATTTGAGCTAATTTTTTTTAAGTTTACGAGTAATTTTGGATAGCCACTGAAGCTTTGGAAGGCTGTTGGAGATTTGAGCCCCAAGTGTCCATCCCTGCTGAGTATCATATATAAAATGAACTTGATTTTAAAATAAAAATAATATTCATATGATAGATACGTATTTAATAATTACAAATAAAATGCTAAAAATTCAAAACAAAATAATTTGGTTATAAAATTAAGTATATTGCTTTAGAGAGAACTTATAAATTATCAACATATATCAATAAAATATAACAGAAAAAACATTCATATAAAAATATAAGTTGACTAGATTATTTAGAGTTCTTTAGATACTATATAAGAGGATTTCATTCTAGGTGTTCTATTCTACGTAACTTCAGTACAGCATCATTGATTTGATTTCTTGACCTAGAGATATAATCTTGCTTTTCAATAAATCAGCTTGATGCTTATCAATACATCGTTTTAAATGGGGTATAAATATTGAATTTTCTTCTTGAGGCAAAAGTCCTAATAATTCAACAGGCTTAAGAGTTTCAGCGAGATGCGCCAGAACACCTATAATTAAAAATTAATTTTATAAGCTTTCAAATTCATACATGAATATAAAATACACAATAGATTATTAAACATTTTGTAATTCTTGTACATGTAATTTGTAAATGTCATGTATTTTATTTTATAGAACAATATAAATATACTTATTTTTTAAAAGTAGTTTCAAATTTGAATGCTAAAAAGTTATTCAGAATTTTCTAAATATACTGCTCAAGTTTAAACAATAAATGTTATAGATGCCTCCTACAATATATTATCATGTGTTATAATGTTTTACAGAAATGAACAAACTTGTTTTGAAAATCAAAAAAGAGAAAGTGATACACAAATAGATATCAATATGTTAGAAAAATGCATCTATGTTGGTAATAACAATCTAAAACGTTAGATTTATAAAAATGGATAATTATTTATGATTGCATTGTAATATAGGAGAAATCTGCAGTATAATCTTAAACTAATAATAAAAACAAAAATTAACATAAAAATTAATATGATTGCAAACTATTTCATAATGATGAACTAGTGTTCTTGTAGATTATCATTGAAATAATATACATCAATCTCAATTTTATAGTAGATAAATTATTAATAAAGACAGAGTTGTTTGTATTAGTTTGATTGTTTCAAAGCAAATATATTACCATGGAATGTCTGTGAATAAACTTCTAACTGTGGATGATTTTCAGAGAGACTAATCATATGCTCATGCAATAATTTGAACAGCATACACCACTATGATAGAAAAGTAAGCAGTTTTAGTAAACTAAATTTAAAATTTAAATATAAAAGTTAACATCATTTGATTCACATAAAATACTTTTTAAAGGAATCAAGAAACAAAATAGAAGGGAAAAAAGAAAAGGATACTTTTAGTATTAATATTAAAGTACTAAGTATTAATATAAAAGACTGATTAAAAACATCTTTCCAGCAATAATTAATGAAATAAGTTACCATTTTCAGTTTTTAATGTGTAAAGTAATCAATTTTAAAGGAATTTTTCATACATTTTTATGCATTAGGTACTTGTAATTTAGCATTTACCCATTCTATGCACATTATATGTTTATATTTTACTATGAAGTTATGTAAGCAATTTAACATTAACTGTGATAACTGGACAGATAACAGTATAGCACTAAAGCTATTATTAAAATTTGAACTGGTTGGCTTTATAAAAGTCTGGTACTAATTACTTAACAATGTTAACAGTTCTATCAGAAATTTCAATTTTTTTATATCTTACACTTTTTTAAATGAAATTATTATTTAAACATTGGGGAAAAAATTGTGCATACAGGAATAAAAACAAAGATAAAGAAAGATTCTAAAATACTTTCAGAGTAAAATTTATGAAAAATTTAATGATAAAAATTTGGTGGGATGTAATGTAATTTGCTTTATTTGTGTATGTATGTGTGTGTGTATATATATATATATATATATATATATATATGTGTGTGTGTGTGTGTGTATGTGTGTGTGTAAGAAAAATTCTCAGGTGTTTTCAAAACTTAAATCAAAGGCTAAAATTTCCCGCGTTATTTTGCATTCTCTTTTTTAACCCCTAATCTAAATTGACCACTGGGGCTACAATTTACCTGCTCAGAGAAGGGGCCTGACCAATTATAATCCTATATGGCCCTAGCAGACAATTTAGGAAATTTCCAAATAAAAAGGAGATACATGCTGTCGGAGACAGATTTTTTTCCCCAGATGTTGACCCAGGTGTTAGGTGTCTTGTAGTTAGAACTTCATGCTAGCTGACCCTTCAGTTTGTCCTGTCCCTATAATGAAGTGGGAACCTATCCTTCAACGTTATCTTAATAAAGGTCTTTAGTTGAAACGGTATCATTTTTATGGCCATGACTGCAAACACCCATCGAGAAGTCCGTCTCATTACACATACACACACACACACACACACATATATATATATATATATGCTAGACTTTATATGTTAAAATTCAGTAAAAGTTATAAAATTTAATGGATTATAAGAAAAAATTATTTTTTAATGAATAAGATGTAATTTTTTTTTATTAAAGTATTAATTTTCCAAGTAATATATTTCATACAAAAAAAAAAAAAATCCAACCCAGAATGTTTTTAGTCTTACATCTAACAAAAAGTATTACAATTTCTAAAGACTAAAATCCCAAATCATATAGTTACATTATGAATTTTAAATTTAAAATCTTTAATTGGAAAAAAAGCACATACCTTTTTCTCATCACTGCCAATAGTATCTTTAGCATATGGCAGAAGAGCTCTTGGAGATGTTCCAATTAAAATCTTAATAGCCTGAGCTTCATTAGAACACATAACTTCTAAACTTAACCAATTGGTCCTATTGTCTTTGGCTGTACATAAAAAATCCAGAACAAGCCCTTTGACTTCTTCAGAGGGTCCCAGGTGAGATAAGAGAGACTGAAAGTATCAATATCTTAAATATTAATATAAGTATACAACAAATATATAATTTTATGTACCTGTATATACTTAACAAAGCAACAGGAACCATGGGTAACGCAACTAAAAAAGTTAAATTAGTTTTTATCCTAAGAAATTCACATTTCTCAAAAATCCGAGTTAACTTTATTTATTATTACTTTATTGATAGCATAGTTAAAAATGATTTAAAAACATTATGTTGTTTACCTGTGTATCATAAAAAGCAGTGAAGCATAAAAAATAATTGTCTACAAAGATAGAATAATTATACACTGTAAAATCTAAAATACTGCTCTAGGCATTTTGAATTAATTTTCGATCTGAACATCCTATTTATAAAAAGCATTAAACCAAACAGTGAAGATATAAATGTATTAATAATGTAAAATATCTATAATAAATATTAATTAACATTCATTAATGGTTTCAAAATTTGACTTCTTTTAAGAAGTATTTAATTTATAAAAGAATGGTTCATCTGTTGTAAAAGACAAAGTAGAATAAATTATATTCCACAGTTTCTAGCATAGCCACCACTAGAAATGTAAAAAATGATCTTTTTTTCCCATTTATTCATGAAAATCAATTAAATATTAAAAAATGGATAGATTTTTTTTAAAGTCACATTGTTGCCAAAAGTGAATAATAGTCCTTAATAAGTACAGTATACTACATTAAGCCACTTGGTGATGAAATCACTTAATATTTTGATGTAGAATAGAGAGGTTGTTATAAATATATTATCAACATACAAGTAAAACTGATCAAATCGAAAATTACATAATTTGAAAAATCAGGCCAAGTTGTTGGTTCCTTAGTCATTTGTCCAGATAGAGTATAAAAGTCTGCTATTCACTTTAATTTCTTTTAGTGAATTTTTAATGTGTATTTGAAAATAATTATTTAATTGACATATTTCTGGAAAACACAGTACAAATTAATAGCATTAGATCCCATACTTCTGTCAAAATGCCTGCCAACTTCCATGATTAATCCTTTATGTAATTTAAACCAAAGTCATGCAGAGTGCATGTAAATGTGATGTTCAAAATGTCCCCATAAAGTTTGTTCTTGTTTTTTCAAAAAACATACCACACTCATTAATTTCAATAAAATATATAAAAATAACAATAAAGCAAAGTGTAGTGAAATTGAGATAATTTACATCTCAAATAATTTAGATCATAAATATTATTTATTCTAGAAATTAACTTCTTTAGGGGGGAAACTATAACTCAAAGACTAGTTTTGATAAGAATGCATTGACAGGTTTCTTTTTATTTTAAAATTGTTTCATATTTTTCTCTATTAAAATGTATATATTTTTAACTTTATATTTATTGTTGGATCAGACTTAGATATATTAACAATAATATTGTACCTGAAATGGAATCAACTCTTTTTACAAAACTTCAATTAAATAGTTGTCACCCAGCATTTTTATTAACCCACTGAACGGACGCGTCGACGGGAGTTCGACAGCGAATTCCTGTTCGAAAACGGACCTGTCGACCCCTTCTCGTTCGCACTCGTATAACTCGTATCACACAATTTTGAGGAAAAAAATATTGCAAAGCAATAATAAATGAAAGAAACTAATTTTGAGTAACGGAACTCCTTTACCTTGCAGGGAAAATAACTTAAAAGTAGCCTGACATCTTTTAAACCGGTAAATCTAGTATGGTACGGTAAGTTCCGTCTGGAATTTACGAAAAGGGTGACTGTTTTGAAAGGGAAAAAGGTGGGGAGGGTGGTCAGTGGATGGGTTAATAACTTGACTGTGGCTCACAAAAACATGAGTTGTAGAACCTTCTAATCTAATAACCCATAATGTCTCTTATGTGTAGCAGATTTGTAATAGTGAGCTCATTGAGCATTTTAGATTATTTTGTGTCTTAGACTGTGCATATGTTAAAAAAGCAAGATAAAAAACTGAATCCATGACCCTTGCCTAATTATGCCTGAGCTGTCTGAACAATCCAATATCTATTAGCTCAGAAAACTTCGTTTATAATCTCATCACTTACTTATCTACCTACTTTCAAATTTATGGTTTAAAATTATTTTTGGTTCAAAATAAATGTCATTTAAATTTACTACAGTTTATTTTTAACCAGTTATTTTAAACCTGCACTTAAGAATTAAGATTGTCAGAGTTAGTGATTCTGGCTACCATGTGCTTTTTAAAATTACTCTGAAATATAAAGGATTATAATTTCTTTATTAGAAAATAAAATATGATACCAGAAGTATACGTAATATGTTAAATTCTAAAATGTGAAACCTATCTTTAATTTTATACCAGTAGTCAACATGATAAAAGTTACCATCAGTATGCTATGCTTTTACTGCAACCTACCTGCAAGCGAAGTAAATCTTCATTACAAGTCCAACAACAACATGCAACGGCATCAGAACTATCTCCTTTATCTTTATTGTCATTAATGGAAGACAGCATGCATGATCTCGATATTCCTTTCCCTAAAATAAAAAATTTATCAAAATATCCATCTTAAAATAAATAATTAAAATCTTACAGGATGTTCTTTAGAAATAGTGTAAAAACTCACTAATATTTTTAGGGGAAAAAAGGTAGTATTTTCTTTTAATGTTTCATTGTCCATTACATTTAACAAAATTAAAATGAACAGCTAAAGTCATAAATACTTTAAATGTGAATATGGGTTACTATCCTTTTTATGAATAGTCCATATATCAAACAACCTATATTTAGCAAACTTTTATAAAGTTTACTACCAAGTTAAAAAAATTATAGCACTTTTAAAAATGAAAATTAAAATATAATTCCTAAAATAGTTTTAAATTGATAATAAAAAATTACATAATAATCAGCTTTAAATACATTATATTAAATGGATATTTTTTACTTCACAGAAATATAAACGTCAAATAATACATAATGAACTGCACAAAAGTATCAATTCAAAATAATTTATTACTACTAATAAATCATTCCAAATTTTTTAAAAAATAGAAAGACCTATTATAGAAATAGTACTTTAATTTTAATCTTATAATAAATTGCTTTAAATAAACATATATTAAATACACAAGGTTCACAATATAAAATTCTTCATATAGCACACCATAACTTATTTCCCGATTCCAACCATGTATAACATCATGACTTTCTTTTTAAATTATATTGAATGTTCAGTATTTAAGATAGATAAGACTTGACAAACAAAAATAAAACCGAAATTTAACATACCATTAAATGGAGGCATTTCATTAAGCCAAACAGGTCTAGAACCATATAATACTGTCAAAGATCCCATCTGTTAAAAAATATTAGAATCCATTATATCTCAAAGAACAATTATGTTACAAATCACACAAGATTATACATAAAAAAAATTTAATGAATCTTTGAGATAAAAAAAAAGTAACAAATGAATGAGATTATTAAATGCAATAAATGACAGATTTTACATACCTGGTTTCTTGTTAATTTAAGGATACATTTATAAAATGCATTTTTCAATTTCTTCATTAAAAAATGGCAAATAATACATTAATAATAATCTCATTCTCATTAATTTTCATGTCTTCTATTTATATCATAATAACTAGAGCCAATAAAAGTTGTGGCAATTTTTCGGAATTATGTGCATAGATGGAAATGAATTGAAATTATGCACACAATATGCAGATGACTAAAAAAATAACTAATAGTTTTCTTTGGATGGAATATCTATTAAGCACGCCTTCTTGCTATTCCTTGTTATGATACAAACATACAATTGGTAATTTCAGCTTCAAAAATATATCCATAATCACTACTACACAACAATTATTATATTACAGTTTATTAATGTAAAGTAATACTAATCCAATACCTGAAGATTCTTTCAAAGTCTGTTTTTGTGAATATTTGACTATAATATGATACTGCACTTTTTCAGTTAACAAAAATAGGTAAAATGAAGATAACAGATTTTCACTTATTGTGTTAATCATGGTAAACTTTGTGATATTGTCTCTGAATTCCAGTATTTGATTATGTTAGAACCCCAAAAATTTCTTCACAAACAACTTTCTTTATAACAACTTGTGTATGCAGCATCCTCAAGTTTAATTAATGGATCAGCAATTCCTGGGATATTTTTGAACACTACATCATCATCAATATTCAGAGTGGTCATCTGGTTTTGACAAAACACTTCAGTTAACATATTTGTCCATTCTCACAATGAAGGAAAACTGGGATGTGAAGGACTGCATGCTGTTAAAGTAACTTTTTGAATTAAAAATGAAGAGTGCAAAACATTGAGGATTTAATGGAAAATACTAGATTAAGTGGAATTCCCAATTTTATGTGGATATTTTATGTGATCCTAATAATAATCAAATTCAGACAAATATTAAAAAATGAAATGTTGAATGCAATAACAGTTATCAATACAAATGCAAAAATTTATGAAACTAAAAATCTTACTTACATTTCCAGTAAATGAATTAGATGACTGTTGAGCTTTATTAGGAGGTTCTAATAACCTTTTCAAGTAAATTTTTACCAATAAAATCTATGTATGAGAAAAAAAGTTATAGTCATATGCAGCAGGATAAAAATATATCATTTACGCTAAACATGCTACAGAACATTTTTGAGATCCCCTTTGATCAAAGAAAATGAATAATTATTTTTTTCCCCATATTTTATTGTCCAAGATACATATACCTGTCTGGAAAAAAAATGTAAAAATAGGGCACAAGCAACATTTCTCCTAATTTTATTACATCAATTCATAAATAACATATTTCCCACATTGAGCAATTACAGATTTACAATTTACATAGGATAAAAATAAATAAATAAAAAGTATGATTAAAAAGTATTTTTCAAAATTCAGAGAGAAGTAAAAGAATTTATATTTTTATTATACTATTTTTCAACATTTTAAGTGATAAAAAACATTTACAATTAAATCAATATCCAAACCAGTATCAAATTAATTGCTGTTATACTATTCTAATGTTGAATTATGGGAAGCACTAGTGATTAAAATTACGGATAAGTTACAAGGAAAATACAAAATATATGAACCAGTCAAAATTGTATACAGAAAATACATTTAAAGCATAAAAGTATAACATTTAAATGCATAACTTTTATGTATATACATAAAAATTAGCAAGTATCAATATGCCCAATTACTATTATTATTATAATAAAAGCATTTTTAAACCTTGTTTCTCTTCAATCTAAGTAATATTAAAAAAACTGCTGTAGCATTAAGACTATATCCCTGATAAGCTTAGCACTAATTAACAAAAGATATTTTATTTTAATTGTGAAATATCTGAGAAATTTATAATAGATAAGAGATTTAAAAAAATCATGGTAGAGTCAATACTATGTTATATTTTTGTTTTGATTCACAGACATGGATCAAGAAGACATAATTCATAGATATGAATCAAGTGACATCACATGAATCAATCATATGAATCTTTTTGATACATAGACTTGAATCAAGAAGATCTAATTTTAGTTTAATATAGCAACTATATTAATAATTAATTTATAGCGATTTCTATTTTTTCCCAATAGTATTTGTTAAACCCTAGATAATTTTCCTTTATATACTTTATCTCTCCCTCCCTCAAAATAAAATAATAACAGAAAAAATTAATTTATGTTTTAAATGATATCTTACTTTATTACACAAAAGTTAAATTTAATATTAAATATTCCTGCCAGCATAAAATTAGTTGCATCACGTAAGGCTAAGTATTGTTTACACTACATAGAATATATAATCAAATAATTTAATCCTTGATTTTCGTTACAGAAAATAAATACTCACTAGTATTGCAGAATCAACTTGAGCAAGTATTTTTTTATCTAAAAAATAATAATCCAATTAGAAAGTTAAAAGCATTTTTAAATACTTAAACATGCAATTAAAATATAAAATTATATGATAAAGAATGAAATTTCCAACTTAATATACTGTTAAAAAAAATTTATAATTAAAACATATTTTACACTTTCTTAACCTTTAATAACTCAGGTGAGTCTCATAGACAACTAGAATTTATTTATTTCTTGCATATGCAGCATAGCAAAAGTATTATAGTTATACATAAATTTGACCTCAAGAATTTGATTAATCACACAAATTGAATCACCCCTGAATCTGAAAATATCTTTTTTTCAAATAATGTCTAGGGGTTGTGTATGTGCTCCTGACAAATTGAGTATGTTTTGACTTAGAGAAAACCAAACTTTTAATATGGACATTATTGCAAAATTATAGTTTTCTATGGACTTTTGTGTTACGTCTAGCTACTTGAAGTAGCAGTCTACTTGCTACTACTGGTTACTATTTAGTTTCTAGTGTTTTTTAAGATTATAAAATAATGTGTTACCATAGATAAAAGACAGATATTATGTATCTGATAGTGTTTGTATAAATCCAGTGGCATTGGGGTAGCACTTTATGCTCCCACAACACAGGTCTGAGGTTTGATCCCCGACCTGGGCAAAGTTGACTCAGCCTCTCCCTTCAGTGAGTAGACAAACTGAAAACCAAGCATGATTGGGAACTAAACACTGGCAGTTTAACATAAGGTTGACCACCTAACCAGGACATGGGCTTTGCACCTCAGGACCCTTGGACTCAAAAACAGATATTGGCACTGTTGGCCTTGGCCCCAAAATTGGGCTGTTGCACTGAGGGGAGGGAGGGAGAGAGAGAGAGAGAGAGATAGTGTTTGTATGCTTTGCAAAAGTAAAAACATGACTAAAAAATAGTCACTTTTCTTTTGAGTAGACAACAAAGTTATGGAGAGATTTTTGTTCTGATTTTTTTTAATGCCCTCCTATGTGCAGGGGTGGGATACAAGATTGTAGCTCTGTATATACCATCCATAAGCTTGATGTTTATGTTAGTGATGGTTTATGTCAGTGGTCTTCAAAATCATTACATTACAGAAAAGTAATGGTTTGATGACCAGATCTGGAACACCTCTAAATAATATTAACTTTCTAATAATAGTTAATCTAATTTTTGAAAATAATTTTTAAAATTTTAATTGTAATTTAAACTACAAAATGAATTAAATGCACATTTGTTTACTACTTAAAGAGGCAAAATAGAGAAGTCACTAAAGTTAGAGAAAAGTCTCTAAGCTTTTCTTTTTGTTTATTTCAAAATTATGCTTATTACATATTTTAAGAATAACTATACCAAAATGCTTTACAAATAATTTTAAATTAATATATATATATATATATATATATATATATATATATATATATATATATATATATATATTTAGTCTTTTTTAAAGTTGAGTCACTGATTCACAAATAAAAACTATTTTTTATACATTTTTTTTTCCATAAAACTTTCTACTTTATAGAAACTAGATATTTTTAGAATCAATATGGGCATGCTTTTAATTTTACAGTGACTAGATTGACAAAATA
This sequence comes from Pardosa pseudoannulata, assembly GCA_032207245.1. NCBI lineage: Eukaryota > Metazoa > Arthropoda > Arachnida > Araneae > Lycosidae > Pardosa > Pardosa pseudoannulata. The sequence goes on from CM063498.1 coordinate 31,428,621, forward strand.
AATTTTTAAAAATTGCAATTTGTTTTGAATTTGGTCATTGCTAAAATTATTGATTTATTAAAAAATTAAGAACATTGAGTGTAAATTAAAAACTTTAACATCTCTCTTTTAAGAAGTTCTTACAATTCAGGGTTATTTTTAAAGAAGTTTGTGACCCTGCAACAGGTTTACTACTGCCACTGATTATTATATTAATTAAAAATTTGTTCATTAACTTTTTATACCACCTAATCCTATATAAAAATTGTGCAAAAGAGTTCTTGATGAAGTTTAAATAGAGGACCTTTAATAAATCTGGAATCAGCAAAGGTAATACTGATCATTGAAAAAAGTTTGAGACCACTGATCAAATTAATTGAGAAAAAATATATTAAAGGAAGACAGCAGATAAATAAAATAAACTGTGTAAATACAAAATTAATCAGCAAAATTTTTTTTAGAGTTAGCCAAATTACTTTATCATTAGATTAAAAAAATTTACATAAATGTAAACATACCACTTAATAAAGCTTCTAAAAACTCTTTCAAAAGAGGTACACAATGAAGGTCAATGTTTGGAGCTTCATTCTAAAAGGGGTGAAAAGATATTACAATTTAAAAGTGTAATGAGATATAAAAGAATTTTTTCTTTAATTTAATTATAAATGGTGCCTTTAAAAAAACTGTGCAAAACACTATAATAAAAAAATTATAGTTTTTATTTCCACTGTTCTAATCCAGTATTTATAAGAGTGAAAGATATTAAAGAATCATTTATTAAATATTTCTTACTTGGAGCAGCTGTATTATTTCAGATACACTAATATTTTTGTTTTCAATATCACTAAGTAGCAACTCAATGAAGGCATCTGGCCTTACTTCTTTAATAAACTGCAACACAAAAGTTATATATCAAGTAATGATATTTTTAACTGTTTCAGCATCAAATCTAAAAAAAATTAATAATAATAATAATATTAATAATAATAATAAAATCTGATTTATAAAAATCAAAAGCAAAACATAAGTGATATTAAAAAAAGGTTCATGTGTAAAGATAACTTCCCACAAGCATCATGATTTCATGTAAGCATTTTGAATACTTTTATTGATTTGGAAAATAAATAATTAGGATTTGGTCTACTGCCTTCTCTACAATAAAACACTTTTTAAGGGATCTTCAATATTTATACTTTAAATAATTATTTTAATAATAATTTTAAATAATAAGTTTTATATATATATATATATATATATATATATATATATATATATATATATATATATATATATATATATATATATATATATATATATATATATATGTTGTATGTTTGTATGTATGTTCATTGAGAATTCTAAAACAGCTAAAATAATCTTGATGAAATTTTGCAAAGTCATTCAGGTTGATCTTAGAAAGATTTTAAGTAGGCCAAATTGATTCTAAGTCAAGTGTCAATTTAGTTTTTTTATTTTGTTTCGCCTAATTCTTTCTTTTTTGCTAATTTCCATGCCAATCTATTTCATTACTGGGAGTATGGCATAATAGTTTTCAAAATTAAGAGCATTTTATCTATGCCACATGCTTAATACTTTTATTTTTATAGATACCTTTTATGGAAATAAGTTGTTTTAGTTTTAAATTATTTTTATTCCAAATATGTAATATAATCTAAAAACTAATAAAAATTCTGAAATAAATAGAAAATATTTAGAAACAAAATCAATAAAAGTACAATAATGAAATGTAGAATATAGATTTTACAATGATAGACACACATAATTATCGACCTAAGGATGATTTTTAAAAAAGTACAGAGTAAATACTTTTTCATTTATGTTTATAACAAATAGTACTGCATCAGAAATCAATATTTTAAAGTGTAATACACATAAATTAAAATACTTACTTTACCAAATGATGAAAGCTTTATACCACTCAGCAATTTACTGCGTACATTATTTAAAACAGTAACTAGATCCCCCTGCAATGCAAAGACTGGTAAATATTTAACAAATTAGTTTTTTATTTATTAAAAGCTGTACACTATTAGGCTTTTAACTTTTAAAAGGTATTTAAAAAGCAAAATATAGTTAAACTACAATTTGTTACGCTTGAAGTGCTATAACTACTTTTTTACAACAGGGGAGCTAATTCGATTAGGTCTTACTACTTAACTCCTTTGTGATATATGTATCATGTATGGACCAGCATATCTTACATGAAGAAAAGCTTTTTAGAATAACTCACTTTTAGGACACTATGTTGTTGCAGTACTGTGATCTAACAGGAAAGGATAATTCATGTTACTAAGCCTAACATAAAAATTACTTTAAAATATTTTTAATAATAACTTTGATATTTTACAAATAATTATAACAAACAGTAATAGGGCTGGATGGCTTCAGAAATTTAGTATTATATCATATCTCTAAATTAATATTGATATTATCAATATATTGTGATACAACTTTAAACTAGGAGTGAATAGATATCACTATCTTTGAAAGACTAACAGTATTCAGATATTCACCAATTACATCAAAAGCCTGCAATATTAATAGAAGATATGAATGAGCAAGCAAAAAGCGATTGAGATATATCAACATGTGCACATATCACTAGCTATTTCAATCAAACTATCCAAAAAAATATGAACATGGCCACATATCACTGGCTATTGAGGAACTTCTGTTTTTTACCCAACTGAATTGTATGAATGTATTAGGATATACTGGGATATGTTATCTTCACAGAGACATCATAATTTGGAAATATTTTTATACAATGTCATAATTTTGTAGTAACCCTGTATAACTGTAAGTACAGTAAATCAAGACATTCTAAAAACATTTTATACTAAAAGAAAATGGAACAAAAAATTTATGTGTCTTTATTAAATATAGCATATATAATACCCCTAACTGGTAGATCAATGTAAGCAGCATTGATTAAATTTAAATAATGACTTTACCAAATGCTGAAAGCTTTATACCAATCAGCAATTTGCTCTATACATTATTTAAAAAATAACCAGATCCTCCTAAAAATGTGAAAACTAGTTTTAAATGTCCATACCAATAGTGGGACTTGATCCTACAGACTATGGAATAGAAAAGCCACATTTAGCCGGTTTCATCCCTAAAACCAGCTAATTAGGCTACATAACATATAAAGAAATTATGGAAAATTTTTATGAAGATAAGTTGAATTGCATTGAATTTTATATTTAACCAATAAACCTTAAAATATGAAATAAAAAGCCTTACTACCTTTTATTTTAAGATGGAAAATTATGGGCAGTTTATTATGCAATATAAAAATATCTTTTTCTCAGTTACCTACAGCTGTATGCTTCTTAAGCTATTAAATAATAAATTAGAAATAATATATTCCTTTACAGATGTTACTCAAGACAGACTAGATAGAAAAATACAGGTCAAATACTTAAAAGGACAAGTAAAATATAAAAAATTATTACTGATATTAAATTCTGTGTCTTGAACTATTTGATACAGCATGAAGATCATTAAGTATTTATTGATATTGATTAAACAATTCAAAAATTTATATTCTCATAGCTAAAAGTCCTTAATTTCATGATGATTATTATTATTACCTTTGATAATGACAGAAGCATATTTTGTGCAGCATCAGTGTTACCCTTTTGTAATAACAAGTACACCAATGCAGTTGTATCAGCAGCATTACTTATAGGACTCAGAGGACTATAAAAACATTAAACAACAATCAATAAAAGAATTATATTCACAACAATTCAAATGTAAAATAAACTTTTACAGAGATTATTTGACTCTTTACTCCATCAAAAAATAACTTTAATTTCCTTTTTTAAGGAAAAACTAAAAGTAAATCTAAGTAAATTTACTAAACATATTATACACTTTTGTTTCTTAAGGTCATTGAAATTTTAAATCATGGTTTCTCATAAAAGCTGTGAAAGTTTTTTTAATGATTACTTCAGAGTGATATAATAAGGAGTAAAGTAGCTCAATGATCATTTATGCTTCCTTTCAATAACTTTATTTTGAAATTAACGCATTTTTGTAATTTATATAGAGTCACAGTTATTCAAGTTAATGTGGACCAAGCTCATCTCTGATAACTGAAAAATTTGTTAAACAGGTTTTACATAAACAGTCACTAATTAAAAAGATGAAATATAAATGTGCACACAATTTATTAATTTTTATAGTATACTTTTATAGCCATTGGGATATACATTACTGATGTTCATAGCATAGACAGGGAATGAAACTGTTTATTTAATAAAGGCTTTCATATTCTTTTGTTTGAGATGATAAATGTTTATTCATTGCATAATTACACCATTTTGTTAGTACCCAAAGAAATGTAGGTGTAACTTCTTGCTGATAAATGTATTCCATAGTTTTTTAATAGTACTTGGGCCTTCAAAATATTAAATTTTCTTTTGATTGACATTGTTTATGTTTTGAACATGATGAATGACCTATCAGAATTTTTTGTAAGAATGTATGTCTCCCTTCTCCCCACTTCTTCAAGCAAAGGAAAGATAAAAGATTCCTTCTTACACCCACATTCCTTGTTTACTGACCTTTATATTACTCTGTGTGTTATACTATGTTGACACTTCTTTGTACATTGTTGGGAGATAACCCCACTAGTTGAGTTTGACCTTTTAGGAGACTAACCTTAAGAAACTGTCACTGTAAGTTTAAATGAATACCCAACCCAGTTGAAGTTAAACAGCATTATATAAGTGATAACATGGCTGCTACAACAGCAACCTGAAGAGGCTATCAAGTTGCTGCTAAACTTCGAGAGACCAATCATGGTTCAAGTTGATTTAGTGTCCAACTCAGTAAGGAGCAAACACTACAGAGGTAAGTTTGAGACAACCAGGAAGAATGTAGAGAAAAGATAACTCTAATATCTTGAGTGCAAGAAACCTGTGCACACCTAAAGGAGGTCGAGATGAGATCCAGAAGGGAAAACTGCCATTGTGAAAGAAGTGTAAAGTAAAAGTAAAAACCAAGTCATAAAGCTACTTTTCTGGTCAGAATGAGAAAATTTTTTTAAAGAAGGCAGAGAGGTGACTCAGTTTAAGCAAAACTTGGTTAGGTAGGATTTTGATTTTCATGATTCTACTGTGTAACATTTTGCAAGAAATAATTTATGAAATGTATGAAAGACTGTATACAAGTATATATAACAAGACTTACTGTCGTTTACTGGTCAATCTTCTCTTTAGAATTAAAATAATTTTATCTAAAAAGGAAAAAAAATGTTTATGCATTAAAAAAAGTACATTTTAGAATTATATTTTATATTATCTTCCATAATATTAACACCAAAATATATTATACACACACACACACACACACACACATATATATATATATATATATATATATATATATATATATATATATATATATATATATATATATATATATATATTCACATACATACAAGTGTGATAAGAATAAAAGGAACGATATCTAATGCACAAATATTTTTTAATTTCAAAAGAAATATTTAGATTAGATAAGTTATTACATTTTTTCAACAGTAAAAAAAATTCTGTTAGACATTACATATAATGAAATGAAACAGAGGGTAATACAGCATTTTACATTACAGTTTCATCAGAGCAATTATTTTAATACAAACCCATCTTATATCCAGACAAATCAGAGCATAAAACCACTTTCCATAATATTTCAGGTGACTCTTCAGTATAAGCTGATAAAATCACTTCAGTAATGGCCTGCAAAAGATAACTAAGTTAGAGAACTCTTAATTTCAAAGTTGAAACTTTATTCTAATAGTAACTGATCAGGTTAAAATTCCTTTATCATTACTGCTGCATACTTTTATGATTACATTAATTCAACATGTCTTAACCAAAATATCCTTTCTTTCATTTAAAAATGGCCCTCCTATTTCTGTTTCTTTCACATCAATGTATAAAATCCTCTGCATTTATGCTTGTATGTCTATTCATTATATATTCCAAAATGACTGGATCAATCTTACTGAAATTATGCATGGTGGTTACAGTAAACCCTGGGAAGGTTTTATATATATCAAATCAAGGAAGTAGCTTTATGGAAGTCAATCTTATGATGGAGATAAAATGCTTTTTTCCCTTACATTGGGCCTGGTGAGCATATAGTAAGCAGTTTAGTGTTAAAAGTGTTTAAAATTTGTTTTAAAATAAGTTTTGTTACATTTTGATTATTTATTTAATTTTGACTATATTTATTAGGTATGATTCTTTCTTTTTATTTCATTTTTACTACTTCCTAGCCAATCTATTCTACTACTAAGAATAACAGTACAATTGTTTGCAAAATTAAATGTTTTTAATTTTAATTTACGTTTATGTTAATAATTTTAGTTGTATATATAACTAAGTTCTCTCTAATATCTCAATAAATATAGGTACTTTTCCCTTAGATGAGTTCGAGGATAATTTGCCAAACATAGGACTTTTATTTCTTTAGTTTATATTTTTAAAATTTATGAAAAATTGAATTTAAAATAAAATGTTTTATTGAAGTAAAATCTTTTTATAGAAATAAGTTGTTTCATTTCCGGAAAATATTTTATTTCTGATATCGCTTACATTAAAAGAACTAATAGAAATAAGATAGCTCACAATTAATTACATATATATATATGAGGAATTGTTTGCTTTCATTCATCTAAAATAAAGTTTATACATATAGGCTCACCTCAGAATAATGATATCACATACATGAAAGCAATAAGATTAATATTAAAAACCAAAATATTGAAATGTAACATAAGAAAGTGATTGCATTTACCCTATTACTTTCTAAATGGAATTTTTTTTATTTTAAAAAAATAAAGCTTTTTTTATTTCCTCTGTTTAACCCTTTGTCGCATTTGATGATACTAAAAGGAATGAAGAAAACCATGCAATGCCAGATGCCTAAAATAGCTGGTTTTATGTAAGAAAAAATCCATTGATCTATTGATGGCTAACTTACACACAAAAATGAAATTTTTTAATTTATAACAATGGGCTTTTACATTTTAAAGCAAAAAATAAAAGCCAATTTTAAAACTTTAAAAGAAAATTAAAAGACTATACTTGGGATGGTGTGAAATTTCCCACTTGATCCTCGTCAAGAAGTAGAGAATTTAGGTAGTGAACTAAAGGTTTAGCTACATTAATATGTTTGTTCTGAAAAAGAAACAAAAACAATGTAACTGATTTTACATTATGCTTTAAAGCAACTTAAAATATTATAACAAGATTTCAATTTTACATGCAATTTCAACAAATAAAAAATTGAATGCCTGTTTCTAATTACAAAGCATAATTTTCAAATACAAAATATGACCTATAGAAAAAACACCATTAATATAAAAAAGAGAAGGAAGTAGAATACAGTATTATAGGGTATAAGAAGTATAATAAGATAATAGGGTTTAGGAACCAACTGAGGACTGGGTCAGAAAGGTAATCCAAGACCAAAAAAATTGGTATATTAAATTTATGACCTCATGTGCCACATAGGTATAAAAAGATGTAAAATAAGGTAAAGTGGATATGAAAATTAAAGTTTCTCTTTCAAAGTATTTTAAAAATTATTTGAGAAGGTTGATTACCTGATGAGAAAGGTCAATCATTCTTTGTATAATATTTTCAGGAGATAGATGAGATAAATTATAATAAGGAACAGCATTAAGTTGCTCAGATGAATCAGAACTACAACTAAAAAGGGTGAAAAATATACTTATAAATTTATTTTCATCAATGAAAGCAACAGACTTACATAGTATTCAATGAAACATCTTATTAAATAAAAAACATGTAAAATTACAACATACAGCTTAATTCAAAATAAAAATAATATAATCAAATGAATAGTATAACAATTTCCTCAAATAATACAAATACTCAAATACACTCTTAATTAGAGTAAAAAGAGAGATAACTTTATAAAATAAAACATTACTAGATTTTTAAATAAATATAGCTTAAGAATTAAAATAAATTGCTTGTTTTATATTAATAACTTATAAACATTGATGGTCACATAGATGAATAAGTATGTGTCATAAAACTATTGAGGTAATAAATAATTTAGAAAACATTTAGAACTTTTTTTATATAATCCTTAATGCAATTAACAGGGTATCTGCCCAAATAAAATTTTTCAAATCCATGACTTTTCATGACTTTCCCTGATTTAGCAGATCCTTTTCCATGACTTTAAAAAGCTTTCGTTAAAGTATATATGAATAAAACTTCTGATGTACATACAAATAAAATATATGCTTTTAGAGAAATTACAGGAATTTTATCATAAAAAAACTATAAACTTACTTTATAAGTGTTAATAAACTCACATACATAAAAATAAATTGTTGTATCTACATACCTAAGTTTAATCATATAGCAGTTTTTCAATCAAAATGTTTCCAATTTGGTATTATCCAGGTGACCATGAATAATAGACAAATATAACCCTATAACATTTATATACAATATCCCTAAAGATAAACTTATACTTTGTGCAAAAAATCTTAACTAATTTTTATTAAAAAATAATTATTATATTAATAAAATTTTAATCTACAATTTAAGAAAAAACCAGAATAATATACATTTACCCACCCATTAAGCTTTCTTGCTTTGAGTTTCCTTGGTGAACAAATTTTACTTGGTCAATAGGACAATACATAAATACCAAACTCAGTAACTTCAGCCAAATGACAAGTAAAACAGAAATAAACAATTCAATGCATTTTTTTAATCGGTAGTTTAGTGGATCCATGACTTTTACTCATTTTACTTGAAAAATCAAGACTTTCCATGACAAAATTAATCCATTGTCTAAATCCATGATTTTCCCTGACTTTCCAGGTATGCGGAAACCATGAATTAATTACTTAAAACCCTTAACTTACTAATTGATGAAGTCTAAAACAGAAAAAGCACATGAATTGCCGTTTTAATGTTGCTTTTTAAATACCTTTCATACTGATATCCTACATATATAACAAATTGGTCAAGGAATAATGAAGTCCTAATATGCAGCCGAAAAGTACAATTGTTGTAATTCAATATTCTAACAAATATGTCACATATGTATACTTTTATCAACAGGAGAGATTCTATATATATATATATATATATATATATATATATATATATATATATATATGGATTTTACAATCAAAAAGCTAATCTTTTAAAAAGGGTTAAACATATTGATGGAACAGTTTATAAGGATGGAAACTCAAAATTTTAAGTTTTGAAATATTGCCATTTTAATACTTATCATTGATATAAAAAATTTAGTTTGTATAACATGAATTTGAAATCTGTAAAGAAGCTACCATCTATGCCACAAATTTCAAATTCACACAATGTGAATTGAATGTTTCAGAGCAAATTAGACATAAAAATGGCAATGTCTCAAAACATAGAACTTTGACTTGTTGGCTTTTAGAACTAATTCATTGATATAATCTAAAATGGCAATAAAGTCCTTCTTTTAAACCTTAATTTATATAAGTAAAAATATATTTTATATAAGTAAAATATATATAAGTAATAATAATATAAGTAAAATATAAGTAAAAAGTATAATTTTATGTTTATGTTGGCAAAATTTTTCCATCTGGATGCACCTAATGATTTTCCCTTCCTTCTATTGGAATAATCAAATTCCCATGAGTCAAAGGCATCTCTCTTTCTGGTGTGTAGTGGGTATATTATGCTTTCAATTTTTCTTTAAAATGTCTAAATCAATTCATATATAAATGATGCAACTAAAAGCTATGAAAAGTTTTTCTTATATTTAAATTTGGGTGATCTAATAAAATATCTAGATATCTTAACATGTGTAATGAATACTTAATTATATTACCTTAAAATGAAAATATTAAATTACCTTACCTTAAAAGAAATTAACATTCTTTAAAGCTGTCCAATAAAATGTAAAACTACTGCTTTTAAAATTTGAAATTCTTGAAATTTTAATCTTGACACAATGATCCTTTTTTCAGCAATTGAAAATTTTTTTTCCCAGAATTAGGGAAATTTTGCGAAGTATCCTGACAGTTCTTTTATATTTTTCAGAGTCTAAAAATACTCTAACAATTCCCCAATTTTCTGGTTTTCTATAATGTGTGGCCACCCTGAATAAGGATTAACTCTTTCTAATGTTTAAGTAAATAAATTCCACATTAGGTATTAAAATTCTGTAAAGTATATAAATAACAAAGAAGTAACATGGTTTGTAAATTAAAAAAGATATTTCAATAGTCATTATGATAATCTATACTTGCCATACGAAATAATCAGCCAATAATAAGCAAGATTTCTTATAAAGGGTTTCTGTTTCAGGATCTTCCATCTCATTACATAAAAGCTGTGTACGTAAAATCATATGAGCAGCACTCAAAAGGTTATAGTAAGTAGTTGAGCTAGTACCCTTATGAGTTTCACCAGCTTCTAACTAAACAAAAAGAATTGAACAAAATACTTTTAATCCAACAAAGAGAACAAAGTAAAAAAATTTAAAAATTAATATATTAAAAACTTTAAATCAGTTTTATGTTTAGGGTAAATTAAAAAATATAAATTCAAAATTTTTTAACCACTTAAGAATCAGATTATTTTTTTTAACTGTCAGCCAATAATTTGTTATTTTTTATTGCTGATATGAAAAGAAGCCAACGTGCTTAATTATAATAAAAAATATCTTTTTACTAAAGAATGATGTTTCAAGGGATTGATACATTTATGACTGTCCAAATTATTTTGGTATAAAAGAAATTGCAAATATTATGAAGAACAAAATAACTTGGATTATGTCATTAACCAGTAAACTATAATGTCAACTCTTTTCATCTCAGCAATCAAAAATTAAAAATTATTGCATCAAATATTAGAATGTATCATATTGGGAAATTAAAAAATTTAAAACATAAAAGTAAAAATTTTTTGACAAAAAGTACACTTTTTACTTAAAAATAATAAAAAAGATACTTGATTTCTTATATTGTAAAATTCTTATAAAAATTACTCTGCATAAAACTATCTTAACTTAAAGAATTTTAAATTATCTTTGTGAGAAATTCACTACTGGTGTCTTCATTTTCCCCATTTATTTTAATTTTAAAAAATCTAGTTTAAATTTGTTATAATCCTCTGATCAAGGGAAAAATGAAACTTTATGTGAAACGGAAGCATAATATCATGATTTGACATGGATTCTACATGCAAATTGTGTTAATTACAGTTTTGCAGGATAGCAACAATAAACAAAACAGTCTTGCTAAAATCACTTTGGAAATGATATTAATTTTTGTGTATGTTGCAGATATGCAAGACACTGATACAAAGAGTTAAAATATCTTACCTAAAATCTTCATACCCAATTTTAAACATTTAAAATAATAAAGAATAAAATATACAATAAACAATAACAAAAACTCACTAAATCCATAAAAACTTGAACAGGTGTGGCCTTTTTCAGAGAGTACAGAGTAGCACTGTTTCCATTTTCAGTCCTACAAGAAGGAAGTTTTAAAGCAATATTTCTTACAAAAATAAATGTTGTCTTTGCAATACAATTTACAAATAAATTAATATATATATATATATATATATATATATATATATATAACTTTAACTGACAGTAAATTAATTAAAAACTTAAACATAACAAAATGTAAGTGATAACTATATGTGACTTCTTTTAAATGAAAATTCATCCATTCACATATAAAAACAAGCATTTTCTAGATTTTTCTCTTTTTTAAGTGTACAAGTTTTAAAATATTGATTTCTTTGAATCAGATACTCCACATACACAAACACACAAATATATACAAAGCTTATTTTTTTACATTAAGTTCGGCATCAGTTTTGTTCTGTTGCTTTCTATTAGCAAATGAATACAACAATAAGATTATACTATCTAACTCAAACACTGTCTCAAATTGTGAGAAAACAATGGTATGCAGTAAATGCAATGGTAAATGTATTGTAACCATACCAAAACACTGGTATGGTTACAATACTTCTTTTACTTCATACACAGGGAAGTAAATATTAAATATATTAAGTTAACTTTTGTATAAACAAAATGCTATTTTGAAAAATGTTTAATATTCACTTTAATAAATGAAAGAAAATATGAATTTTAGTTATACATTTTATAATTTCAAAAAACTCAATAAAAGTTAATCCAATTGAAAGAAATACAACCTCAAAAAATGCTTACTCATTATTAGCAACAGAATCTTCTATAGATGATGCAAGAATTACATGATTATCTGACATTACCAAATGGTCTACTCCTAAAAATGGCCGTAATCCCAAGAGACAGACAGCATCGTCGAAATTAGGAATTATCTAAGATAAAGGATGTAGTGTACTTGCTATGTAGTACTTATTATATTGCAATAAGCATAAAAATTTTAAAATAAATTTTAAAAATAAAATCCATTCAATAAAACTGCAGATACAATAAGGGTAGGTTTTACAACAAGAGTTTATGTTCATTCATGGAAATAAAGATTTTAATTAGCTTGTAAAATTTGAAAATAATGCAAGAATTAAAAAGTTAAATCCTTAAACTAAATAAAGAAAATAATAAAGTTTACATTTCAGAACCATTCCTTTCAGTGACACAAATAATTTACGCACTTATTAATTAATATCAAACTCAGATAGTACATATGTTAAAAAACGGTTTTGTGATTAAAAAATAGAAAAACTATCTAAATTGTCGAAAACAAAAATAAGCTTTAAAAATATTTTTAGTAGCGAACTATTTAAGTGTATGATGGAATAAATAGCTACTAAAGAAACATAACTAATTAAATTTAAAATAACCTACTGATTATGATTTCTAAAACAGGTTGATTCTCCAATAGCTTCTGGTGATCACTATAGGTCAAAATTTATCTTAGTTCTCAAGTTTTAGCACAGTATAAAAATTACTATTTAGTAAAGTTATAAGCTTTTGATAGCTAAAATAATCCTAGTTATAAAAAAGGAAACATATAAAATCTCCAATAAACATAATAAACCTTTCATTTAGCACAGTATTAAAAGAATAAATATACAGTTTTCATCAAAATTTAATACAGTACTAACAAATATAACTCAGAAAAGTAGAACATATTAAAAAAAATTAACAGAACTAATAATTCACAAAAATAAATAAGTTATTGGAGCAGGCATAATTTAGTAGTTAATAGCATAGACTTTCTTCAATAAACACAAATCCTAAATGAAAATTCAATCCTAATAATTAGGCTGGAATGTGATCTTGTTTAACAATTATTTAGTTTTAATAAGGATGATTTACCAGAGTTGTCTGTCAGCCGAACAAGAATAAATTGTGAAACACTGCTAATTATAAAGACTGAAATTCTTCAATGATATGAAAGATCACACTAAATTTTAAATTCAAAAGATATTTTAAAGTTTAAATCTATGCTTCATTTTATATTTTAAAAAGAAAGAAAGAAAAGAAAAATTTATAATTAAAGTAATTACATTTTTAATTCCATCAAAAGTTTCGATATAATGCAGAGCAGAAATAGGCAGATGTACAGTATAAGTTTCCAACCCTGTTTCAGTAAGTGCATGTAACAAAGAAGTTTCAACAGCAACACCCTTTAATGTTGCAGTATATTTATAACAGCTTACAAGCCTTGTTTTGTATGTTACATCATACAAAAAGCCTTCCTGAGGTGTAGAGAAAAAACAACCAATTGCTTTGAGAGATGAACTTGAAGGTACACCTAGATTAGGCCATGGTAAAGAAAATGAACATTTCTCTAAAGCTGATGCAGCAGCGTTTAGAGGATCACTGAAATCTGTGTGAGATTTTTCTGCAAAATAAATAAATAAATAATTACTGAAATACCTAATTAACATATATGAATGCAAAGCAACTTTGAAAGGGCAAAATTTGTTGCAAGAACTTATCCAATGATAATATAATAGCAAGAATAACAATCAGGTTTAGTTAAAGAAAAATGACAAATTAAGATTCCAAAACAAGGCAAGTTATGCACTTGAAAATAAATTAATATAGTAGATTTTTTAATAAATATATATTTAAATAGGTATTTTTTAGTTAAATTTATACTTTATATCTTTGCCCATAATATATTATTTTGTTTAATATTATTTTATAAAATAATGGTGCAAATAAAAATGTTATAAATAAATTGATAATTAATCAAAAAAATAATTATTGTAAGTATAAACATATTACTGAAAGTATTAAAAGTAAAAACAGATTAAAAAAACCCCTGATATCTTAATAATAATATGGTTCATGTTATTCAAAGACTAAATAATTATTACCTGAAATATATAATGGTACTAACTGTAGACCCATTAAAGAAATATTGTTTTCTTTAGAGGCAAATTGTCTGAATAGTAACGTGACTGCATTAACATTAGAGGTAACACTTGGAAATACTTCAAAAACTTTAGGATCAAGTCTTAAATCAACAGAACATCCTCGTACAGTCAAAATAGGTCCTAATATTTCACATTCTTCTTTGCTAGAAAACTTTTCATTTTCTTTATCAATAGCAGGCAAATGAATATTAATAGGGAATGACTTTGAATGAAGTTTAGATTTTATATGTTCTTCCCATTTTATATCAGAACAGCCATTGGCAGTGCATGATTCGAATCTCCATTCAACAAAATTCTCATCACATAATTCAGAGTCATGGAAATCAATTTGGAAATCAGAAGTATCTTCTGATTTATTTTCAGTATCATTACTTTTTTCCCCAACAATTTTGAATATGTGTACAGCAGTGTCAGACATACAAGCAAAATAATTTTCACATATTTTTAAATCCTGAACAAGTATAGGTACACTAATGTCTACAAAATGATCAAAGTCATTGAATGATTGCTTTGACACAGGATCAACCTTGATACAATAGCAAAACACTGATATAGTGTTACCTAAACTAACAGCAAGAGCAGATGTTTTACTACAACATGAGATACATATTGCTGTTTTATCTAAAGGTAACTCCACCATTTCAAACATTTTGCTCCAAGATTGTGGGTTTGTATTATGAGGTACACAACCAGCTACACGGACTTTCAATGGTTGTCCATTTACTTCAATCCACCAATTAAAATAAATTCTCACATAAGTTACAAGACTTCGATGCCATGAGGCTTTACTTTCAACTGTAGCCACATAATTACCTGCAGAAGAAAAAGGAATATGTTAAATTCAGATGCACACATGTACAAAAAATTAAGTAATTTATAAAAAGAAAAAGATATTATAGTTCATAATATTTCAGATTATAACATTCTTAATAAATTATATTAACAAATATATTTTAACCTATAAAATTACTGCAAAAGTGTACATACATTTTTAATATATAATATGAAGAAGAACTTAAGTAACAAATATTTTCAGTAAATATATAAAATTTTATCTTCTAAACCAGTGATTCTCAACCTTTTTTAAGCTACCACCTCCCTACGAAGCCAAAAATGTGTTCAACAACCCCCTATGGAGTCGCAATGTGCAACACTCCCCTTTTTAAAAATCCCATAATTTAAAGTGTAGGGTAGGAGAAGTACTCAATTATAAGAGATAAGATGTTTAAGTAATTTTAATCAGTAGAGTTACAAATCAAAATTTTGTTACTGAGGCATGTGCAAACGAATGCTATAGTCGAATGGGTAAGATGCTGACTTTTAGTTCTGGAGTTCTTGTGTTTGAATCCCACCAGGACATAAATGTTTGTAGTCACTCAGAATTGGCTTTAAGTAGTAGGTCCCAGTCTTAATATATCTTGTGTTACAAAAGAACAGACTATAGTGCTCCAAACCCCACTAAACTAATGCTGTTGATTAAATATATTTTTCAGAATGTCAGACCAATTTCATGTAGAACATAGGGAATGAAAATAACTGGTTCTGGAACCATCATGTAAGTTTGTTTTATTACTAGCAAAAATCATGTAAATTAGATAGTTAATAAAATAAATTTATTTAGTATTTTTAAAATTAAGTTTGAAAGCAAAATCTGTTCACATTGCTGCCTGAAATAAGTTCACTGCCCCCAGCATTGTCCCACAGCCCAAGTTGGGAACCTCTGTTCCAAATGATAAATTGAATAGAAGCATATGATTCTGAGATTTTGTAAATACATAGAATTTCAGAATTATTCTTATATATTAAACAAGACTTAAAACAAAGCTCATATAAAATATATATAACTTGCTATAATTTTAATTTAATACATAAAAAATACTACCAAACTAATCCATGCAATAAGTTAGATCTTAAAAAAATTAAAAATTTATAAATGTAAGAAATATGACTTTATATTGCTTAAGAAAACATAAATATATAAATGACATGTATCAATTTTGAAAAATCATATATATAATCCTAACATAAGTAAAAATAAATATTTTTTACGGTTCATTTGTAGAAATCACATTCAACATACTAACTATCAATTTAAATAATAAAAAAATAGAGCTTTAGATTACAAGAAAAATTAAAATAGGTCTATAAAAGATATATGACTTTAAAAGGAAAATATATATAACTTTTAGCTTCTTATATATAAAATTTTGCTCTAATTTATATACATACATATTTACATACGCATGTATGTACATTGTGAACATATATATATATATATATGCTTCCAAAAACTAATTCTAATTCTACTAATTAGATATTAGCAATCAGGGTTGGCATGATTTAAATCAGTTGAATTTTTTGAAAAAAATCATTGATTTAAATCTTTTTTTTCACTTCTTTTAAAAACATTAGAATCGGGAATCACTTAGCACAGTAATACCAATAAGTAAATAAGTGTAAATAGATAGCATGTGCTTTCCAAGAATTTAGGGGTTGTTATCAGAAAGTATGCAGTAGGGGTAGTACAATGAGTGATTATGACTGGTGGAATTCATTTTATGTAATGGGAGGTAAAGAGAGTATTACAGAACTTGAAATCCAGTTTGTCTACCAAATAACAACAGCTGTGGCTTCATCTGCTGGAATGGAAAGACAGTTTTCTTCTTTTGGTATTGTAGATTCTGGCCTTCATAACCAATTAGGAGTGGATAAAGCATCAAAGCTAGTGTTTTTATTGAAACAATTAAAACCATAAGTCGGGGCTTAAAAATATTGAAATAATTGTGATTTGTTTTTTTAAATAAATAGTTTGCATTAAATGAATATTTTATTTGTTCTTTAAATTTATATCTTATTTAGTTTACACTATCCAATTACAAAATAATGGAATGTATTTTGGTTAAAATCTATATATTTAATTTTAGGTAATCAGTGTGTAAAATATACTTAGATAAGATGTTACTTCTTATAACAAACTATTCTATATATATTGCAAAAAACATAAAAACAACAATTAAAATTAGTATTCAGAAAAAAATCGAAGAAATCCGATTTAAATAAAAAAAATCTGATTTAAATCAAATAAATCTGTTTTTTTTTTATTTTTTTAAAACATTCATGATTTTTTTTTCCAACCCTGTTAGCAATAATGTTAAATTATTTATCAGGCAATTTCTAATAACTAATTAAACAAACAAAATCAAAATTCATTAAGATATATGATAAAATTAGACCTCTTGCAAATCCGTTTTTTTCAACACTTCTATGGTAAACTGATGTACAGTGATTTTATTAAAATCTTTAAGAATTAAAAATAATATTATTATGGTTGAAAACAACAGAAATAGAATTTTTTTTTCTTTTGACATGTGATAGTCTATCATATCGTACTGGGCATATAATAATATAACAGGTGCATGACTCTCTCAATTTAGATGATTCTTAGGAAGATTATTTTTTTTGTTTGATTTGATATCTTTCTCCTGCCTGCTGACATTGCAGTGAGATAATATTTGAACCTATGGAGCATTTCTCAAATTCTCTAAGTACATTGGAAGTTGTTTTGGGCAACTGTCAGAGCTCGAAACTGGGACCCCACAATTTCTACTACACATGCCAACCACAAGACCAATTTGTACTCAAAAATAAATTAATAAATTACATTAAAAAGTCAAGGAATTATTATATTTCTAATAATATATGTAGCACTGGGGCTATTTTATTTCATGTAAAGTTGAAACGCCTTATATATAACACTGAAAATATTTATGATATATATGTAGAATGCTTTTGTATTAAATAATGCTATAAGAATTTTCAAAATTTATATTTAAGAACTTTTTCCAAAGTAAAATTATCCCACTCATTACATGAGTACAGAAACAGACTAGAAATAACTGATTGTACCTACAATCCAATTGAAGATATATCTTATAACTATTGAACATATAAACCAGAAAACAATTTACAGTAATGTTTTAAGAAAGTTTAAGAAAAAAAGCAAAAAATGCGTTTCAAATGTGTTTATTAAACAGTTTTGAAATAATAACACAAAAAAGCAGTAAAATTTAAAATAAGTGTGTGCGACTAAAAAAATTGCATTTTACTATGATATAAAATTATTAAAAATTTATAGGAAAATATTAGAAATCTACAATAATACAAAAATTAAATAAACTCTTTTCATTTACCTGATTCACAATATACGATTTGTTTTACCAAATCTACAGTTGGAAAAGAATGTAAAACATTTCCTCTTGATTCTAAATCATGGACATGAACAGCATGTTGTGTAGTTGCAACTAAAAGTTTTCCTTGGGCACAACAAAACGCCACCGGTTCACTTTGGGACAAGAAAACATCTTGGGACAGAAAATGATGGCAAGAAACTACACGTACCATGGTGATAAATTATACATAAAATACTATATACGTTAAATATAAAGTTATCCAACCCTGATAAATACCGTTTTTTGATAATTTGTGTGTCAAATTAAAACAAACGCGTCATAAATAAATACTTTATATAAAAGTAGTTTTAATCGGAAATGATTATGTTTGGATAATTTTCTAACCTTACTTTACAATAATTAACCCTGATAAATCAGTTAATAGGCTTATTATACTTTATCATATTAACTAATTAATCTTATTCATATTAACTAATTATTGCGTTATAAATCGCTTTTTCTTTTTTTTGAAAAAAACTTGCACTTGACATGATATTTAAAACCTTCTGTTTGTTTACACTTTCATGTTTATTTTCTATCAGTTATGGTTGCAGTTGCACACAAAAATCGCGTGATTCTTCTCGTAGTCGCGAAGGACATCCATGCCAAGAGTTAAAAATGCACAGAGAAATCTTTTTCAAAGGAGTGCATAGACATAAAATTGGAAATAATTGTTTTATAGAACATTGGTTTGAAATGCTAATGTGAGGAAATATAAGGAGAAGTACTTAAACAAGACTGTATATTAACTGGGAAAAAAATTGAAGTTTAGAAACAAATAATCTGGTAAGGACCGGTATCACCAAAACCATTAAAAATATCGGCTAAATATCTGTTTAAAAGGAAAATTGGGTCCTACCATTGGTTGGTACCAGGTGTTAATCGCGATTACCGATTAAACGACTTTGGTCAGACCGGCCCTAAGAATTTTTATATGGAGTAGCCAGATGACCCAGAAAAAAAAAAATTTATAAAGCTTCTTCAGATGTTTGATTGACTTCCGTGTACTTCCAAAGGATTAAATATTAAAGAGCTACTGATAACACAAAGTATGGGAGGGGGAAAAAACTACTTACATAAGGATTTTACCTTGTTGAAGCATATTATTCCCCCCCTCCCCCCAAAAAAGGAAAACACTAATATAAATGAATAAACAAAAATTTTCAAATTTGCTTGGATCATTTGCGTTAAAATAATAAAAAGCTTCTCAAGACATACGCTTATGGCACTCATGCACAAAACCGGATTCATCGGACCGAAAAGCCCTCCAGGCTTACTCCAGCTGTAGTTAGCAGATCGAAAGTAACGGCATACCTCTCAGGGTAGTCTTTTTTATGATATCTGTAAACAATATTTTGTCTCGATAATACGCTCAAGAATTCTAGACTGCTTACACAGAGTCAATACTTATTCGCCCCTCCCTATTCTCCTCGTTTAAATCAAATCAGAAACTGATAATTTTTTTAATATAATGTGTACCATTAATTTGGGAAGCCCAAAGTCGCGTCTTTAGCGGTTGTGAGACCCTGTGATTATCTACTGACCTTCTGCCACTCCATTCTTATATATTTAATAAGGCAATTTGTCGCAACGTCACGGACTACTATAATGTCCTTCCCATTCATTTTCATGTTTACAACAGCCAAGAGACAAACAATACATTGCCTTTCCGTTTTAAACTAAAGCCAGAATTGCCAGAATTTGAGAATTTGCCCTACTGCGTGAAATCGCCTTATATTTCAGAACCTACAGCAGTTGGAAAACCAGCCACTTAAGGATTAAGGGTTACTGATACAAAGATAAATAAGAGACTATTTCAAGCGTAAATTATTACACAAAAATATTAAAATTTGCATATTGCTTTTCGATTTTATCAAGACAAAAAATCAAAAAATACAATTTTTGTTTAAAGATTTTTTTTTATGATGCTCTTTGTAAAGATGCTGCTGATACCCTTAAATTTTTAAAAAATCAGTATTGTATTATATCTTAAAACTATTCCCCCTTTATAGAAAATGCCCTGCTTTTATATCTAGGAAATAAGAAATATCAAAATTCAATTTTTAAAATTGAATTCTGATATTTCTTATTAATGAAAATTATAGATAAAACTGGGTTTCACCATCTTAAAGGGATAAACATGCAAACATTGACGTGATATTATTTAAAAGAAATTTAAATAGCCTCACTTTAAGGAATTTGGACCCCCACGACCAGTGTTTTGATTATGTGGGCTCTTCTTGATATCTGCAAAATCACCCTCATTGACCCCTTCAACCAGTCATTCCTTGGGGAAATAGAAGCCGGCTGGCTAAAGGGGGCTGTTTAAGGTTTTCGGATGTGTCGCTGGTCTGTTTTTGCAGTGCATCTGAAAGGGAAGATTTCTCTTTTCGGAAGGGATCAAGTTCGAGAAAGTCGACACCCCTGAGGAAGAGAGAGAATATCTGCAAGAGAGCAGTTGGATACGGGGAGTAGAGATAGAGCCGGCAGCCAGGAGATATCTCTCTGTGCTGATGTGAGGAAAGACTGCACACAGTTATCTAAATCTGGTTAAGTCAGGCTCTGAGACTCAGAACTATGTTTATTTTGTTTTACTTTACTTTTCATCAATTTTTGTAAATAAATTTGTGTTGTCCATTTAAGCTTTGGAGGAATTATTTTGGTTATGCATCCCAACGACGATCTACGAACATACCTGCCCAAGTAAAATTGGTGGGCAAGTCACATGCTAGCATTAGTGCACCAGAAAGTGGTTGCTTCACATACGTAACGAATGGAGTGGGGGGTGCGTAATACTCACAAATCTTCATTTACTCTTGATACTACTATTTATAATACATTTTTAATTTCAAAACTCTTACAAAACTGCATGCATTTTCAAACTTAAAATGAAAAGCGAATAATGAATTACTCTCTCATGCTCCAAATTAAAAAAAATGCTTAGATAAAAGCTTTATCATTAAGTAAATATATATAAATTTTAATTATATTAATGTTACGAAATTAAAAATTCTGAAGAAGATTGAATTTGATAATTATATACACAGGGTAAAGGAAAAAATGATCGTGAATGAGTGACTACTAGAGTTAAAGATAAATTTATATGAAAAGAAAGAAATCAGGGGACTTAATGGCAAGAGATTTTTTTTTACACTTTAATAACATAAAGTACACATTAAAATGCTTTAATGATATCTTTGTCAAAATATTTTATAACTTTTAAAATGTGATATTTCAATTTAATGTACCTATTCTAAGGAAATCCAGGTTGGTATAATTTCTTTTAGAAGCGTTTTTCTGTGATTATAATCCAAGTATAATGAAAAAAAAAATATTTTTTTTTGGTAAGAAAAACTATAAAATACAAAAAATGAACCACACTTTAAATCATTTTTTTTAAAATCTAAGTACTAATCTTTCTTATACTCATATTTCAATAGTAGAATGTGTCAAAAATATACTTTAAAGCAATTTTAATTGAGGGTCTATGCATTATGATTTATATATTTTTATTTTTATTAACTTTTTCAACTTGATATTAAAAAAGAAAAAGTCTTGGGCTTGTAATTTATAAGTTCTCAGAAAACAGCCACATCTAATCAACATTTGCAATGAACTTAGATTTTAAAATACTTCGTCATCAAATCAGCTGAAATTTTAAAAGTTAAACAAGTTCTTTTTACCACTTGTTTCTGAAGATAGTTTTTATTCTCTAGTGCTGGACAGGTGGAAATTTAGCATAAAAATACCTTTCAGCTTCTTATATATTTATACACTTAGAGAAGGAGGAACAAAATTGTTAGTAAAATAATTTGTATCTTAACACATTAAGGAATCATTAGCTAATTTAAAAAAATAAGTGCAACTTTTTATTTCCAGTAGCAATATATCAATATATACACTATTTACAAAACTGGATTTCTAAAACAATATACAAGATACTGCATAATATGACATGATGGAAAGAACAGACATAGATGAAATCATGACACATATAAAACTGAGGTAAACAGAGCACAAATTTTAATATGGTTTAGATAATTATTCTTTAACATAAAATAATTATGTTTGAAGAAAGGTGATATTAAATAAGATAACAGAAAAATTTTCTCACTATCTTAAAGTTTACTCTGCTTATTGCAATGCTTTAGTGGGATTCAATGTACTTAATTTTTTAGATAATATAATAAATGACTGAATTATTGTAAGTATAAAATTAAACAGCAAAGAATAATAAGCAGAAGCTACATGGATTTATTCTTAATTCCTGATAAAATAACATTTTTTAAAAGTTATTTCTAATTGTTTTTGCAGAATGCAGATTATTTTCATCCTTTATTGTTGATTTTTTTAGCTTAGTTTATGTTCAGTAATGCAAACAGAACTGACTGTGAATTCTCTCTCTCTCTCTCTTTTTTTTTCTCAGAAGTAACAGAAGTTTTAATTTCTACATATAATGATGTGCTAATAAATGCTGATATAAGTGATGCAATATTTGGTTCTTTGTTGTTTAATTGAAAGCTAAGATATACTCAAAAATATGTTTTCATTCAGGATTTATGTACATAAAAAAAAAACATTAGTATCCCATTCACAAAAAAGTCATAATAAATTTAAATTGTTACTTTTACCTCTAATATGCAACATTTATACTTATTTTCATTATCTGAATTTTAAAAGTATTTTTTTTCCAAATGGCCAATTTATTTATTTATCAAAATGAAAGCAAAATAATCTTACTTTGTTTTAATGCTCTATTTTTACAATACTGATCAAACAAATCCAAATTAAAATATATATTTTTTTTCAAATCTCAAATATTCTATCCTTTAAATTGTATACATATTTTAAAGATGATAACTGTCACTTTAAACAACAAAGAATGCAATAAAAACTGAGAGAGGAAGTGATTCAAACTAAATGAGAAAATTAAGATGGAATTTTAGCAATTAAAAATTAAATTTATACCTTTGCTACTCATATGTCGAGATATGTTCAAAATCTATGTGTGGGGTAACTGATAAATGCTTGAAATTAAATCTTATTTAATGTTTTGCAATTATTAATTTACACTTTAATGCTTATTTTTTGTTATTGGCTATCAATCTGTACAAAACTAAATATTTTTAAAATGTTAATCATCATTCCAAATATAAATTATATTTTATAAAATACAAAATAGTTGCAATTAGAATTTTAAACAATTTATTCATAGACACACATTTTAATATCCATGGTTTTTCATCTCTTTTCAGTTGAAAAACAATGGCTGGAGGTTCCACTGTACGTTTTTTACTGTAGTAGCAATATTACTGAGATCATACAAGCTTACAAACATTGGTCATTAACCAATCCCCAGCAATTAATAGTATCATACCGTGCATGGCCTAAATAATGTAGTTGTTGTATAGTAGCAACCATCTTTAACTCAATATTATATTAATTTATAACTATAAATGAAAATATTAACTTTTATAAGATATATAAAACAAATCCACATTAACAAAAACTTTTTAACTGCAAACCACCAACATAATCAATACAACTTTTTTAAATGTTAGGTGAATTCTATCTTAAAAAGATAAATGAAGAGGTAGAAGGTATTTTGGAATTTTGGGAAACAGAAAAGAATAATTTAATTACAGAGTAACAGTGTACTGAATGGAATATCCATTGAAACATTTTACAAATAAAAAAGTATACAAATATATCTATTATAGTATAAACAATATCTATGTAAGTAACAATAAGTAAATATTCTAAGTTTTAACAAACAATGACAAAAAACAATATGGCCTGATATAAATTTTATTTACCCAAAATATTCAAGATTAGGCTGTATAATAAAATAGATATACAGAAAGAAAAAAAATATGCATTTGCTTTACAGTGTTAAGCTTATTTTGAGAAAATGCACTGACAAAATTGTAAACTCTATATATTTTAGCAATGCATAATTCAATAATTAATTCATATTTTCTGTAATGACTACAAATTATTCGTAGCAGTTGGAGGGTATGAGATCATATTTTATTTAGACATAATACCCGGGAACACAAGACAACCATAGGAATTAATTAATCTTTAGTAAAGATTAAAGTCATAAGGAAAAACTACTAGACTCAATTAAAAAACACTTAAAAAGTTATTCTTTTGAATAAAATTAATTCAAATTACAAACTTATTTAAGTTTGTAAAAAGCATTTGAGAGAAGAATGGCTATTTTAAATTTATTAGTCCTTGAATAAGTAATCCTTTGTTTATAGGAAAAGTTGCCAGACAATGACTGATCAGACGGGAAGGGTATTGTCTTTCAGTATTGAAGCCCATGAATTGAAATTTTGTTCTTGGCATAGATGTTTGTAGCCATCCAGTATAAGAATTCATAATAAGAGAAAAATAAAATTACTTCTTATAACACAGGTTCAATTGTTGGTTAAATTATAACAAGAAAGAGGAATAACTGTCTTTATCATTATCAATAAATCCCAATTTCAAATTAAAAATAACCTATTTAAATTATTAACAGAAAACTACTTATTAATTCACTTATGTTTTGGAAACATAGTTAAAACAAGTAATTTAGAAATATATTACTTTTTTAATTTCTTATCTTTTAAATACATTAAAGATTTTTAGAAAATCTTAAGTATAATTACAAAATTAATTTTTTTCACCGAGTAGTATGAGTTACATCATTTTACAAACTTGTAATAAATAAATAAGATATGTAAATTATAGTAAAAATTTCTCATTTACCAGATGCTCTTTTTTTTTATAAACAATATTTACAATAGAGTCAACAAGTGGTATAATAAATATAAAATTTTACATAAATACATGTACAAAAATGAGGATGTAGATAAATATCCTATAACAATATATTCGTCTTGTGATCAAACAAATATCGCCATAGATGAAGTTCTTAAAAGATCTTTTCATGTATCTAGGGGTAAAAAAGATACACAAGATGATCAAAACAGAACATGAAATTTTAAACTTTGAAATTAATAAATTTCTTTAATCAAAATATATAAAAATGCAAATTTTTAGTATACAATTTAATTCTTTCTTTAAATATATAAATATAACTGCTGTTCCTAATGATTTTTTTTTTAATTACAGATATATCTGAAATCTAATTTTATTAACAGAAAATCAAGACTTCTTATATAAAGCTTAATTAGACCCATTCTTATGTTTGCTGCAGAAACATAACTAATGACCACGAAAAGATAAAGGATCCTTACTATATTTGAAAGAAATATTCTAAGAAAACATATTTGGTTGAATGGTTGGTGATTGGTTGGTATTTATGGAGAAGAAGAATCAACTTAGAATTAAGAAAAATTTATAAAGACCCAGACATTTTTAATTTCATCACAATTCAGACTAAAATAGACTAAACCCATAAAACAGAATAAATAAAGACAGAACCACTTATTTATTTATTTTGTTGTTGTTAAAGTGGTCAGAGGGATATACAATTGAGGTATGACTGACAGATTTCAAGAGTTACAAATTGAAAATCCTCATTAAAATCAAGGACAGTTTTGGGGGTAATTCTTTGGAAGCCTATGGTCCATCTATGGTTGTTGTGCCAATGAAGAAGATATATATAAATGGAATGAGGCTTTTTACCTCATCTCAAAGTGGAGATTTGGGTGGTTATTTCTGCCCTGAAGTCAGTAAAGCAGCGATGAGAATGATAACGAAATAAAGACAATGGAACCTCAAAACTAGCATAGTTTATTCATGTAGAAATTATCGAAATTGCTGGAACAATCAAAACCCATTTTCAAATAAATCTTATTTATGCCAACCAATTAGCGATCACTACAATTCACATGGATGACTTAACTTATGCATCAGAGCTCTATTTTTAGATATGAAATTAAATGGATTTTACTAGAGAACATTCAGTTGCTAGAAAGGAATCACTGGGAAAAAAAAAAAAAAAAAAAAAAAAAAAAAAAAAAAAAAAAAAACAGAATAAGAACCGAAAGCAATAAAAATACCATTACATAAATACATAAAACAGGAACATTCTGTCTCTTTAGTCAAGGTCTATCCTTAACAAAATATATCAGCAGTCACATTTTCCTTTTGTTACCTAATGAACACTTTATATCAACATTATAAAGCTTATCTGATTACTAGGCTCAAACTGCAAAATATATTGACTTAAATTGGTGAGTACGAATGAATGTCCCTGGCTTCCACTCACACTGTTTCCTTCTAATATAACGTCGCTTTCAGTGATATTAATTCCTGCAGTGAAATTAATTCCTCAGTGCATTTTCCTTTGAGTTGGGAATTGGTAGGATGCTGCTCTTTGATGAACTTAATTTTGTGTTCATCTTAAACAGGGTTTTGTTCCAACATCACAAATAACAACATGCTTTTTGACACTCTAATGAACTTAAAGTTAGGGGTCTCCAACAGTCTTGACATTTTAACAACACTTTTATGCCATTTACCCTGGCTTAGTGTTGTGCATATGTACAAAGCAAAATTCTCAAGTCAGTGAAGAGTGTATGCCTCTTAACTACACAACTTTAGAACACTCTTAAATATTACTAGATGACCTTATTAAACAAGAAGTTTCAATATAATGTATTCTGTTAGTCTCTGACATCAGCATGTACTAAAGTCTGCTTTAGTTTTTGACTAGGTTTCAAGACTAAATTGTTTAGGGTTATTCTTTCAAATATGTGCAGATGAAGTTTATAAATAGTTGGAGATTTGTAGATCAGGAACCAAAAAGTGGCTTTTATACAATATTGATAAATGTTTGCAGTATGATGCAAGTTTTTGAAATTCTGCTCCATTATGGAATCATCTTTTCACATCATACAATGGAATGGAATTGGTTTTACAAATTTCTAAAAAGGCTGTATCTGAAAAGAAAATTTTCTGAGCTTTTGCACAGTTGCAATACACATTGTAAGCCATTTGATACTTTCAGTGAAATATGCATGAAAAACACTTTAAAAGATGGTTTTAACATAAGCTGACTGAAAAAATCATTTTTTGAAAAAGGAGCTCTGAGAAGTTTTGTACAATGTCATGCATGTAGCTCTTCCCGTTTTGATACAATCATATTTACAGACACACAGATATTTCTCTTTAATAGATAGATACGATTTGAAGTGTTAAAGCATCATTTAATAAATAATGATTCAGTAAGCAAGCAGACCTAGAAAAGTGCTTTTTTCTGAAATTCAGAAATGGCTTAAACAAATAACAGACTTTCTGACGCAAAAATTTCAGGTGCCCTCCCTTCAGTTTTGACACTTTACTAACTGAATTCAAAGATAACTTTCAAGCTTGTAATGTGAATAAATAGCTTAATTTCTCTCTCTCTTTTTTTTTCCTGGGAGGGGGGGGGCTAAATTTTCTATCGTTAGAAAATGTTTAAAAACTAGAGAATGCTATTAAAGCATGGAAAAATGGCGTGCATCATTCTTTTCTCTATTACATAAATAGTTGAGAAAAAAAAGGAATAATAATAATAAAAAAGAACCCTGTGAAATAAGGAAAAAAGGAGATATTCTTTGAAAGAAAATAAGAGGGGGGGGGGGAAAGGAGTCCTGCAGTGTGTGTATTAATTACAAATGCATTTTTTCATTTTTTTTTATTTTTAAAGAAAAGAAAAAGAGGAGTATTTTAAGGAGTGAGATGGAGGAAGAATTTATTCAAAAGGATCAGTAGTATTTTAATTACTTTCAATGAGAAAAACATTTGACATGACATAGAAGTAATATGAGTTACAAGCTCCATAATAGAATAAATTAAATTTGTAAGTAAAGGCACCATTATACAAATAATTTTTAAATATTATATAAAGATAGAAAACCATAAAAATTCATTATACCTGAAGAAATTTTGTGCATGCCAACTTCATAAAATACTTTCATATGCTTTAAAAACTCATACAACTCCCGATCTTTAACCTATAAATAAATACAAATTTTTATTTATACAATCATCAATTAAACATCAATAAATATATGCACGAGCTAATGCAAACTAAACAAAGATACAGTTCACTTATTATTTAGAAACATTCCGTTAAATCTTCAAATACGTGACAAATCAATTTAAAAATTATGATGTCAGTTTTCTAAGCTGAATTTTTAAAAAATAAAATATTCAGTCTTATATGATTTTTTGGAGAAATTTTATAAATTAAATAACGAATTGCCCTTTAAATTATTTTCTATTAAAGCTATATTAGAGAGGAAAAAAAGTAGATATAAAAATTTGACTAAGTAAGTAATTTTTTTTAAACATTGATGAACAAAGTCTTAATGTTTCTCTTTTCCATACAAAATTAATATGTTAAAAAAAAAAAAAAAAAAAAAAAAAAAAAAAAAAAAAAAAAACTAATTACCTTCAATGCTTTCTAAAATTCTTTTTTTTCTGTTGCTTTTCAGGCAACTGACATTCCAGAACACCTTTAAGCTTTAATTGTAGATCTTAAAACTTTTAGGTCATTTGGATAGCACAATGCAAATAAGACTTCAAGTTTTTTCATATCACAAAATCTTAAGTCTGACATAAGATTTATTAAGGATTTTTTTTTTTTTTTTTTTTTTTTGGAAAGGGAAGGGAATGTCAAAAAGAATTAATCCAGAATTTAAGCACTGTTAATGCTATTTTAAAGTTGATGTAAGCTATAATTTCATGTTATTATATAGTATTTTATTATTTTGTGAATTATAATATTTGCTATAACATTTGAAAAATACAAATACAAATCAAACACATATTACATCTTGACAATCTTGGAAAAATAATTTGTGGATAAAAACCAAGTTTCTTGTTGCAATAATTTTTAAACTTGTAAATTTTTAAATTTACCTGAACTGATATTTTCAAATAATAATAAGAATAAATCTGAGACCTTTTAAAAATGGTTTTAATAATATTTATATAAAATATATAAATAAAACTACAATACTGTTTTAACTTAAACATTAAGATGCAAATTTACCATTGAAATTTTATTTAAAATACATACTGTAATTGAATATTTTGCTCCAGATGAACTAGAAGCCTGGGATGGTTCTGAAAAATAAAGAAAAATAATAAACAAATAAAAAAATAAGCATGTATGATATGTGTGTATATACATTTCAAAAGCTCAAGTAATGATGTAACTTATAAAATAAAAAGCTTGTATTAAATACTCAAGCAAGACTGACTGTTCATTTTAACAACTTTTTTGAGAATTTCTAAGAGTTTAAATACAAATATACAGTTGATAAAAGTCAAAAAGCTTTTCTGTGAAATAACTTGATATTGAATTGTTGCATTTGGTGATTTTTTTCTGTGTCTAGGTGGGGAGGGGAAAGGACAGTTACATTTTTTTAAGCATCTGCTTGTACAGCACTGGGAATATGTTGACCATTTTATTATAGGGACATAATATTATAAGGGGACCACACAAACTTTTAGGTACAGAATGTAAATCCAACCCTGTGGAAGCACAAAATGCTAACCACTATGCAATATGGGCAGCAAGTTTCATGGCATACAGTGGAGCCTCAATATATCATTCCTGCATTACATTGTTTTCTCACATTGATTGTTCAATTCATATAGTCAATTTATCTTCATAAGACGATGTTATTTTTCTCCAGATTCTTTGTTTTCACATACATATGGTTGAAAACTATGGTCATGTTGTCTTGTCTTCTGAAAAATATCCTTTTTGCAGAATTTGGGAGAACTAGAATTTTTTTTTTTTAAATTGATAAGAATGCTAAAATCATATGATAGGCAAAATGACTGTTGGACTATCAAAAACATTTCTAGACCACCAGATGATTAGTAACCTAATAGAAAGGTTGCAACCTTTGAGGATAAATTAAGCACAGACTAGAAGAAACATAATGAAATAGGGGAGGAGAAAAGCAAAATCAGACCTTAATCAATACTGCATTTAATAAATGTACACAAAGATTAAACTAAACTAAACTAAAATCATTTATATATGTGCCCACTGACAATGATAGTGTACTGGCAGAGGTAGAAAAGATAGAATTCTTAATGACTGCAGTCATACAGTCAACTTAAATTAAGCAAGTAGGGCCACTGTTGACAAAAATACAGTCTGGTATTGATTTTCATGTCTCCCCTTATCAGTAAATTTTGAGCTAGGCTTGTCACCCCCTCCTGCCCATCCTCATTTAAAAATTAATCTTTCCAAGTTACATATACAAGGTTAAATTATGAACGTAAACTACTTAACTGCAAAATTTTAAAATTTTAACAAAAAATTATTTAGTAATTTAAAGTCTGTCTAAGAGTCAAAAAGTAATATAGGATTCTTAATGATTAGTCACACAGGGATGTGGTAGAAACTGCACCCAGTTATAAAAGAAGAGTTTGAGTCAGTAAGAATTAATTTTAATGTATGTGAAGTCACCAAATCTAAAGGAAGAACAAAAGATATTTGCCAAAGGTTGCAATTTAAGGATAGAATCACCCGAAAGTTAATTTTAAAATACACTTATAATTAAACTGGATAGTTTTAGGCTAAAATATCATTATATACATATAGTGTAACTTTAATTTTTACATTTTACTGATCTACACAAGGTTTCTTTAGTTTTTAGCTTAAAAATACATATCTGCATTACATAATGGCAGTTTTTATTTTGTAAAAGAAGAATAAAAGAACTTAATGAAACAGGACACAATAACTTTCCCTAAATGCACAAAACAATATCAGAAGTTGGG
Organism: Pardosa pseudoannulata; assembly: GCA_032207245.1. Taxonomy (NCBI): domain Eukaryota; kingdom Metazoa; phylum Arthropoda; class Arachnida; order Araneae; family Lycosidae; genus Pardosa; species Pardosa pseudoannulata. Next base: position 31,460,023 of record CM063498.1, read on the forward strand.
TAATCTTGGGGCAAGGGTTTCATATATGAGATGTTAATATTCAAAGGTCAAAATTTGAAGTTTTGAGACATTACCATGTCTAATACTACTCTGAAAAATTCAGTTTACATCACATAAATTTGAAGCTTGTGAAGTAGGTACACCTGTGTTAAAAATTTCAAATTTATGTGATGTAAACTGAATTTCAAAGAAATATTAAACATTAAAGTGGCAATGTCCCAGAACTTAAATATTTTGAATTACTACCTTTAGAACTGGATTGTCAAAACATTTAGATAAAGAGCTTAACAAAATAACTTTCTATGAGAAGTTTTAATTATATAAGTAACATAATATATTAAATGCAATCAAATAAGCTTTACAAATTGCACTTCATACCATGAAGTCTATCATATGTCAAATCATTAATTTTATTTTCTTCAGCTAAGCTACTTTCTTCTAAGTCATCATGCCTTAATCTTTTCTTTTCTTTTTCATTATCACATTTAAAGTCTCTCATGGGACATGCACAAACTTTAGCCTCCATAACTTCTCTTCCTAAAGGAACCTGACTGAGAAAGATGAATTCATAAATAAATAAAAAGATAAATTAAGATAAAATATAACAAATAAAATGGTTTAAATTATAAACAACAGTTCTAATTTTAAAGTAGAAAAAGCCACCTTTAAATGTTTACATAATTTTTGTGACAGAAGGGAAAAAGAAAATATAACCTAATGAACAAATGAGGATTCATTAACTAAATATACATTTTGTACAGAAAATAAGATGTATCTATAAAAACTGTATAACTTGCTGGCAGAAATTTAAACTAAATACAATTTAAATTTATTAATTGTAAGGGGTGTGATGCTATCCAAGATCATATGTGTAATTCAAATATGGAGAAGATGTGATTTGAAAAATAATTTTAATTTAATAAACCACATTCTCTAAAATATACGACTCTCATCTGTAAAACTGCTTCAAGTGTTTGAGTACTTTACAAATGACTTAAAGAGCTAAATATTTAAGCATGAAAAACCTTTAAAACTAAACATGAAAAAAACATTAATTGTGCTATTATTATTTTGAATTTGTTCACATATAATCTAGTGAAAAAAATGAAAAACAAACTAAGCCAAAAAATCGATAAGCCTTTAATATGGTCATGCAAGACCTTTTGCAAGTACATAATATCAAACAGTTAAACCTTATACACATAAAACTTTTTTCTGTTAAGAAGCAATTCAAATCTCTCTCCTAATTTTGCCTAGTTTTATCATATTTTCTATGAATGGACTTGGCACTCACCCAAAACTAGGACTAGGCACAGGCAAAAAAGACTGTACCGTTCAGTAATATAGACACACTATATGTCTAAAAAATTGATTCATTACAATGAAAATGTTTACAAAAATAATTTTTTTGGCAAAATTTTAAAAGATATACTTGGACTTAGTTGTCAATTTATTAAATGATTTAGAGAAAAAAATTAAAAATTAAATTCCTATAAAATCCTCTAAATTTGCAAAACATTTATTTTACAAGCTTGTTGGTTAGGACAGTTGATTCAGATTGACTACTAACATCTAAGCTCTCTAGTTTTAAATAAAGATAGTATCACTACCAATAAAAATATTGCTAAACATATAAATAGTCCAAACAAAATATATATCTAGCCCTAAAGTATGTTAGAATATAACCACTTATTTAGTTTACTATAAAGAAACAGCTAAATATTATTTTTAAATAAAATTCATAGAAATTAAACAGTATATGAAATGATGCAATATTTTTTAACCACATACTAAGATTATCACTTTGAGATAATACTTATATAAATTGCTGAAAATAGTAGCATACCATGAGTGTTAATTATAGAGGAGATATTAAGCGTAAATTATACCTGAGCTGAAAGTTATTAGCTGAATTTATAGACATTTTGTTTTAATATTGTCAGTTAGAAACACTCAAGCATTTATCTTTGAAGCTTAAAAACAATTACTTAGTCTAACTGAAAAATAAAAAGTTATTTTTAATCACTCATTTTCAAACAATTTCCCACTACAAAACATACAATGAAATTTAAAAATAAATAAATTTTAAAAAATGGTTAATTGATTTCTATTTTTTATTTTAATTATGGCCTTATGTTGTGTAGAGTAAAAATGCGATTATATATTTTAAACACAATTATATGGACTAGCTGACTGACTAGATTAACTGGCTGTAGTCTTTTTTTTTTTTTTCTTAAATCATCAACTACTTTAAGAAAATGGGTTTAAATTAAGATTTATATATTATTTAGAAGTCCAGTGGCATTAGGGTAGAGATTTGTGCTTCTCACACACAGGTTCGAGGTTCGATCCTCGGGTTTGGCAAGGTTGACTCAGCCTTTTATCCCTTCAATGGGTAGACAAACAGAGAGCCAAGCATGCTTGGGAAGTAAACACTGGGGGTTTTAGGTAAGGTTGAATAGCTAACTGGTACATATACTTTGCATCCCAAGGCAAAAGGAAAAAAAGCTTTGCAATTAAATACAAATGCTTTGAAAATGGAGATTGGCACTATAGGCCATGGCCCTCTAGCTGGGCTGTTGTGCCAGAGAGCTTAGTTTAGTATATATTATTGTCCATGAATATATATATATATATATATATATATATATCTTTTTAAAGAAACAAATTAAGATGACAAAATATTGAAGCAATTGAAATTTTCTTCAAATTGCAAAATAATAGCAATATTTTCTGCAGACATGTGAACTTGAGGAGGAAAGTGATGAACCAAGGTGGTCTTGGTTATTAAGATAAAGCTCTGACCAATCACGTAAACTTATGCAGAAACAGGACATAACAGTTCAGATGGGAAGAACACAACATTTTTGACCAGAGAGTTTAAGAAGCTATTGAGACAAAGGATAATGTACAAAGCTATTCTAATAGGTTATAAAAAGGAATCTTTCTAAGCCAAGATTGCCATCTAAGGCTGTATCTGAAAACTGATCCTGAGAGCATTACAAAGAGTATAAGGAACTGTTTCTGCTAGGACTGTGATCTATGACTATGTTACAAGTTTCTTTGTGAGACTACTGAAGAGAGCTAAGTTAACTTAAATTTTTAAATTTTTTTTCTTGTAATCAAATAAATTAATTTTTATTACATAAATTGTATTAGCTAGCTAATCTTAATAAGTAATTTTTGGTACCGAGATTATTTGATTATGCAAATTTAATAACTTACCAGGGAGTCTGTTTTATTTTATGTTTGTTTAATTTCTTTTAAGATCATATATCTAATTAAAGACTATATTATATATATATATATATATATATATATATATATATATATATATGTATATATATATAATTTTGTCAATACTAGTGTGTAAATTTTGATACCTATAGTCAAATAAATTATGTTAGTTTTAAAAGTAAACTAATAGTTACAACTCTGTTGCATAACAGTTGGTCACAGAAAGCTGGGTTTTGTATATGAGGGAAAGATTAATATTAGAATTATCCTAAATGAAAACACTCTAATTGTGGAGTTAGTTTTACAAACCTATTTCAGGAATATACTGAAGATTTTATATTTAGCACTTATAAATCTACAATATACAAAACATAATAAAAATATACTTTTTCTCAGAATAAAATAATTTTTAAAATTTACTATTGACATTAACAAAATCATTAAAAAATAATGAAAATATGTAATTGAGAACTACATGCTTTAAATTTTAACACATTTCATTTAAATAAATGTAAGGTACTACAATAATTTGTTATATAACTTTCATAATAATGCATTAAATTAAACAAAATTTAAGAAAAAATAAATGGAAGCAATCTAAATATAGCATTTGGTAAAACAGTTAAACGTTTGATGAACAAAACTGAAGAAAAACACCTACTTTTTTTCTAATGTGAATACTAAAGTAAATGGCCTTCTATTTATGCCTCCAGAGCATGAACTAAAGCAGGTAAGTTTCATCAAATAGGTAGTAAAGTTTTCACCATCTGAACATAAAATTAACATTAAAGAAAGACATACAGAGGTAATTGATTTTACCTAATATACAGAAATAAATACAAACTGTACTTTTAATCCTAGATCACTAAACATTTATTTAAAATACTAGCAATCGTTACCAGTTTTGAAAATTCAAGATGTTTCCATTGTGCTTATACCACTTCACTCACTAGCTAGTAATAGCTAGTAACTCATTCATAACTAGTAAAATATGTTATCAAAAGGTAATAAAAACTGCTGTAAACTCATCATATTTTTTAAAATTTGCTGCAATTGTCATTTAGCAATCAAATGCTTAGTGATAGAGTAGAAATTTGTGTAATACCGCAATTAGGCACTAGAGTATTTTTGCACTTTACCTGCATTCTATTATCATAAGTACATTTTTTAAAATGATCATGAGAAAATTTTGCAGTTTAAATTTTGTGCACATAAATACAATCAAGCAACAAGCAAAATAACTGTGAAGAAAATCATAACCCGACTGGTGAAAAAATTTATGTTATCTTCTGTTAGGGAACTGAATATTACTGGCCAAAATATAAGAATGTACTTGTTTCTCATTCATAATCTATGATTCAATAAGGAACACAGTAACAATGATTTATGTTTAGTGATCTAGAGTGAATTAAAGCTAAGTTTTAGCTGCTATACTAACAGAATACAATTTCCATAAACAAAATAAAATATGTGAATAATATAACTAATTTACATAGGGAATGAAATTGATATGGATTTTACCAGAACCAGATTTCAGACATTTGGTGTCCCTTGTCTACCAGATACAGATATCTGGATGAGATATCCAAGGAAAACTGTTTGTGGCCCAACAATTTAATGTTTGTGCAGTAAGTTTTGTCTTTATTTTTATGACTTTAAATACTTTATAAAATCTCTTATATTTTTGCTAAAGTTTCATTTATACATCTACACTACTCACTCTACTTGTCTCCTCATGTGACACATGATGTCATAATATATTGTTTGATATATTGTACTATAATTTTTTCCTATAACATTTCAAAATAATATATTCCAAAGATATTTTATACACCATTCTTTTAAAAATATTTTAAATAAATTACAATATAATTTACACAACTTAAAATTTAAAAATATGTATAGTAAAAATGTTGCCCTGAAAATATATATTTCATTTATTTGTATTTGAACAGTACTGTCAATAAGAAAGGAAACTTTGAACATAAAATTATTTATTAATATACCCTTGGCTAATGAATATTTTCTGAAAAAAAAAAAGTTTGGTTAAAACTGTTTTAAGTCACATTCAAAAATTTGATTTCAGAGCCATAAATTCTCAGAAGGAGACTACAATTTATACACCAATCCAGGGCCCAATATAGCCATTGTAGCAATGTGTGAATAATATGTACCAGACTCTAAGTAGCAGACTTCCTTCAAAGTACTTTGGTGAATAAACATCTTACTGCAGATATAAAGAGTATGTGCAGGCAATTGCAGGAGAATAGCATCAGGATAGTATTTGTAATAATTCTAATTCTAACACAAATTATGTGTGATCAACAGCAGAACTAGTGTGGTTGGTATGCATCAAGAGATGACGAAAAAGAAACTTTAATAAAAAAAAAGGTGAGAGCAATTTGTATCATAGTACCAGCAGACTTGAGACTCATCTGGCTTTGCCTCAAAAGAGAGTTGAAGAATTTTGTGATGTATTAGACATAACACTGGGATGCAGCCCCACTTCTCAAAGTTATCACAAACAGTTGCTGGTCTACACTACAGAATCCAAACACTCAATGTGCTCAATAAAGGCACAGCAGGACTTTGAAATCGTAAGGGCCTATTATTTACATAAATAATAATCTTTTATTTAAACCAAAATAGTATGTTTTTATAAAATATTTTTCTGAAGTCTGTATTTTTATGGTTAAAAGATAAATAGGGAACCGTCACTTCTGTAAAATTGCTTTATTCACAATTTAATTCAGAGATTTGTTTGTTTGATAAGCCTGAACTTTTATGGTTAATATACATATAAATACAAAAAAGAACCTACACCACTACTGGAAATAAAGTCTTTATAAATAAGCCAAGCTACAGAGCTGAAACAGAGAGGTTTTATAAAAATAAACAAATAAGAAAATTGAGGGTGTGGAATCAGCATAAAAGAAAGGTGAACTGCTGCTAATAACATATCTGGCCTTTTTCCTTTATAGGAAAAGGTACACTTGAGTCCATGCTAATGGTAGACTTTTGGGATCACCAACATACATCCAGTCAATTTTATCTATTTTTCAAACCCAGCCTCCTTTGTTCTTTTATTTTAAAAAAGTAGTAATTGATTAAATTTTCTGTGAGGTTAGTTTGTTTCTATCAATTCTACCTCTACAAATCTGATTTCATAACCAGCTTTGGCACAGATATTTGGTTGAAGTTTGAATATTTGAAATTCAGTTAGTTAGGCTGATTGGTTTAATTTTTTTTTTTTTTTTTTTTTTTTTTTTTGCATTTTAGCTAAATAATGAATACATTAATTAGTAAATTTAACAAAATTATGGGTGTTTGAAAAGCTATAGCAAAATATTAATAGTAAAATTTGAAATAAAAGATTTTCTGCAGAAAATATATACTATACATGGAGAGAAGAGTGCATGATAAAGAGAACTACAGAATGGTGCAAAGCAGAGTGAGTAGACACAGCAGAAACAGTAAAGTTAGTAGCAAAATATTTTTTAAAGTAAATTAATGAAATACCACACTTCACAATTTAAAAGTTTTCTCTTCAGGCTTATCAAACAAACAACTCGCTGAATTAAATTAGGAATGAAACAATTTTACAGAATTGATAATTCCCTATTTATCTTTTAACCATAAAAGTACAGACTTCAGAAAAATATTTTATAAAAGCATGCTACTTTGTTTTATATAAAAGATTATTATTTATGTAGTTTCTACAACTTCTCTATAAGAAAAAAAAATGCAATTAAATGTAAAAAGAAAAACCTTTAATGCTACAGTTTTTTAACAAAATTTTAAAATATATTCAAAGTTAATTCCACAACAGCAAAGACATAACATTTGCAAAGAGCACTATCAAAACTAAAATTGCATGAAAAGCAAAGATAAAATTACCTTGTGGTTTTTCATATGGAATTGAAACACTCATTTGACCACTCTCACGGTTTTTTTCATAAATAGCAGAATCACTAATACAGTGCACAAAATGTTCATATGCAGGATGCCCTTAAAATAAATTTCATTATATATATATATATATATATATATATATATACACACACACACACACACACATGCATGTGGCATATCTAAAAATTTATTCATATATAACAAAATTTAAATCAAATACATTTTAAGATATGTGGCATTTGAAAAAAATTAATAAAGGAAAATAATTATTCACTGAAACAGCAAACTGCATACACTCATTGTTAAGAGAAGCTCTAAACCAGATGTGGACAATCAATGACCTGCATGTCACTGAGTGACTCATTTCATATTTTAAAGTAACCCACTGGTGTTTCATAAATAAAATATAATACAAGATTGGTAAAAATCTTTATTTTTTTTTTAAATTGATGCAATAATTTTTTTTAAATCTAAATCTAATTTTTAAAAAATTAATTACAAGTAAACATTACAAATGAAATTTTTAAAGTTAAGATAAAATTTATTTTTATTAATGAGCAAATTCTCCCTATAGTACTTATTTTCATTTTTATAATGTGTGTAATATTATTTAATATTACCAATAATATATGAAATGCATGCAATATGATTTTTGCTATTCCTCCTTAACATAAATAGTTCACATTTTCTTTCATTATTTGCAAATATTAAAAACTACTTATTTATAAAATCAGTTTTTTGTTGAAACACTAAAATTTAAATAACCCAAAAATATATTTATAGATTTAATGACAAGAGAAATAAATAAATAAATATTCAGAAATAATATTATATCCTTTTTTCACCTAGATGAGATTTTGAAGTATAAATAAAATAATGTATCAATACAAATGACAAAATTGCAACTATAAATTTATAAGTTCTAAATGACTCTTATTTAGTCTTATAAACAAAAAACACAAATGTAGATGCTCCAAGTCTTATTTCTAAGCGATGCTTGAAGTAAATTAATGGTAGAAAATATTCTTTCAACAGCAGCTGTAAACATATATAATACTGCTTCTTTATGCAAAATTCACAAAATGTGATAATAAGTACTCTTGATATTAATTGATGTTAAAAAAAAAGCAGTTTAGCAATTAAAAACTTAGACGATTGTATTTATTGACTTTCAAATATTAACTGTAAGCCTGATTGGACTAAATTAAAGTAATCTTGATTTTAATTAATGATAAAAAAAGTAATTTAGTAACCAAAAAACCCAAAAGTTTGTATTTATCTCAAGATAGAAACTATGTAAGTATTGACTAAATTGAAACCCTAAGTTTAGCATCAAGGGAGACATTGATTATGTAGGAAATGTTTATAAGAGGGTACATACAGGTATTTGAAATTGAAAATTAAAGAGTATTTAAGGAATCTTTTAAGTGCCTCTTTGACATAGAAAATTATGGTTGACAGAAATTTATTCATATTTATAACTTTGATTACCTCCCTAAATTTACTACATTTTACAGAAAGTCGCTTTATTTTTTAAATTCTCATAAAATAAGCCTAATTTTTTAATTCAACTAAATTGAGAATCATCTAGTTTAAAATAAATTGACTATCTTGAAATACATTATAAATACTCTGGTAAATTGTGATATGCAAATTAAGAAATAAAAATTTTTAGTACTATTTTTAGAGATATACTAATATTTGTGTACCTCTAGCAAAATCTTGTTGTGCATGAGTTGGACAACGTACAACAGGATGAGATGAATGTTCTGGCCTACTGTAAACCGCATGGACTTTTAAAATGGATCCAACAGGCACATTTTCGGCACTTACACGAATTCTGAAGGGGTTATCTTTACAAACATAGAGCTTGTTTCGAGACTCTGAATACTAGAAAAAAAGAATAATATTAAAGTTTTAAAACAATTTTATAAGCTACAGCAATTTTTTTTGATAACTGACATTTTTTAAAATTTTTATACTATTTCAAGTAAATTGTACGTGTAATACTATTGCTTACATTTAATACACTTAAAAACGTTAGCGGTTTTCACTGTTTAATTATTGTATTTCAGAAAATTTACATAATTATATAAAATTATAGAATGATTCTGCAATTTAAATGATTTACAATAAATACTAATGGAGAATTACCAAATTAGCATATATCCTTTATAAATCTTTACATTTTACTGATTTTAAAAAATTAACTAATTACAAAATAAATAAGATTATTTGTTTCTCTGAAATATGTTCACTGAAAATTGTGTCTTACATATAGGAAAATGGATTTAAAAAATTCATTGTAAACTAAAGTTAATGTATAGTAATGCACACTAAATTGCACACAAAAAGTTCACAATGCTTATGTCCATAAAAAATACATAATCTTTGGGAACTGTCACCTACAATGTTTTCAGTCATTTAATCCCCACTTTTAGCAGAGTACAAATATACCAGTATAATAAAAATGCAAATAAAAATGCATCTTAAATTTTGAAAGCTAATTGCTTAAATTTTGAAGACTCGGGAAAAAGTATTTGATATTTCAACAAGATACTAACAACACAAGTGTATTTTTATATTGTTCATGCTCAGTGCAACTATAATATATGGTCAGGGTATCTGCCTGAATAAAATTTTTCAAATCCATGACTTTCCCTGATTTAGCGGATCATTTTCCATGACTTTAAAAAGCTTTCATTAAAGTATGTATGAATAAAACTTCTGATGTACATACAAATAAAATATATGCTTTTAGAGAAATTACAGGAATTTTATCATAAAAAAAAACTATAAACTACTTTATAAGTGTTAATAAACTCACATACATAAAAATAAATTGTTGTATCTAAATACCTAAGTTTAATTATATAGCAATTTTTCAACCAAAATGTTTCCAATTTGGTATTATCCAGGTGACCATGAATAATAGACAAATATCACCCTGTAACATTTATATACAATATCCCTAAAGATAAACTTATATTTTGTGCAAAAAATCTTAACTAATTTTTATTAAAAAATAATTATTATATTAATAAAATTGTAATCTACAATTTAAGAAAAAACCAGAATAATGTACATTTACCCACCAATTAAGCTTTTGTGCTTTGAGTTTCCTTGGTGAACAAATTTTACTTGGCAATATGGTCAATAGGATAATACATAAATACCAAACTCAGTAACTTCAGCCAAATGACAAGTAAAAACAGAATTAAACAATTCAATGCATTTTTTTAATCGGTAGTTTAGCGGATCCATGACTTTTACTCATTTTACTTGAAAAATCAAGACTTTCCATGACAAAATTAATCCATTGTCTAAAATCCATGATTTTCCATGACTTTCCAGGTGCGCGGAAACCATGTATGGTAGATCTCCAGCTAATGGTCCCTCATAGGACTGAACAAATGTGGCTAGTTGTTTTTTAGAAGTGACTCTTATTGAGGGGTTCAGCATTTATAAAGGTTAAAAATGTAGAGAATAAAAATTAACTAACATTGTTTATATGTAAAAATATATTCATATATATATATATGCATATACACATACATAAAACAGCAAAATTGAAAAAGTTAGCTAATATTTAAGCTTTTTTTTAATGTTAAGAACACTTTTCCATGAAAAACATTTTTTAATCAGCAACTGTTTCATCTCCATCACTTTTTAAGTTTTTCTCCATACTTTACGTAACTCCTTGATATTAATATCTCAAACTTTTGAGAAGTTTTCAGAGCTTCCATATCAAAATAAATTTAATGGGTGTTTGAAAAAAGGAAAAGATCCTAAAACACTGTTAATTATTTTCTATACTTTAAAATACTAATAACTAATTTTAAAAAGTAAGACTTTTGAACTGCTCTATCAAAAGTACTTTTTCAAAATATGCATCCTACTATTTAAAATAGTTTCCAAAATTTAACAATTTTGCAGTAAAACAGTTTATAAAAGTTGATGATCACTCTGCTTTTTATATCTTGTCTCCTAATGCTTTGTTTTCATTTCTAAGCATATGTTTGCAAGAATATGTTAAAAACTTCTTTGATTTTAAAAATTCCCAAAATCTATTTCTGTTTTCAGTGAAAATTAATTCTAAATATTAAGCATACGCACTAGCTAATATTTCATAGTTAATGAAACTAAATAACATATTTTAATCATCAAACTTAAAAAATTTCTTTGGTAACTCATTGTGAATATAGGTTCACACTAAAATGGCAACTAGTTTTTGTTCTGTAAGTACAAAAGAAATTATTACTATTAGAAAATTATTTGGTAAGACTACCTTAAAATGACTTGAATATATCAAGGATAATACACTCTAGCAATCAAAAGAAACTTTTTTGAATGTAATACATGCTGAAAGTTAATTCTACGGAAAAATTCAATTCTATTATATGTCCTGCACAATTAGATGGGAATCTTTAGAGTAAATTCATTTAAGCTATTTAAAGCAAATTCATAAATCAAAATTTTATATATAAAACTAACCATTTCATTCTTAGTCTTTGAACTAAGTAATTAAGGTTCCCAAATAAAAGTTCCATTTCAAAATTTAAATTAATTAATGCTTAGATTAAATTGCGTACCACCAATGTCAGAATTTTGAAAACAAAGTAACTTATTTTCTTAAAATAACACACTTTATTTTAAGTGAATTTTCTGCATGGACTTACAAAATATCTATCAAAGAAATAAAAGTCTACATTTGTGTTACTGGTATTGATGCGGACAACTAAATACCGGTACTTGAGCAGAGCAAGGTTCTGATAGTGATTATAAAAAATGACAAACTATTTAAAAAATGAAAAGAAATAGATTTATTTTAAATCTTAAAATAAAAACATATTATACAATGTTCGCCTACGTGCCAGAAAAAATGCACAAGTACAAAAAATAATCTAACAATCCTCTTATATATCCAGCAACAGACATCGCATACAATTTAACATATTCATGCAACTTCCTCTCCCACTCAGCCCATCACAAAATTAAGCAGTTCGTAGCTGCCGAGTGAGAGTTGAAGTCACAATCAAACATACAGCGAGAGTCAGCTTTACAAAAGGCGATTAAGATGCTTTGGTTAATTTAAACAAAACAAAACAAATTGCCAGGATTCACCAGATGTTGAGAAGGTGACGATTTGGCTGCAACTTCTAACAATTTGGCAATATGCAACCCAGATGGGACAGTGATTAGCATATCACATACGATGCTGGAGAATGTCAATTCAAAGCCCATGCAAGGTCTAGATGTTAATTTGTGTTGTTTAGTCATACGGAAAAAAGAGACCACCTATATATGTTCTCATAATAAAATGATTAACAAACATTATATAGGCAAAAGCTTAATAAAGGCAAGTGTAAAACCTGCACTGGGAAAAATCTGGACAATATCAGGCAATATAAACTTGTTAATGGAAAAGTATCTACATTTTAATTAAACAGAAAGTATCTATAAAAACAAATAAACTAAGAAAGTGACATAAAATGTTAAATAGTTTATATTTTGTAAACAGTTCCATTGTTACTCCTAATAATAAAATGAATATGCATGAGAAAAAAAATGACAAAATTAAAAAATTAGATTTTTAGTCAGAAAAGCAGCACAATTTATTTTCTATTTTGAACACTAAAATTTGAATTAAGTTCCTTAAAATTTTTAATAATTTTAACACTTTATCAAAAGAAAAATATATTCAATGGTGCCTTAGTGTATGGTTTCAGACCTGACAGAAGGCAAAAATGTCTACTATAATGACCTTGACATCTGATTAATTTGACCTGCTAAAAACATTGCCAAGACTTAACCCCCCATGGTAAAATTTTTTTATCAAGATTAAGCTAGCCATTTCAGAATCCATAGAGAATTTTATAGAGCGAAAGATCAGTAGAAACTAAAACAGTTTTAGATGCAATAATAACTTACAGCAGGGCTTTCAGACTTTTTTGGTAGATCTTTAAAGTCAACTTGAACCATAAAATTATGTGTACCTTTGAAATTACTTCTGGAAAAAAAAAAAAAAAAAAAAAAGAGAGAAAGAAAATATTAATCCCAAACACAGTTTAAATATGAAAAAACTATATCATAATTACTCATATACATTTATTTTAAATAGCAAAAATGCATTTCAAAATAACATGCTTTTTTACAAATGATTTTAGAAAATATTTATATACTAAGTATTAACTTTGAGAAGGAAATCTAATTGTTATGATCAGATATAAATTAAGGGAATTACTGCTCCAGTTTAATCTATTAATGCCTAGCATTCTTTTTTATGGGTGCTTCTAAAAATGTACCAGAAACTGTATTATCAATTTCAATTTGATACAAAAATGTTTTCTTAAGTATTCATTTCCTTTATATTCAGTAGTTATCAGCACATATTAAGCATTTAATCAGTAGAGTAGACAGTTTATTTTTAAGCTCCTCAAACAATTTTTTGTAATGTCAAGAAAAAAAAGTTATGTTTCTTTAATTTATCATATAATTTGCTTTAAATTAACAAGTATGATAGTAAATACATTTACAAAAATATGATTTATTTCAGTTTCCCTTAAATTGAGATTTAGATAGCATTTTAACATTTTGACTTACATTACTAAGACGCTAAGCATAAGAGAGTCATAAATACATAAAAAAAAACTCTTAAAATTGTAATCATAACAGTGATGAAACAATTGTATTTTATAAATAAATATTTAAAGGCAGGATAAATTAATTATATACACAATTACTTATGAAAAAAAAACTAACATAGTTAAGAAAAAATAATTGGTAATGGATGCTTAAAAATTGAAATTGAAGAAAAAAAAACACCTATTTTCAAAAGCTATAAGTTCTTTTAATTGCTGCTTATTTATTTAATTATTTTAATAACTCTTAATATATATATATACTTGATACCTTGGAGGTAGAACTGATCTTACAGTTTTAAGCTGAACAGGAATGCAAATCACAGTAGAAGCTTTTAAATTTGAAGGCTCAAGATAAGGGTGCTGAAAAAACATAAAACCATGACAACCATTAACTAGTAAACTCCTAATAAAAAGCTAAACATGTTTAGCAACAATATTATTAAACATTTTTAACAACTTATTGCAGATTTGTAACAAACAAAAATTAATGCCATTTTTATAGTGAGCTTTTTAAAAAATGGTTTTCTGGATTGTTTCTATTCTGCAACACTGCAATCTAAAATGATCAAATTTTACTGTGAAAAAATTAAATAAAAGCAGAATTTCTTAAATCACCAGAATTACTTCAAAATAAAGACAAGTATTCATTTTTTAAAAAGAAACTAAATGAGGCAAGCATGCTTAAGTACTGCTTGCACTTTCCTCAGCATTCAATGAAAACAGTGTCTTTTTACAATTTTAACCTTTAACTCATGTTACTGATGACTCCCTCCATGACCCCTGCTAAGCCCTCAAAACTATAAATGACCCTGCCTTTTTTCAGTATCCTTCTGCAGTTTGCTTTAAAATTTAAGAGTCCAGTAAACCATGTCACATCAGTTGGGGGATTGTTTGAGTCATAGAGAACATGCTGTATTTTGTTTTTGATTTCAAAGTAAACACAAAGGTGAAAAGGGAAATAATCTGAAATTTTATTTCTTCTGAAATCTGCAGATGGTTTGCACAAAGTCTCCTGAATTCTGGGGATTCCTTGGGAGCACAAACATCTCTGTTATTAATGAATAAACTTTGGATTTGTTAAGTTTTTAAAAAATGTGGACACATGAGAAGTAGATATCTCCTAAAGGTAAATTAAAACTCTTTATGTAAAGATAATTTTATTGCAAATAATTATATATTACAAATAATTAAAATATTTATAATAAATATGTATTTCCAGTTTTTTTCAAAATGCATACTTTTTTGTTAATTTTCATTTTTATGTTTTAAATATCTTTTAATTTGGGGTTGTTACGATACAAAGGGTTACTATTTTATTTAACAAATATTTTATTATTATGAATTAGAAATAAAAAGTACCTCTTCTGTTTCACTGTCAACTTCATTTTCATAATTACTGTTCTGTAAATTAAAACATTACAAACTGTTATACTCTTAATAATACAATCAGTAGATAAAGTATAAATATTTATTTATCTTAATATGACCTTAAGATATATTATTTATCTATACCGTATTACCACATAAATGTAAGTTAATGTTTAATACAGATTATTTTACAAACTATTTATTTTACAATAAGGCAGATGATAAAAGGAAATTTTCTTTATTATAACTACTTTTACATATGAACTCAGTATACCACTTATGCAATCAGAATTTACATACAGGAAACATAGTGCCCCACTCCATACTGGTCCCACCATAGTATAATGAGTAACTTGAGGAAAAAAAATTCTACTAGCACTCATTGGTTTACTACTATGCAGTTTGGAACAATATGTTCCCTCTAAAATAACACAATTGAACTTTATTATAGCAAACCTTCAAAATCTCAAAGATCAAATATAATGTACTTTTTCAGTTGTCCACACATTTTTTTTAACATTTCACTTAGTGCAGATACACTTAATGCAGTATTCTTAAGTAATGAATTTTACAATACTAAGTGAAGCATTTTTTTAAATAAAGAAATAAAAACTAAAAGCAATTTCATTTTTTTTAAATTTCTCTTATTCTAATACATGAATATAGCATATTTATGATATTTATGCCTAGAAGACAACTTTATTTATAATTTGTGTATTACACACAGTAAAAACTATATTAAAAAAATGTTTAGAATTCAATGAAGAAATATTCATATTATTGCAAAATATAATTAAAAGAATACCATTTGGCTAGTTACTGATTAATTTAAAACTAAAAAGGCATTTAAATCAAAGGACATATTTAAGATATTTTCACAAATATGGATAAAATATATGCTAACCAAATTATTATATTTCAGTTAATATAAAATTATATTTCATTAATGGGTCATACTATTATTTAAAATCCATTATAGATCATTACTTGGTATAATCTGCAGCAACATGGATGACTTACCAAAGAAATAACATTAGTTACTTTAGGCTTGCCATCTTCAGTACTTAGAGATAATACAGGAACTTCATCAAAATTTATATATCTTGAAGAGGAGGCAACATTACTACTGTTGTAAGGTGTTTCCTGTTTAATAAAAAAAATATATGTGAAATAAAAAATATATAAAAATAAAGAATATATGTGAAAATTTTTAAATGATGGAGCATACGTGTCTCTAACCTTTTATTTCTATAAGGATGTTAGATATAACTGAATTCTATAATAGTTCAACCACCTGAGTGTAACTTTTTTTGACCAATTTTCCAGCACATTTTCTGAAATATTCATTTTTATTTATTTTACTTGGTCACCATGGAATTTAGAAACCCTGGGAGTGAATGTAAGACATATAAAAGAGAATGTAGAATATAATTAAACACAATATCTGTTTAATCTTTGTAATACTGTGTTCTATGTCTTGTTTCACAGATTGTTAGTTTTATATAAAAATAAAAAATACATAACTGCTAAATGTTATTTACCAGAAATAAAGTGGTTTATTAAGTAAAAAGCTAAGAATCTAAAAGAGATTATTTTAGATATTTATGGGTAGCACTAGCTACAATTCAAGTTCAGTACACACTTTAAAATAACTAAAATTTAATAGTTTATAAAATGTAAAAACTTTAAAAAAAATTTGAAGTGACCAAATTCAGTAATTTTACAGAAGAATAGCAAAAGTACTAAAACCAAATGATTACCAGAAATTAGGATAAAACTTCTAATAAATAACATACTTTAACATATATTAAAGTTAAAAAAACAAGAATTGAAAGTAACCATTTTCTCTCAGTGAATTTATTTACTGGATGATACATTCACCCTCCCCCCTATAATATTATGAGATGGGCATATTGTTTCACATATTACACTCCATAAACTTAAAAAACTTGTTAATGTTTCAGGGGAAAGAATAATAAAACAGAGGAAGTAAAATGTTGACTAAAAATTTTTACAAACTACAGATTTATTATCTTGAAGAGTAATGTCTGTAGAGAACATGTTGGAATAATTATACATGAAGAATCCATTATAATAGGTGAAATTTTGTGGAAATTCAGGATTTTTAGAACAAATAATCATATTTTAGAAGATACTGTATATTTCAGAATATAAGCTCATCTGTGTATCAGCCCAGAGCGAGTTTTTTTAAAATAAATTACCCCAACTTGAATTTAAGCTTAAATGAAAAAAGAAGTCGTAACATTCAAATATGTCATCAAGAAGTAAAAAATGTTGCCAATCAGGTGAAATGGGCAACATATTTTCCAAATTTCTGTAAAGTAAAATAATAGACCAATAGTTCTCAAACTTGTGACATCCAGTTTCAGGTAGAGGATGTACCGTGAGACAAATATAAAGGCCAAATGATGGCTGAATGAGTAGGGTGCTGCTCTTCAGTACTAGAGTTTGGAGGGTTTGAATCCCACTGGTGGAATGGATGTTTATAGTCATTTGAAATTGGCATTGAACAGTAGGTCCTGGTCTAATTAGGTCTAATAATCCTTCAATCTAAACCAAACCAAGGACAGGAAATTTAAATTATCTTTCTTCACTACCATCAAAATGAACATTTTAATCATTTTGACGGTAGTGAAGAAAGATAACTTAAATTTAAATTTTTTTTATTATTGCTGCATTATCTAGTTTGAGAATCATGAAGGAAGGCCATACAGCCAATGATATTTTTGCTTATTAGACAACAAGGACATAACAATACTTTCCACTTTGGTAAGATTATTCAAAGCTTCCATTTTTTGATAAAATCTGATGTAAACTAAAAAGCTTTAAATTTGTTAATTTTCGCAATTATCTGTTAATTTCAGCTTATAATGAAGTGCAATTTTTATGAGATTAGCCAACTTGCTACAAATATAGTACTGCCATTTTCATATTATAACACAAGAAAGACTCATCACAAATTTATTATTCAAATTTTTTGAGAGTAAATGTTGAAAAATTTTAAAAATTCCATCCACTTTTCCCCATTATATATACTTTTTATTAATTTCTCCTAGTTTTATTTTAATATTATGCTTTAAAAAAAATTTTTTTTTTTGACAATTTGGCAACTTTTTAATTTCCAATAGAAAAAAATCACATATGCTACAACTGTTCTACAGATACAGATATATGCAAATCCTAAAATTCTCAGCTTAGATAAACAGCTTAACCTATTTAGCTTTTCAGTAATTTTAAGACAAGTATGATATCTAGATATTGTATTATGATAAAAATGCATCAAAACAGAAAACTGTAAAAAATAAACATAACATTAAATTATATAATTATTACTGTAAAAATTCAAATACTTTTTACACATATTATTATTCATAACAATACATCCTTTTAGACCTTGTAGCTTGGAAGTCCATTGACTACGAGCACAGGTTACACAAGATATTGATTACAAAAATTTCTTTTTTTTTCTTCCCTTTAAAGTATGGCTTATGTACATTTTTAGAAAACAAATTTTGTGCATTGATACATCTATTAGCAGATACCAGAAGACATCTTTAAATGCTATTAATTGAAAAAACTTAATTTTAAGAGAATGAAATTTTTCTACTCTGATTGGTTTAAATTACCTAAACAATCTGAGAAGAATAAATTTCTATGTACAGCATATTTTTAGAATAACAATGACTTCTGGACATTGTCAAATATTTACCAAGACGTATTTGGAGTGTCATAACTCAGGAGATCAAAATGGACTGTATGAAAAACTCGAAAATTTAATCCCATCAGAGAACTTTTATTTGGACAATGCCATACACACCACCATATACATTACAGGTTCACATCAGCACTGGTCTTTCTCTCGCACTATGACCCTCAAGAGCTTGTCTACATTGACATGGGGTTATGCAACAACAGAGGTAAGAAGGGCCAAAGGCAAAAAAAGGAAGAAATCCACTGAGATGAAACTCAGGAATTATGACAAAACAGTATTTTAATATAAAATTTAATACATCTTAGTAGTTCTAACACCTAGAGCACATGAAATTATGTTGCTGTACTGCTCTAGCTCATGTTGATAATATTTGCAATTTATAATGAAAAAAAAAAAAACAGGCATAATCTATTAAGTTTTAACATTTAGCTATTTATAAATAAAAATACAACAAATAATATCCTCTTAATAATGTTTTATAGAAACTATATGTCATTTTAAGGAGGAGGAGGGGAGGATCAACATTCAGGAAGTGAAAAATACATAATTATAAAAATTCCACTATAACCTGTTATAAAACATAGTATTAGAAGGAAAATTTTACTTCAGTATCATCATGAAGGCACTGCACTGATAACACAGGACGAGTAATAGTTTTCTCTTTTTCATTCAGGATATTTTTAGGAGAATTTGGTTTCTAAAACAGAAAACCAAAAACAGACAATTAAAAAAAAAAGCAATGATATTTATGACATATAAGGAATAAAATTTTACTGACAGGCACAATATTTTGTTCAAACAAATTTCTTAAAATAAGTGTGAGCATGGATAGCCTATAGATATTGAATATTAAAAATGCAATGTTAGATACACTTAAATAAATGAATTAGTATCCATGTATTTCTGCAACTTGAAATACATTAAAGCAATTATAAAATAACTTTCCTCAAACAGAGTTTCAAGAAATAAATGTTACTTTTCGAACTCAGATATTTTTAATATATCTTATAACAATATTAGTTTTAATCATATAATGTATAGCTTTGATAACAAATATTATAATAATTTATGCTGTATGAGTTTAAATAAATATGATTAACAGAATGTAATTTAATATATGAAATAGGATAAAAATATTAAGCTGTTAAGGAAAATTTAAAGAGAATTTATTTAATTTTAAATTATTCAGCAACTAATAAAGTAAAGAGCATACGAAAACAATATTTATGATGTCTGGCTCCCATTTTATCTATAGTTAATGAAAACAACACAGATAAAAATGAGAATTTTTTTTTATAATTGTCTAATTAAATTTAAGATTGCTTTACTACATACTGTCTTATTCATTAACTATGTAGGTATTAGTAGAGAAACAATTACTTGGACACTTGTAGGCTTTTTCTTTTAAAAATTGATCAGATAGTTAATTGTTTCTTTCTTATTACCAATATAATTTCCTTTTACTTTCCAGTAATATACACACATGGAATTTTTTTTTTATAAATAAAAATTAAACATGATTTGTTAACAAAATAGCAATAAATTTTTTAATGGTATATGAAAGTAAAAAGAATTTGCATGGATAATTTGCCTTACACTATAAATAAAAAATGAAAAGAAATTACATCATCTTTTGTGTTTCCACTGATATCCAAGTCCAACATATAATTGATATCACTATCTGAATCAGAATCTGAAGAAGGTTCCATTTTAATAACTTTGTTTTCCTAAAATTATATATTTTATTATAAATACATTGAGAGAATACACATATTTTTATTCATATAACACTTTTCAGTAAAAATTAAATGGGAAAAGTACTATAAAAGTAAAATTAATCACATACCAGAATCATTAAGTTATAAATTTTTAACACATCTTACTTTAATTTATGTATATACAATCTGGAAAAACAGGCTAGGTGCTTTTCACTTTCTTTCATTATCAAGTGAAACATAATTGATTTAAAGTTAGCATTAATATCTGCATTTATAAAAGAAATGATGATTAGATACAGAGTGAAAATCCTAAAGAGGATTTACTCTCGAACTTTCTAACTTACAGCATAAAAAATAGGTAACCAACACATGAGCATTAGATCTTTATGATTACATTAACAAACTAAGAAATTATAATTAAAAAAATTAACACACAGAAAATTCTTAAAACCTGTTAATTGAACAAACAACTGTTTCTAAATAACTAAAATATCAGTCACAATATCTGATTTAAGAATTTATAATATAATTGTAGAGTTGATATTTTTAAATTAGATACTACTAGGAATTTATCTAGAGCATGCAAATTGATAAATTATAGCTTTTATTCTAAAAATAGTTGAGTGGTTATATGCTTTCCTTACAGTCAATTCTATAACTGCTGTAAAAATGCTTAAATGTTACACATTCATACACGTCCTCATAAAAATAAATAAATAAAATCAACTTTTAAAAGCAAATTACAAATAAAAACCTCATATTTGGCTGATATACAACTTACTTTAAAACTATTAAATAAGGAAAGGCAGACTCTTTTTCGAGTTATGATTTATTTATATTTACGGCAAAGACAATAATTAACAATTTAGTAGCTACAGCCTTCTGCGAAATTGCAAAATTGATAAAACTGTTGACGACTGTAAGTTGTATACGAATTAAAAATCCTTATTTCGAGGATTTCCGATACAAGAGAAATACCCGAGACAAAGCCTTGAAACCCAAAGTATAAATTTAAGATCAGAAATTTCATACCCTGGATTTTATTGTTTTTAAAATATATAGTTGATATGCTACACTTATTTCGAAATAAGTCTTGAATAATAACTAATGTGCTACTTATCTTGAATTAATATTAGTTAATAAAAAAAGTCGACTTTTAAAAACTTACTAAAATTTTTTCACGCATTATTTCTAGCGATTCACACCTTGCCATATTTTAAATACGATATGATTTAAGAAGAATTTCTATTTTTATTGTAGAAAAAATTGTTTAGTGAATAATAGAGAAGTAACATCTTGCAGTATGTAAACAGATCAAAGAAAAAAATGTTAGAAAAAATAGTACTATTTTAATGTATTCGAATAATCGAATGAAAGGAACTATTTTGAGAGAAACGTCTGTGTACAGTACACTCCAAATTACAACGCATGCGCATTATGAACGGAGAGAAGCGGGTTTTGAAGGGTTATACTTTACGCTTTCTAGAGATCTCGCCAACAGTAATGCTAAATTTATATTGTATACTGCCGTTCTAGGCATATCGCGCTTTTTTTTATTGCACGCCGCCACGTGCTTTCTTTGTGGTTGACTAAATTCGTAAAGTTTTTATTAAATTTCAAGAAATATGAGCCCGTCCTATGGATGCAATATCTGTGAAAAACTTTTTATTAGGAAAGATTATTTAACAAAGCATAAAATAATGTGAACATAAATTTGAATTAGAGATTCCATCTGGTGACAAAAAAATTAGATTCATTAAACACTTAAAGGTGCATAATTTTCAAAAATATTATGAAAAATGACAAAGAATGTGTGTCATTTATGTATATAAGCTCTATTGATTATTGATAACATATTTTATCTAACTATATACTTTAAACAAAAATATTCAGACGAGTTGATACCAAAAAGATTGGGGGAATATTTCAAAATTTGCTACTCATGCAGAGGAGTTTGAGTATATTGTTTGTTCTCTGCTAAGTTTAGGATACAACATTAACATGCATTTAGAATGAATACATAAAACGCTTAAGTATTTTTATATAAAAAGGAAAAGAAAGTTAAAAGATTAGATAAAACAATTCTCGCTCTATTAAAATATGGAAAAGATAAAATCTTTCAAAAATTAATTAAACTTGCTAAAAATGTCGATCATATAGAATAACTAAAATAAGAGAGAGCTATGATAAAAATCATACATTACACTTAATATGATAACTAAAATAAATAATTACGAATGGGAAGTGAAATCAACTAAAAAACTAGATCATAAGCATATTAATATTATTGAAAAAATTCTATTTTCTTGATGTTTAAATGTTATATTGCAACAGGAAATTTGTATTTTTGTATAAAAGAAAATTTTGCTGGTTAGTTCTTACATTTTGCTCTTTTATTATATGTATATAAATACATACATACATGTTTGTGTATAAATTTATTTTATACCTCTGAATGATTTAGGTTGCATTTATAAGTGAACTAAAAATACATACATAAAAAAAGAAATACATATATACACTATTAAATTCTGTGAGCAGTGTAAAAAATTCAATTAGTCAGGATAGTTCAGACTTGTTACCTGTACTGAGATTTTAAATTTTATCTTTTTATATATGTTCTAATATGAAATAATTAATCAAACTTTTATTTTTTAAATAACTATTTTGGTTTGATTCCTTTAATAAGTTATAATATATATATATATATATATATATATATATATATATATATATATATATATATATATATATATCAGTGGCGGGCGGTAGGTTTTCATGCAGGGTGTGCAGAGAACATGGATTTTACAATAAATCTTTAATTATTGAGACATCTGAGTTCTCCATTCTGAAACGGGCTATTTATTATGAATATAAATTTAAAGAATACAATAAATAACATATTTACCTACGAGTAGTCGAGTTATAACTATAAAAACAGCTAAACTTATCAGAATTCTACTAGCATTGAAGCAAAAATCATGTCTTTTGTTGTATGGTGTCATATCGGCGTCGAAAAAGCAACGCTTCTGGTTTCCACGAAAAACTTATATGTTCAGCAAACGTAGCACCACATGGCTCCCGCCGCTGCGGTGCCTCATCAGGATGCTCATTGGTGCCGACAAACCGAAAGTCTATTCCAAGTGTAGAGGATTTCACTGCACACTGGTGCAATAGGGCAGACTGTTTCTTGTGTGGTCAGTGGATTAAATTATATTTATTAATTGTTTTTGACATTTGGAAATCATATAGTCTGCGAAAAACATCTTGACAATTTTTAAAAACAAAACCAGGGATATGGTGTTGCAGATATAATTTATATACTGTCTGTAAGACACAATGAATGCTAAAATTTGGACTGTTCTGTTAAAATTCGTTTCTTTAAAACAAAACAACATTGTTTTTCAGCTAATTATTTTAACAAATATAATACATCACCGAAATTAATTTACCCCACTAATACATTTCACTTTATATTGATAAAATACTTTTTTTGTATTTCCATGAAAACAAAATCTTACAATATATAAATTTAAACATTAACCGTCTGCAAAATCGTATGGCCAGTTAATCAGTTAAAAAACCAAAATCGCTTCAGCACGTAAGTTCCCGCTCTAATACAACGCTTAATAAACCGTACCTTTGGATGATTCTGAATGCCAAGTGCAGGAAAAATAGCTGCGCGTGCTATAGTATGTATGCTGTTCTTCTCCAGTAGCCCATACATATAAAGCTTGATTTTCAATTTATTGCGTAGTGCGTACACATCAGAACTTCCTATGTTCGTTTGCGCGCTACGTGGTGCAGCACCTAGTACCGCACGCACTGCAGGAATACAGGCAAGCAAATGAACATAATATTTGAATGTATTATAAATAATATTTATTATATACCATATAAAGATAGGTAGACATAGGTGGAGAAAATTATTGTCCCTCATAATTTTGCCAGGTTGTGCAGTGCACACCCTGCACATATGAACTGCAGGCCACTGATATATATATATATATATATATATATATATATATATATATATATATATATATATATATATATATATATATATATATATACACATATAAACGCATCTTCATACGAAATAAAGAGAAATTTTGTAAATCATGGAGTTGTAAAATCATGAAATCTATATTTATAACAATTTGTTTACATTAACACCAACAAATAAACAAGGAAACATTTTTTTCATTACATATACTTATTATAAAGTTGACTATTTGATACCATTAATTTATATCAGTACAGAGACACGGATTGTAAATTTCTATATAAAATTGTTAGTTAAAATAATTTACGTTACTATTTAAAGATAAAATATTATCCCCTAATGAATAAAATATGCAACAAATTAACTAAATATTGGATGTTTTTGTAACTTAATTTGTCCATTACACATACTCTAGAAGTATTGTGGTTAGGAAATTCCTGGCAAAGGGTTAGCAGTTTATCAACGTATGACAAAATTTAAATTTGAAATGCACAATTTTTTTTGAGAGAATTACACAGATAATTCTCTCAAAAGATATTAAGAGTGGTAAAAAAATTACATAAATGATATCATGTTTCTTTATCACATAAATAGACTATAGAATAGTGGGTGTAGCTATGCATTGTAACGAATTCTCGTTACATTAAATTTCCAGATACAGATTTATCTACGACCTTGAGAAAAAACGGCATAACGTAGAAATAGCAAACGAGCCTTTTGTGAGCACTTGAACTGTGCTCATCTTTACCTAGTGAAATGACGTTGTTTCGAGTAGAATAGGATGCTGAATAGAGGATTGTTATCACCGAGGACCATTTCAATCATTCTATCTGAGAAATTCATTAGGATGTTGGCGAAGTGTTTCCAGTGTTCGTTTCAATGGCATCCCGAAGAAAGAGTCTCACACGACAGAAATCCTCTGCATTGTAAGGGAAGCAGCAATACTTTCCTACCTTGTTCTCCAAAGGTTTGTCCACAGGCATCGATTAATGATCTGCGAGATTGCTACAGATTAATGCTGGAATCGGGCTTCCCTTGGAATCGGGCTTGCACCTGTTCGGCTAGAGTTCTACAAGCGGTTTCCTCACCATGTCATCAACCAGGTGTCCGATCAGCTGAGATGGAAATTTGAGGTCAGACGACGATATTAAAAGACCAGAGTTCATGGCCCAGGGGAATTTTTTGACCGATCGAGTCTCCTGTGAACTTATCGGCCGAGAGCTTCGAGGCGAGCTACTGAGAGTGTTCTCAACCCCTCCCCCCTTTTTCTCTCCAAGGATTAGGAAGCTGATTCCTATAACGATTATCATTTTCATTTGTAGATATTCATCGTTTTCACCTGTCTTCATCATAACTTCAACATTGTGTTTCTAATAACGATCTTTATTCTGTACGTATGCCTCCGCTTACCTTTTTCGAGCTCAATTAGAGCCCAAAACATTACAGCATAAATTTACAAATAGCTGTTAGGGCGTTTTCTAATGAAAAAAATCATTAACTTTTATGAGGTTAAATTTATTTAATTATAAATTTAACCTCATTAAAGTTAGTGTTTTTTATTAGTACCAAAAGTTTAATAACTGTAAAATAATCAAACAATGGATATGGAAAAAATTATCAGAGTTTTAAAATGATAACAATTTTATAACTGATGTTAAAAATACTGTTGCGAACACCCCTTGCGGGGAAATAACGAACTATGTTGAAGCCACTATCGAAATTCCAATGTTTTCAGTTTGTATTCAGTTTTGTGGCAACGCTGTAAATTATTATTCTTTTTAGTATGCTGAGTTTTTGGTTCGCTTCGGCGAATGTTGCTAGCTTTTAGAAAGTGAATAAATGTGTTATTATAGTTTTAAAATATCCCTGTGAGATTATTTTGACTTCCTATTTACTTTTCTGACAGCCGTTAAGCATCGGATAGATGCACCAGAGCCCAATTAATATTTAGTTTTATAAATGTGTTACGAGATACAACAAATACTGTTTATTTTGTCTTCTATTTAGGAATAAAATATGAATATATAACATAATGTTGCAAGAAGTCCTATTAGATGTCTTAATTCTGAAATTAATGAAAATAGTAAATCATTAAAGTATACGTAGAAAATATTTCAAAACCAATTCGCCAAACATCCGTTACTGCGCCAAATATTAACACCTGTTCTGAGAGGACAATATTAACTGTTTCTTTCTCTTTTGGGGTAGACATCAAATACGCATGCGTCGGAGGTGGAGATTTGCTGGACACACACTCTCCAATTTTGACTAGAATATATAATCGAAACGTATAATGTTCTTAAACCAAATCGAATATCCCAATCGCACATTTATAAACACATATACAATTAAACCTATCAAAAAATTGGCTGTAGCATATATCTCACAAATAGCTCTAATAATAATAATAATAATAATAATAGTCAAAAAGTTTTTTACTATCTTATTAAAAGTCTAGTAATTTTAGTTCTTAAATTTCTTTGCTAATTAACTTTAAAATTTTCAAGATAATGAAATAAGGCCGAATATGGTTAGAAAACAGCAAAATTTTCAGCGAATAGTAAAAATTGAATAGCAAATATCTAGAAATGAATATTGAATTGAGATTACACCTACAAGTAGTTCTTTATCAGACTTTAAAACCAGATAGATCCCCCACCTTCATAAATCTGTTTTCTTCTTTCTCTTTTTTTCCATTTCCTGCATTCACTAGAATCTGCTATTACATTCTTTACTGCTGATTAAAAAATTAGGGTACCACCATAGACTAAGCATTAGGTAGTCTGTGGGTACCACATGCTTTTCCTTTTGTACCTAGTCATTCTATACAGAAGACAGACAGTTGCGTGTATCAGTATCACGAAAATGGGCAAATAAGCTGTATTTTTTTAGCCAAGAGTGTTAGAATGTAATTTCATTTGTGAGTTTCAGAACTTAATAATATTGTTGATATAGGAAATACAAACATGGGATGTACAAATAATTGCTAATAAAAATGTTGATGATAGTTTGGAGTGCTATGGTGTATTTTTTTACAGGAAAGCTAATGAGATTGGGGTTTACTGCTTAAAGCCGATTTCGCATGGCTACAAATATCCAGAGCTGTAGCGGGATTTAAAGCCGCAGACTGCACTACCGAAAAGCAACACCATACCACTCGGCTATTGTCCCACTTAAATTGCAACTTTCTCCAATAAAAAATGTTGAATTATAGAATCGATGAAAATGCTACTTAACGTACCGCTTGATTAAAAACATGTTTCAAGTCACTCAATGCGGTATTAAAAAGAGTAAAACTGACAAGAAAAGTTTTTGAAATGTTTTAAATATTTGAAATGTTTTAAAATGTCACTAAAGTCGTTTAATGGCTAACCGCGATTAATCTCTGTTTAAACGGAGAATTGTATTCCACCATTGGTTGGCGCCATGGGCTAATCGCGGTTACCCTTTAAATGGCTTTGGTGAGACCGGCGTCTCACCAAAGCCTAACGTTTGTTACAAGATGTATCTATTACTGGAGCAGTGCCTTGAAAGTTTGTGATCATTAACACACAAACTTAGTTTTTTTAATAGTTTTTTGGAATCATTTTCAAAGAAATTTCTAATTAATTAAGAAAATCCGTGGCAATTTATTTTCTGAATTTGTTTTGGTAATTTGGCATCATTCAATTTGTTTTACTTTGAGTCTGAACATGGACGAACGGAGTATTCGTCAGACCTTGTCATTAGCAGCGTTTAAAAAACCGCAGTTTTGTGCTATTTCTACAGATGCTTCCTGAAGAAAATCTTGTATGAATATATCCATAGAATCATCCTTTCATGATACCTTTAAATTTAAATGCATTCATATTCGAACTTGACTGCTCAGACTGGTCTCTGATTTCTAATAGCGCAAAAACTGAGCAAGTGTGTTCATTAATTGCCCAGGGCCCCAGATTGTCATTATCGGGGAAACTGGTATGTTGTGGTTGGCAGATTTTAATTTGTTGAAATCTGATCTTCAAGAGACCTGTTCATCCAGACACACAGTAAAAGAGAGCGATGTAATAAAACAGAAAAAAAAGTATAAAAGAAAGAGGCTTAGTATGAACCCGAAACTGCGGGTGGACGCATACAGCACTAGTTACTAAAATCATAGTTACTAAAAGGAAGATTAAAATTTAAAGTAAAAAATTACCAAAGATCTTTTACTTCTGAAGTTTTTTATTCTGAAATATTTTAAATTGTAGTGAATAGATCATCAAAATGAATTTTCATATGACGAGGTCTTTTTTTATTCCCCACGAATGTGCAAATTATCTACATTACATGTGAATCTTTAATTTCCTTAAGTGAATTTCTTACTTGTATCAGTTCTTTATAAGTTTTATTGAGATAAGTTTTCGTGTCTTTTGCATCAATAGAGTTTGACTGCAAATATTTACTTAGTGGACTTATTGAACATTGTCTAAAAATCACAACAGCATAATTTGTTACTTGACCAAGAGTAAAAAATTATACGAATTCTTGGAATATTCTAAAGATTCTATATATAATAATAATCACGCATAACTGCAAAAATTAAAGTAATCAAATAAATGAAAGTGAAACCGAAATAATATGCAAGAAATTTTAATTCAAGTTGGTATAGAAAATGTCTCTTGACATTTTAAAAATTCAGGGGATCTGGTGGATTTACAGCCGCCATGGTTTTATTTTGTTTTGTTTTAGGGTGCTACCAATAAGGCGATTTCACGCAGTAGGGTAAATCTCAATTTATGACAATTCTGGCTTTAGTTTCAAACGGAAGAGCAGTTTATTGTTTGTCTATTGGCTATTGTAAACCTGAAAATGAATGGGAAGGGCATTATAGTAGTTTGTGACGTTGCGACAAATTGCTCTATATTGCGGTCGAGATATATAACAAGTGACATTCATGTCATAATGATGTCAGAAGTCACCAGAGTGGGAAATTTGTAGTATCAAGTTTCCATCTTTGGCGACTTCTGACGTCATTATGAAGCGAAATTCATCTGCGGAATATCTCGACAAATCAATAAGGTAGCACCCTTAGAACGCTACGGTCTCCTACGAATTTTTGCTACACGAAGAATAACGAACTCTTCCAAAGAGCTGCGCCTTACCCGTTCGACCATATCAATTGACCACACGCAACGATACAAAGCATTTACATACATCACAGTAAACGAAAACTGTATTTCAATTTTGATTGGTTACGGGAAATAATTTTTTCTAGTAAAAATCTTTTATTATAGGATCATCATGGAGAACACCGTAATAGTTACACTAAGTAAAACTATAATTTTACAAATAATTAATTTAAAAGCTGTATATTTAAATTTCTTTTTGGGCTTTGTAATAGGCTCAGAAACTCTAAAAATTATTTCTCAATTAACTGCTTATTCTTTTTTTTAATTAAGACACAGATAACCAATGTAATATTTCTTTGACGTCACGAAATACTATTTTATTTCTTAAAACTATTTCTCTGAAACTTACTCTACGACAAAATTATATTTATTGAGCTTGTGAATTCGAAGATTAACTTTAAATATGGAGTAAATACCAATTTCTTCCCAAAGAATAACTAAGGCGAAATATAAACTAAGCCTTATGTGACTAACTTAATTTAAGTTGAGGACCACTAACTTTATTATTAATGGAATGCTTTTTCTTTAAATAAAATGATATATTTATTTTAATTTATACTTTTCTGTTTATAGAGCAGTGTACAACTGAATGATATTTATTCTTTTAGATTATGTGAAAGATAATTCCTCTTTTTTTCTGAAATTTTTATCTAGTATAAAAATATTTTATAAGTTATACACAACATTGTGTCAAACGATGGCCGAACGTTATGGCGCTGCTCTTCGGTACCTAGTTTGCGGGTTCGAATCCCAATGATTTCATGGATGTTCGTAGTGCCGGTTTTAAGCAGTAGGTTCTGGTCTTATTAGATCTCGTAAACTGTAAACTTCCAAACCACGAAAATTGTATATTATCCGTATATTAATGTAGTATAATAGGGTTTGGTTTGGAGCGTTACAGTCTACTTTTTGCAACATGAGGGATAATGAGACCGGGGTATATTGTCTCAAGCCGATTCCGAACGGCTACGAACAATCATGCTCCAGCGGGATTCGAACCCACGAACTCAGGTACCGAAGATCAGCGCCTTAACTATTCGTCCATTATTCGGCGTAGTATAATAGGGTTTAGAATGAAAATTAAAAGGGATCCAATTAGAGCCAGCACCAGGAACCTTGCATTGAACTTTTTTGGAAAATTGTACAAATTAATGAAACGGAGAAATAAAAAAGCCTGACTATGATCCCAGTGTGTTTTTTCAAAAGACCGAGAGATCTAACAGTCTTACATCCCTCGATTAAACCAATTTCTCTATGGTTTCAAGGACGTTTATACCTCGTTCTGAATTGTGAATCTAATTTATTTGAATTTGGTTTATTTTAATCACAACCGTGTAATTTTTAAAATTTATTAAAAGAAAATAGTAACAATAGTAATTTTCTACTACAATTTTATAAAATTTTTATCTCATGAGTCAACTAAAATCATTATCTTAATGTGTACTTTATATCTAATAAATTACTATCGTAGTGTACAGAAAAACTACTTCTACTAGACTAAAAAAATGCTACTTCTATTACTCTCTTAGAATGTGTTCTAAGTGATAAGCGTTGTTTTTATGAGTTAGTAGGTTCGATGTGATTAAGTTGTGTTGTTGTTGTTGTTGTAGTTGTGGCTTATCCCCCAACTGTCTAACGAAGTAAGGCAATATCCATTAAACCTCTGACACTAAGGAAGTCAAGAACAAGAAGGGGGGATGAATATATGTCCTCTCTGGAAAGTCCCAAATAGTCCAGGATGTGCTTCAGAAGAAGCTTTCTGAGCTTGACATTTTGAGCATACTGAGGAGATCCTTCTGCCTTCTGAATCCAAACGGAGAGCCAACTACTTTGCCAGCGTACCAGGAATGGCTAGGAAAGACCCAGCGTTGACAATGGATTTATGTTCTAAAAAGGTGAGGGTTGAAGAGAAAAAATAGAATGGGTTTAACCCACTTTGGTCAAGTGATCCACTCGCTAGTTGCCAAGTATGTCGACGTGCAAATGGATCCACTGAAGAGGTTTTTCTTGGATAGTTCGATCTTCGAAGACCCCGCGGAGGAAGAACGTAGTTTGGTTTTCTTTCTACATATGTTTGACCAAACGGAGTTTCTTGGATGCTTATATTAGAAATGATCCTTGCATATAGCTGTAAATATTATGAATTAAAATGTATAGAACTGTGAACGTAGGAATATCCCCCTCCAAAAAATTAGTTTTGGCTTGCTTACCACGTCACAATGCCTAACATTAGCAAAGAATATTTGTAAGTTTAGATTTAAGATTTGTTGACCCAAGGGCTTGAACATACCCCCTCCATTAAGTCTAGTATCAGAGATGTTTATAAGCTTTAGGAATTTGCCCGTCATTATTAGAAAAAAGCAGTGGATATGAGAACCAATATATTAAATGAAAAATAATAAAGAAATCTGATAAAGTGTAAAATGATAATTTGATCTTTACAGGTACAAAATAAAACTTAAAACTGCATAACTTTGTATTGTAGTAAATGAGGTGTGATGAGAATTTGTTTTGTATGCATTGTATACTAACTACTTAGTGCTCAGCCTTCGGTTTGAGTAATCTCATCATGTGATGTTTTGAAAACCTTTTTATAGATTATTTTAATTTTTAATAAACTGGCTTATAAAATGCTATATTTGGTGGTTTATTCTTGTATTCATTTAAGGTATCCGTCTAAGTTGAAAACGTCATTTTTTTGCCAAAAATCATAATTTATTTTATTTCTCTATTGTAAAATTTAAACTTTTAGGCTTGTAAATCTGCTTTTGTTTTGTCACTATGGCATTTTAAAGAAAAGTTACAGCTATTTAAACATCAGTGACAGCTGTCAAAACAAAATGGAATTAGCGTCTTCGGAACAGGAAGTTGTGAATTTAAAGCCTTTTAAAAAACTTTTTTTGGACAAAACTTTTTAAATTTTCATGAAGATTAGTTTAAACATTGTATAGTATTTTTAATAATTATCAACTTGGCAATTAGAAAGTTTTGAAACAAGAAATTGTGGGGAATTTTAAACATGTATTTTAATTTTTTAATAGTTAAAGTTGCTTTCATAAACTTCAAATGCGTTTTTCTCAGAACGGTATTTTTAATAAAATGTTGAAACTTAAAATGTGATTTCTCAAAAAGTTCTTAAAATATTTTGTTGAAAATTATTATGAATGCTTTTGATAGTATTTACTAGTAAATGACCTAAAAGCTTTAAATTCGGATAATTTTTAATGATGTTACACTCATAGTTAGGTATAAAGGTAATGAAAATTCTTTAAAAATTCAATGTGTAAGATTTTGAAGGACCAAAATTTTTTACCAAATGTAAATTAAGCAAAGATTTTAGGTGATTCCCTAGTCCAGTGTATAAGAAATGTGTTGCGTCAAAAAATATTGAAATAATTTAATGTATTAAAAAATTAGACCTTTTGAAAAAGCCGATTTTCTTTTTACAAAATTTTCTTCATTTATTAGAAATTTTATAAAAACTTCTCCAGGAATAAATTTTTTAAGTGCAATTTTCTATGATAATATAAAAAATAAATATAAAAATGTACAAACATGAACTAGTTTCTATGTTTAAAGAAAAAAGTTCTCCGAATGTAGACGGATACCTTAATGAAAAGTAAACATCTTTGTATATTATAGTCACATTTGTAGGGACAATATTGTATATATTTTTATAATTGTAAAAATTTATATTTATATTTTTATTATTTACAAATGTTTATACCAACTCCAGCAACTCCAGAAAAAAAATGGCGTACGCTAGTTTCTGGCAGCTATAAAAGAAGATACACGTCTTCTACTTAGCAGTACCAGAATTTTAATGTGTTGAATTTTATTGCTCTTAGCTTTTCTTTATAAAAATTGGATTGCGATAATAATGTATATTTCTTTAAAAACTTGCAACATTTTCACCCATTTTCTTTGTTTTGGGTAAAAATATTTGTTCATCTCTGTATATAGTGTTAGCAAGAAATATTGTTAGGTTTGGAGCGCTACAGTTTACTTTTTTGTAGCACGATAGCAGGAAATATGTTTTCCAGTGTATAGATCTCTGGAGTGTGTTCTATGGGCCCAAATCAGATAAAATTTAAATTGAAGATAATTCATGCACGTTTGGTTTTTATTAAATAAAAAATCTTAGTACAAAAATCCTCCGGCAGGTTTCGCTATAATACAAGTGATATTAACTTGTATGTATTGAAAATGTGAAACATACTTGCGTTACAACGTATGCTTATTAGCCTTATTTGGATACGGTGTTTTCTGAACAAACATTAGTTACTTCTCTGCCCATCATGTCAACGTTGCAAGAAAAAGCGCTTCTGATAAAACTGTTTTACCAGAGTAAGCAGAGTTCCGTTGCAGCTATTAAAGAATTCCATTGTATGAAGCGGAAACTAAGAGGTTCAATGCCTGCATCTGCCTCACTCAAAATGACACAGAAATTTGAAACAATTGAGAAACTTAATATTCTTCCAGGCAGAGGACAAAAGTAAATCCCCTCTTCTAGGGACGAAAAGATGGCTACCATGGTCATTGAAGCTAACAGTCAGTTGCCGTATGGTAGTGTGAATGGGCAGGATATATTGGATATATATGTATTTATTGAATATACTGCATGAAAAATCTTACGGATTTTACAATTGTATCCTTACAAAGTCAAGCTAAGGCACCAATTAAAAGGAT
Organism: Pardosa pseudoannulata; assembly: GCA_032207245.1. NCBI lineage: Eukaryota > Metazoa > Arthropoda > Arachnida > Araneae > Lycosidae > Pardosa > Pardosa pseudoannulata. Next base: position 31,494,480 of record CM063498.1, read on the forward strand.
GGGGACTCAGAAGTTCGTAAAACTATTGCACTGCAGATCTTTGCTCGAATGATTGTTGACGTCACTTGGTCATAAAACATTCTGCAGAGTGCCTACACAACAATGCCTATTTTTGCTTCATTGCGAAAGTTAACGCTCACAGTAGTCGAACTTAGGCATTGGAACTTAGGCTTGGTTTTGTGGTACCATAGTTTATGGGTTGGAATTTCACTTATAGAATGGCTGTTCGTTGCCTTTCCGAATCAGCTTTAAGCAGTAGGTCTCGGTCTCATTAGTCTTTATGTAGCAAAAAAAGTAAGCCGCAGCACTCCAAACCAACCAACCTGAAAAAGGGGCAGTGTGATGTGGTTTTACGGCTATTTTTTTTATCATTTTACTGTATTTTTGAAGAGATAAGCGAATGGAATCCAAATCTGTCCCATCATAGCACAATGGTAAATGATATGTTAATGAATTTTAATCCCACGACTTTAACAACGTGGATGCCTTCAAAACATCATTTTTATGTAAAGATTGTGCACATCCTCACTCTGATTGTCGTATAAAGCAATCGCTAATGTAGCATTACAGAAATGTATTGGTAATCAGCCGTCATTTTACAATAGCATGGTATCCTCGTTTCTCAGATCACTTCCTTTGATCTCTGGTTCTGGGGTTTCGTGAAGTACATTTACAGTGAAAGTTCAACATCTGATCTAGATCTGTAGGATATGTTTAGCCACTGTGTTTTTGATACTTCAGCAGACTCATTCTTGTCAGTTGTAGATTATATGAATCTGCAACTAGAGCACAATGTTGAATATGAAGAGGGACATATTCAGCAAGTTTAATGCTAACCTTTCACATTATTTAACATTTATAAAGGATATTAAATGTGTTTGTGTGTATTAAAATGCTACCATCACCTATTGGTGACTTTATCTACTAATTGTTTTTATTTTATGAACGTCGAACGCATTGTTCGAATTATTTGTTCAAATTTTATCTAATTTAGACCAATACTACGTATTCCCGACTAATTTCCCAATACAACGCCCTATGAAGTGGGAAGGATGTTCGTAGCCTTTAAGCTGTAGGTCCCGGTCTCATTAGCCCTCGTGTTGCAAAAAGTAGACCGTAGCACTCCAAACCAAACCATGAAGTGGGAAACTAATTTCTTGCTAATCTTGTATATTTAATAAAAGATGGTCCCAATTCAACAACTCATCCTTGGTTGCAAATTTATACAAATGAGTGTTTATGCCGAATTTTGCTTAAAAAATGCTTATGAAATACAATTACCACTGTTTGTTGTGATCACAGTTGTATCAACCCCAAATCATAATAACATGATAACAATATCAGAATAAAATTTCACTTTTCAATATAACGTGGAATCAAACCAACCGCCTATATTCGAATAATGTTTGTTTATCTTCATATGATTAAAGATATTTTAGTGATCGAAATTCAGCAATTTTTGCTTGTATGTAATTTTGTATAGATGAATGCAAAATCAATTTGTTTGAAAAAAAAAATGCTTGTAAAACACAGAAGTCGCTGCTAAATATGTCCCCACTTGCACCAAACGATAAACAACAACATCACAGCGTATTTGGATAAATTTTTACCCATGAAAATAATACTTAAAACTAAACAATTAATCTCCATTTCAATAGCATATCTACCAACATTTCGACAAAAAGTACTCTGTAGATATCATGACATAATGCAAAATACTCTTGTCATAATTATTTAGGGAAAATAGGGAATTTTCTTTCACAGAAATACTTATGGAAATATATAATAATATATAATAAATGTATAAAAAATTGTGTTTGTTGGATAATAATTGTTTTTGAACCGTGCACTAATTTATATTATCTTAATTACTCTTTCGAACCATGTATAGTAAAATTAATTCTCTTGCATATTTAATAATTTTCTGTTTTTAGTATTTTTCAGGGTTTTTGACATCAGCTCTTTACATCCTCTGGATTTCACCTATTTCTTAAGATTACTAGACTTAAAATTGAATTTTTACATTCAAAATGCTTTTCCTACTTACCGCCTTTTATCTTAATGACTTCTACACTCATGATCAAAATTAAGATAAATTGCATATTTTGTCGAATTTCATGAAAAAAATGGACGAAATGTAAAACTACTGCTTTGAGACAAAAAAGGTACAAATCTTGTTTTTTAAAAATCGAATACGTAAGCGTACACGTGTGTGTAGGCGGAGCCAGTAGAGGAACAGGCTTTATAAGTACACGAGACGAAACACGCATTTCTTCGCTTGTACAGCCCAGCTCACAGAATTATTTGGTCCTTTTTTGCAGCTATCGGTTAAAGTTTAAGTCTAACAGTAAAAATGAGTAACCACCAACGTTTAGATGATGAAATAAGGTAGGGAATTGGGTAGAGGCTAGAAGAAGGCTTGTCTCAAGTTCAGATTTGTAGAGAGTTCAATTTAATCCCCAGCGTCGTGTGCAACTTATGGAAATCATTCAAGAATACCCAATCCACCGAGAGAAAGCCTGGACAAGGTCATCTGTAAGCCCCGATGGCGAGAGAAGATCGCCATTAGTCCATTGTAGCGAGACGTAACAGTGGTGCTGCAGCTTCTCAGCTCTCTCGTGACTTGTATGCGGCCACAGGAACCCGAGTTTCAAGGGTGACTGTCTCCAGAAGAATTCACGAGAGAGGGTTGTTTGCAAAAAGACTTGCTATTTTTGCCCTGCTTACTTATACAAACAGGAGAGACCGTTTAGCCTGGTGCAGAGAGCATAGAGATTGAAGTATGGATCAGTGGGTGACCGTTCTCATCACTGATGTTTCTCAGTTCCACCAATTCTCGCCGTCTGTTCACATGGAGATAACCAGGGGCTCGCTACCTGCCCTCCAATGTCTGCAAAATCTACCATAATGGCTCCGGAGCTTTAATGGTCTGGGCAAGCATGTTGAATGGATGCAAAACCTTCCATGTCTTTGAAAGAGTCACTGTGACTGTTATGAGGCATTAAGGGCATTGCAGTTGGCATTGTGCTCAATTTAATGGATGTAACACGAAGCCACATAGCGCTTTGCTGGTCGAGGGATTTCTAGAAGATGAGGATATTCACCCGATGGATTAGCAAAGCGTATCTCAAGATTTCAACAATAAGTGTATGTCTGGGGTGCTCAGGGGAGTGCAATTGCTACTTGAAAACCCCCTCCGAGAACCATTTAGGACCTGAAAACAACTTGCTGAATGAGCTGGACCAATTGCCACAGAAATTTAAAAAGTGCCTTATTCCAAGTATGGCTTATTCCAATTCGAGTCTTCTATATCTTTAAAAAGGGACCACACCCCTTATTAACCCAATTTTTTTCTATTATTCAACCGCTATTTCATACCTTCTGACTCCAACGAGTGTTACGCACGATCATGCGTATGTACTACAACTGTTGAATTGCTATTTGTTTTTCTTTTATCAATGTGCGTACAGTTAAAATTAATTAAAATCGGTCCTGTAGTTCTGGAGATAATTATCCAATTCTGAAGTTTGTATTATTTTGATCATGGGTGTATTTTAATTACTGGAGATTCAGCCAGTTGTCCCAGGTGCTTTGTTCTTCCACCCATTATTGGGCATCTTAATATCATTATATATAAATATGCATAAACACTCTATAGCTGTTTAGAAATATTTTGAAAAAAATAGGACGCTAGAAAAATCTTCCTATAGAGGGAAATTTCTTTCTTAAACTCTTTTAAAATAAGGGATATTTCTCAAATAATATCGGGAGTATTGAAAATAGGTAGAAAAGAAAAAATGCTGAAAATCCAGTAGAGCTGAGAGGTATGCAATAACACACTATGCAGACGATGGCGTGTAGTGTGATGATGAAAAAAAAGAGAAGACATCACAAAAATTATGTTAAGTGTGAGTTACACTGAATTTTATTTATTTTAACAACGTACAGTTTACATTCTGATCCACGTCCCGTGGAACGTGGAGTAAAACATAAAAATCACTGTGCCCATAGAGCGTTCAGACAAGAAGCAAAAATTATGAGAGAAGCAGCCGAATAAATGTGCATACATCGAAATCAACATCTGGATAATGCGTAGTGGTCAGTGGGAGGAACTCTCAATGTCTTTTAGTACTAAAACTCAGTTTAGTAGTCGGGTGGGGCCCATGCGATGGGTTTTCGGCTTTCTTTAAAAAGGTTTTGGTTTTCCTATTTTCGTATAGTATTTGATATGTGTTACTCACAAGTAACAAGTATCAGTGAAAGATGAGCATGAAAGATTTCATTTCAATGCCCCCATTTCCCCAGAAAGCAACTAGGACGAGCTCATTTATGATAATTAAAGGAAATTTAAGTAGGAAATAATTAAGAATAATATAGAACTATCTCTAGTTACATTAAAAGAGTAAGAAATTTCGACCATGAAAGAAAAAATTTCAAAATTGAGTTTGACTGAAATTAGTTTCGAAAAACAGTTTCTTGTTTTGATCAGTTGCACAAGAACATTTTCGGGGTTGTTAGATAATGTCGAAAACAATTATTTCCTTAATATGAAAAGTTAGAATTAATATACTTAAAATATAGGTTTAAAGCATGATTAAAAAATAATTTTAATGTAGAAATTAAACAAGTTAATGGCCATGATAACCTTCAGTTTTAAAATTTTTATTCCTATATATATATCTTATAATATACATGGAATAAACGTACAACGAAGCATAATTCTTTCTTCGTATATTCTTTGTACGCTTCAGAAACATAAATTTTTAAAAAGCAATGTCTGGCCATTGAATACTATAAAAATATCGATACGAATCCAAAAGGGACAATTAAGTAAATTGAAAAGTTGAGCATTTGTTTTAGAGAAGTACGGTAATAGATCGAATATATAAACAAGATTTTTGAATTCTTTTAAATAAGTAACGAAAAATAGGTTGCTGAACACGTGTATTAATTCTGGGTAATGTGGGAAACATATTTCCAAGTTTACGTCGTATCAGCCTATCACCTTCATAATCGAGATTTGCAGGTTCTTTAAGATTCCGATGAATTTCACCCTGGTAGAGTTTACATTGATAAAATATGAGGAAAAAGTGAGTGTCAGTCATTCTCGTAGTTTTGTTTCGTCAGATACAGGCCTGTTCAAATAAAATCGTTTGGCAACTGCGGAGATGGAGAATACTAATGAGTATCTGATTTGTTTAGTTAAATCTACAGCTACACAGCTTTGATCCTATTTGGCTAAGTATCACTCAATGTATAATCTACGTTCAGTGGTGTGTTATGTTATGCGTTATAAAAAAATACACGATTTGCGAAAGCTTGTCACCCATCGCAAGTGCCTTTGTTTAAAATATGCACAGTCATACAATAGAAATACATAGCTTTGAAAATATTGCAGCAACACAACATACCAGCTCCGGGCAGCATACAGTATACAAACGACGTTTCTTAAATCCATGGTTTTATTTCTTCTATGTAATCTACAGCATACAACTGCCTCGCAGTTTTGCATAGTAATCAAGTTGCTTAAAAGCGAGTAAAACCTTTTGTTCTGACATTCTACGCGGGACACTGGTATTCTAATGTATATTATATATAGTTTAAGGGCGGGATGAAATGAAAAACTCAGCACAGTTTCTAAAGCTCATTGTATCGAATTCAAGGCATTGCTTATTCTCACAGAATCCATTATCTCAACGGCAAAAGAGGCAGCAATGAACACGGATTTCGTATGCCTTGACACAACCGTGTGCCTTGTTGCATCACCAATCAGATGAACTAAGTTATATACTACTTTCAACACCTCTTCTGACGTTTGTGTGGATGCTGTTTCACATTCCTGCCAAAAAGTGTTAATAGATCTAGACATACACGCTCTTGATTTACTCTATTCGACAACTCTTTTAGTATAAAAAGTTGCAGAAAACACCATTTGTTTTTCCTACTCGTAGGCTTCATCTTTTATCTAAGATTCTGTGCCATTTAATGAACTAAGGGAATCTTTGTTGCACTCATATTGGTAGCAAGCTAAGGTAACGCCCAAGTACGCTTCTCGAAAGAGATAAAAATGTAAATATTGTTTGTATATAAATCTAAAAGATCGTAAAAAATAATTTGGAGAGATACATGACTCACTGAATTATACTAAATGGCAATGTCTCGTATATATGTGATAAAGAAACATTAAAATGCATCACAATAACATCAACAGGGCAAAGAACTGTAATGTTACTCAATAAGATAATGTTCATTAGAATCTGCATTAGGCAGATAACTCAATGCAGTACTGTGACTGAAGATCCTAGTCAAAGGAATAACTCATATTTTATCGTAGTATTGGAAAAGAAAAACTCTACAGTATATTCATTAGCGTACTAAAAGGTAACTAAGTCTTTCCTTAACTAAGTAAATAGAATGAAGGGTAAATGTATTGTTATATAAAGAACTGAGTGTAAAACATAATTGTATACTTGAAAAATAAATCCCACTGGTGTTCACAAATGTGATTAAATTCTATAAAGAAGTGAAACATTTCAATGGGAAGCACAACTTACTGGAGGCTAGATACTTTATGGCAGTTAATGAACTACAAATTTATTATCGCAAATTATACAAGTTAGCAGGACAATTAAATTTGCCACACATATGCAAAAAGATACATACGTATAAAAAAGATTTAAGAATCTCAAAAATATGATGTATGTATTTTTCATGGATTTATGAAATGTTTAAAAAAGGCTGGTATGACAGGAATATGGCTGGATTTAAAAAAAGAACAAGAAGAGTGATAAAACTTTAATAATAGCTGATTAAAAAAAATTATATCGACAATGAGAGTAATAAAATTTTTTTTCATTTCTTTATTTGATCCAGTTACATTTTTTAAATACTTGAATAATATCTTTTTTTTTCCAGTAGAGGCTCACATAGCACTTTAAAGCGGAAAAAAATACGAACGAAATGTAAATAAAAAGGGAAATTACATGCATCCCCCATAGGAACTTTCTAAAATTAAAAATACTAACGATTAGCATGTGTAGGAATATGCTGTTTGATTCGGTTACTTCTTTTTAAGTAACAAAATTAAAATTCAATAAGAAACTAAATGTTTTAACTTAATAATTGGAATTACAAAAGTAATATAAAAGATTTAATATAAAAAACTAAATGAATATATAAAAATATCGAAACACATAAAATAAGTGAAAGCAAAATTGACTAGCGCTAAAATCATGTGAAATACATATAATACTTAAAAAAAATGCATAGAATTGACGTTTCAAAATATTTTTCTGGGAGGTAAAAAAGATCAAAAAATTTAGTCTTCATTCTGTGATTTCCAGTTTTTACATTCGTCAGTGGCATTCAAATCTAATTTTGATTTATTGCAATAGCAATATTTTCATTATTTGAACTAAAAAAACTGCAAATAAGTTTAAAATATTTGCCAAATGGATTGTGAACGTTAGTCTCCAATCTCAATAAATTTATCAAATGACGTTGATTGGTGAAAATTTATCACGATTTAAACATTCTAGTTAAGTATGAAGAGAATTTGATCTAACGTAACGTATAATTTCCCGCAAACTATTGCAGTTGATTAGTAGATGATAGCAAAGTGGCTGAAATTATGGCAAGTAACAATATTGCTTTTAAAACAAATTGAAATCCATCATCCACCAGTTGAAGATGTTTATCATATTTGCAAGATTCCACATAAATAATGTAAAAAAAATATGAAAGACAATGGTAATTTATACAAAAAAAAGAGAAAAGAATTTTCATAAACACATAGCAGATTTATTAAGGCTTGTCGTTTCACAAACATGGAAAATGTACATTCCCAAGAAACATCAAAATAACACTTATAGCATTGCTTGTGTTGATATAACTTAATCCCAATAAGTGTTGATTGTAGAAATCTCTTATTAATGACCTGTCGTCAGACATTTATTGCTTAACAACATAAGCATGGTCCCAAATGCCTCTAAACGAGACAACCTAAGCATATCATGCAAATATGATAAATGAGGATTTTAATTCATTACTTCCAACACATTTGCAATTATAAAAATACAAAAATGTATATATTTCCTTAAAAGTTAAGAATTTAATGATTACTTAGCACTGCAGGAAACTGCAAGAAAACTAAGTTTTAAAATACACTGTGTGAAACAAAGAGAGAGAGAGCAAAGTAAGATGATATATATGAGTGTTGCCCAAAATCTTTTTTTGGGAAAAAAAAAGACAGATTACGATGGTAATTTTTGTTCTTATCAAGTCTTTCAAATTGTTGCGACAAAAAAAAAGCTTAATCTAATAAGTTTAAAGCATTTATATTTTTATGAGTTGGATATACTTTTATCTAGAGCAAAGAGAATTCCACAGTGTTAAAAATTCTTTTCAAGACAAAAGTTAAAAGTCACTGATAAAATCCGTTTTAACTCCAATTAGCACCGTACAATCTGATAGAAACACAAACACATTAAAACAGAGACACTTAAAATACAAATGGACAAACAAATTTTACTGAAAACAGAAAACCGTGTTGAAAATTAAGTTTTTTTTTCCGATTACAGTTCAAACTGCCTTAATTGCTTATAATATCCTTATTACAACATATAATTAAATTCAAGCTCTTTCCGTGTTATAAAGTATAAATAACTTTCATCATTGATAAATATAATTGAACATTTTACAGAGCAAGCAAAAAATGCATAAGCACACATGAGGGTATAATTTGAAGTAATAGTTGTGCTTAGTGCTAAAAAACTACAATTTAATTGTATGTACACCACAAAATCTGCATGTTTGTATAAAAAGATTGATTTTTTTAATAAGAATTAGACACTTACACGTATATTCATTCTTTAGAATAATATAAATCTCATTTGAATAAAATACACTTTATCCCCTAAAGAAATAACTTCAACATTGCCTCAAATCAAAACGAAATCCAAACTCAGCAATAGTCGAAAATATTTTGAAAGTAACAATGATAATTTTACTCGTTTTACATAAGTTTCTCACTTTTTTTTAATTAGGCACTAAATGGAGTCTTTCAAAGTAGAGTACATGAGAGGAATAAAATTCTTATACGATTTTTCATAGTAATTAACGAAACATCATCTTATTAAATTTCAAAACATGTTACTTCTTTAAATAAACAAAATAAAAACATTAACAGGCCTGTACTCTACTTTAAAAATATCCTTAAAATACATAAGATCATCCTTCGAAGGCCTAATTGAATTTTCCTGGTAGTGTCATTTAGGTGTTACATTTTGATACAAAATTAGGAAATGTGCCTTTGTTTGCAGTAAAGATTTACTTTTATCAGTTTATTTGATTGGAAAATGTTTTTCCTGGAGACAAAAGCTAACAAAGAAGCACCCATTCAACAGAAGCAATTCAAAAACTTTGAGAAGTCCTTTCTCTTTCTTTAGAACTCTAAACGGTAAGCAGAACAGCTAGTCTGATGATCCTGGAGATTGACAGTGCATCGACTAGCTGAAGGGGAGACATCAATTGAATATTCAGCTAAATCGTTCTGGTTTTGGGCCATCCAGTAGCCTAGAGTATCTGTCTCGTAAGTGGGAATGATGGTTACACTTAGATCTTCGTTCCAGGTTTTCTTTGCTTCCAGAAGGGCATTTAAAACTTCTTTGCTAGGGTTGACGCTACTGATTACGTAGTATCTAGCTCGGATTTTCTTGAAAAACTCCACGTCGCAATATTGGGGATCTGCATGCTGAGGAACGTAGGCAAGATCCACATACACGGGTGAGCTACTTGATTCCTTCGCGACTTTGGGTTTAGGTTTCTTTAACGGGGAAGACATCTTGGATGATACAGATGGAGAATGAACTTTTCCATTTGCATCAACGGCAGTTTTCGCTTTAACAGAAGTTTTTTCACTTTTTTTAGTAAGAGTTTTTTGAGAAGAATCAGGCGGCGTTGGCAGGCCCATAGGTTTACCCCACTCTTCTAAACGGAAATCGTAGTTTGCACCTGGAGTATACTGCACGTCTTGAAATTCCTGAGAATAGTTCATCACAGAACTCACTTGATTTGTGCTTATGGTTTGTAAATTGTTACCGTCAAATTCTACTTGCTTGATAACTTCTGTAGTTTCTTCCTTGTAAATATGGTTGCCATCAATATCCTCTTCCTCGCGGGTGTAAGCTTTATTGGTGTACGCATACGGAGAAACGTTACCACGAACGAGAGAATTTCCTTCGTCTTCAGATGACTCGGCGTAAGCATTATTTTGATTAGCATTAAGCCCATGATTTTGGGGAGAGTGGGGGATTCCACCCGTGCTTGAAAAATTCATGTTATTTGGATAATCCTGTGTGCTGTGGATGTAAGACTCTGAACAAGTTTCGATTGACATTGAATTCTTTATTTCAGAGAATTTATCTTGAATGTCTACAGGATACGGAACATCCGGAGAAGAATCAGATCGCATTGTGTTATCTTCTGGAGATTCTGAGTGGAATCTGCTATTGATTAAGTATGTAGAATCGTTCTCTATTTGTTGAGTGACAGTTGGGTTACCTTCATTATGCGATATTTCTGTCTTATAGAAGTCTGTTGTAAGTTCTGAAGATGGAAGACTAAAAGATGTCTGGTCTTTACCATTGACGAAAGCAAATTGCTGCTCATCTGCAGATTTGTTACTTTCGTCACCATTGAAATTGATGTCAGTTCTTTCAGAGCCGAAACCATTCTTTACGACTGTTTCGGTACATTCATCTCCAAAGTGAGAAGATGTTACCTCAGTCTGTAATTCATATTTAGAATTAGATTCAGTGAATTCTGTTTCGTTGTGCAAATGCTGATTATTCTCATCAGGATGGGGATAATTTTCTTGACTAAAATCAGCTGCGCTGCCAAAATTATACTCAGCTTTTTCTATTCCATACTCATCATAACAGTTTTTGTTATAAGGTTCACTCAAGATGTCAGTTTTATTGAAAGTATCAACATTATCATATCCAGCGGTTGAAGAAACAATATTGTCGGCTGTTGCAGATGAAAATTCATAAGTATTGGAGCTCGTAAAGGATTTTATTTCACGCGAGGTCATGACCTCGAAACCTGCTTCGTTCATATCATCTTTTTCTACTGCATGGTGCATGTCACCTTGATCTTCTCCAGAAATAACATTCTGAATTAAAGTACTTTCAGAGTAAACCTCATTTGAAGTATGCACATTTTCTTCGAATTGTGATAAATTCTCATATTGGGAAGTCTCTGTTACTTCAGATAAAATCTTGTTTTCGACAAGGCTGACATTTTCAGTCTGCTGGGGATTTACATCATGTAGATCTACAGGTGCTTTGTATAGCTCTTCGTCGGACCTTTCGAGACTAACATGATCAGAATTCCCGAAACCACTGGGTACTTCTTGAGAAAGCGCTGATACAGTTTCTTCCATAAATTCAGATTCAGGTTTCAGCGGCGCAGCTTCGTTTTCACTTTCATGATTAGGAGTATCAAAGCCATGGACATCAATATTCGACTTGCTATTTTCAAAATGAGCTTCATCCTCCAGAAAAGTATTTGAACCTTCTTTGTCATCAATCTTATCAGAATGTTCTAGTTCATTCAAATGGGAACTCTGAGTGCTTTCTGAATCATAGTCGCTTAGTTTTTTGCCAAATGTGGCATCAGCAGGAGTCTCATACTGATATTCAGAGGCATAATTTTCAGGCTTAAATGATGATTCATAATCTAAAATATTCTTCGAGTCAGCATTTACATCTCTGTCAACATCTTCATAACCAGATATAGTGTTATCTTTTGCATCAAAAGATGAAGGTAAACCTGAGACTGCTCCATGGATATTTTCGGTTTCTGTCTTATCAGATGATTCCACAGTCTCCATGTTTTCAAGATTGGATTTAGAAAGATCACTGTAATAATTTTGATCCATTTCTTCTTCATATTTGGAAGAAGGTTGCTCCAGTATATCAGATGTTGTTCCAGTCTGGTTTTCTAACATACTGTCATGAGGATGCTGACTTTCGTACTGAGCATGTTCAACATTGTCATAACATTCTTCTGATTTCTCTTTAAAATCTTTCACTTCCTTTTGAATAACTTCTTCCATTTCATGATCTGCATATTTACTCTGTTGTGTATATAAATGTTCATCTTCTTGTATGTCGGATTTGTCATCCTCATCATTAACAATATCTGACTTTCCATCATAGTGGTGATCTGATCTATCATCGTTGTGGATGTCAGATCTGTCATCGCGTTCAACATCAGATTTATCTCCCATGGCATCTGATTTATCTTTGCTATGACTTTCAGAGTTTTCATCTTCACTAGATGATTCTTCTTCATCTGAAGGAGTTTCTTTTTTATCCTCTTTATTATCATCCTTATCCTCATGAGGCTTGCTTTCTAGGTTGTTGGAGTCCACAACTGCTTCAACATTATCTGATTCTACAGGAATACTTTTATCTAAAGGTAAGTCAGACTTAGATTCAGCTGTCATTTTAGGAATTTCATCATCTTGTAGGCTTTGAACTTCAATAACACTCTTTTCCGAAACTTGCAAATCAAAAGCAGTTGAGCCATCCTGACATGATGGACTATGAGTAGAGCTTTCAGAAACATCATGTTCACTCAAAGCTTCCAATACTGCTGCTTCAGTAGGAACTTTTTTATTATCAAAGTTGGCTTTCGGGGACTGTGGTTCTGAAGGTGTTGTTCCACCAGAAACAGTTACTAGTTCTGGGAAATCAGCTTGAACCACATTTCCAAAAACTGGTTGCTCAATAATAGGACTTGCAGATCTTTCAGATTCTGAATCTTCTGCTTCCTCATAAAGCGGTTGTTCAGTTATGTCAGTGCTCTGAGGTTTTAAATTAGGGTTAGTAATATAGTGCTGTCCAATAGGATCTCTCATTTCTTCTTCTGAGTATCTCATTTGAGGTGGTGTTGGATGTCTTATCATTTCTCCATCATCAGTATCTTGATCCTCAGCAGAATCTCTATCTTTCTCATCGAAATCTTCCTTTTCATTCATGTAAGATTCTTTGTTAGCTTCTGTGAAATCTTTTTCCATCCTATCAGCTTCTTTGCTTTGATCATCTGTTGGAATAACTTCATCTAATTGTCCTTCATAGTCGACAACAGCATGAGGAGTTGGACTTTTAACAACGTCCTCTTCATCTGAATCAGAACCTCTTTGAACTCGCAATTTTTCTTCATCGGCTTGTTCTTTACACATATATTTTCCAATATCTACATCATCTTCTGACTCAGTTCCACTCTTTCTTCTCCAATTATCAGTGTAATGATCTTCAGGATTTTCTTCATCATTTAATGTAATAGATACAACTGATTCTTTTCGGACAATTTCCTCCGGCTCATCGACGGAAGTTTCTTGCATATCAAGGTCATCAATATTTGCCGGGTGACCGTAATTTTCATATGCATCTTGATGAAAAGATTCTTCCATTGAATGAATTTGGGAGAATCTATCAAAATTAGATTCTTGATTTTCACTGTGTTCTTGTACGTATGTTTTGTTTTCGTATTCGTTGTAATTTTGGATGCCATGATCAATAGCTTCATTCATTTCCTGATTAATTTGCTCAGTATGATCTGCATCTAACTTATTTATACTCTCAGACATAAATTTTGAACTTTCTGTTTCTTCTACATGCTCTACTTTTTCATTCTCATTAACAATTGTAGTCGAAGGAGTACTTTCTTCTATACTGTAATCATTCACTGCCAGATTTTCCTCAGTTTTTGATTCTAAAATTTCTGATTTCAAATAACTTTCATTTTCAGAAATAGTTGTCTTCTCAAACGTTTCTTCAACAATTTTCTCCTCTTGATTTTCAACTTCTTTCAAATAATCATCATAAGAGACTTTGTCTTTATCTTCAGTTATTTGATCGTAGTCAGCTTCATTGTTTGATAGAACATCTCTTTCAGTCGAGGACGTCATTCCTGCACAGAAACTTCCTTCCATAGTTAATCCAGCAAGTTGGTCTTCTACTTCTTTTTTATTTTCCCCGTATGACCATTCATATTCGTTAGTAGTTTTTAAATCAGTACTTTCGCAAACATCTTTTTCCTCGATAACATCTTTCTCTAAAATATCCTCTTTTTCTACAGTACCTGCTTCGGCAACAACTTTTTCTTCCGCGATATTTGCATCTTCTACTAGATCTTTATCATCAACAATATTCGTCTCTTGTAAAGTATATTTTTCTTCAAATACATCTTTCTCTTTTGCTGTATCCTTTTCATCCACTAATTCGTCGCTTCCAATGTCTTCAGTTTCTTCAACAGCTTCCTTAGTTATAACACTTTCCTTTCCTTCTGATGATTCTTTGTCTTCAGTAATTTCCTTATCATCTTCAATGCTTTTATCTTCAATAATTTCTTTATCTTCTTCAATGTTTTTATCTTGGAAAATTTCCTTATCCTCAATATTTTTATCTTCGATATCTTTATCCTCTTCAACAGCATCTTCACTTTCAACTAAACTTCTTTCTTCAACACTCTTTTCATCATCATCTTTCTCCTCCATATCTTTTTCATCAATATCTTTCTCTTCTGGAATATCTTTTTCACCGATAACATCTTTTTCTCCAATATCATGCTTTTCCTCTTCAATACCTTTTTCTTCGACAACTTCTTTTTCATCATCTACTGCATCCTTTTCTGAAAATGTTTCTTCCTCAACATTAGCCTTAAAAGGGGAAGATTCATTTTCTTTCACTTGAGTTGCCTCAAACTGCTCTTCTATTTCTTGATCGTTAAATTGCTTATCAGCTATGAATGATGTGCTCATTACATCACTAGAAGCTTGATGCTTTGCTATTTCAGCTTCGATATCATTTACTTCGTTTTCCGATTTTAAATCTTCATTACCTAGACTTTGTACTTCTTCTGCAACCTTGTCTTGTTCGTAGGGCATATCCTGTTCCAGTTCTTTGATTTCATTTACATCTTTTTCTTCTGTAGACATTGGTTCGTTAGGCAAAGGCGGTGTAGGTGACACAGTCTCTAAAGGAGCTGACGACAATGTGTCAGATGGAGTTAAAGATACTGATTCAGATGGAGTAGGAGATAATGCTTCAGGAGGAAGAGGGGACACAACATCTTCTACAGACTTCTCATTTGCAGCAACGTCTTTTGTTTCACCATTAACTACAACTTCTTTTTCAGGTGTTACTGGTTCATTATCTTCAATGACTTCTTTCTTTTCGTTCAGTTCAACAGCAGCAACCGTTACAGCAACTGCTGAGGCAACTACAGAACTTGCAGCTACCGCCTTAGTCATCTTACTACCTGGTTTAGGAACAGCGACTGGTTTCGTTTTAGGAGTAGTAGATGTTTTTGGAGAAGCCGAAGTTGCTTTTGGTTTCGATTTAGCTACAGTTTTTGATTCAACAGCTTTTTTATTTGTGACATCTTTTGTTGTTTTTGGTTCAGATACTTTTGATACAGATTTCTTTGCTTCAGAAGATTTCGGTGCCACAGGGGGCTTGCCAACATCTTTCTTAACAGGAGTTGAAGATTTTTTAGCAGTAGCTGTTTTCTTTACTTCTGTAGTGGCTTTAGCAACTGGAGTTGTTGACTCTCTTTTGGGTGCAGCTTTTACTTCTTTTTTATCATTCACTGTTTTTAGTTCTTTGCTTTCTTTTTTGATTACTCTTTTGACATCTTTAGTTTCTTTTTTAGCATCTTTCGAAGAATCTTTTTTAGTTAATTCCTTTTTCACAGTACTTTCAGCTTTAATATCTTTTTTCACTTCTTTAGTTGCATCATGTTTTATTTCCTTCTTAACTTCCTTTTTAACATCTTTAATTTCCTTTTTGATCTCTTTAGTCACCTTTTTGACTTCTTTAATATCTTTCTTATGTCCGGTAATGTCTCCATTTCTAGAAGCAATGCTAGACACAGAGAGTACTGGGGATGCAGTATTATTTCTGTTGGGAACAGATGATCTGCTAATTGATTTCTCAATTTTATTGCTAATTACTTTAGACGATGGAATATTT
The DNA here is from genome assembly GCA_032207245.1 of Pardosa pseudoannulata. Classification (NCBI taxonomy): domain Eukaryota; kingdom Metazoa; phylum Arthropoda; class Arachnida; order Araneae; family Lycosidae; genus Pardosa; species Pardosa pseudoannulata. The sequence continues at coordinate 31,510,523 of CM063498.1, forward strand.
AGAGAAGCTTTTGTGACAATAGGGTGATTTAAAATGTTTAATACCTTTAATTTCTCCAATCCTTCTAAGATTTTATTTTGAGGAGCACTACCAGGAAACAAAATTCTTGTGATTGTGTCCTTAGGGTCTTCAGGGCGCCAGACAAGTATGGCACAAATTGATGTTGCGTGGGATAGAGGAATCATATTTTCGACACCTTTTAATTCAGATTTAACTCCAGTGAATGTCTCTTTGTAGGCATTCCATTCCGAGAGAAATTGTTTCATTTCTTTGCTATCTCTGGGTGGACTCAGTACGTGCATTTCAAGTGTTCCCTGGCCTACTTTATGGTAGAGAACAAAGGGGTCAATTGATGAATCCCTCCAACACTGATGTGGTTTAAGTTTTAAGTCATTCAATGTTTGAACGAAATTGTGGCCTTCTCCAACAACGCTGACTATTAAATCATCTTTTGTACCTATACTTCCATCTTTAAGAGGGCTGGTTTTATTTTCAGCGATGTTACAAAACACGTAGCCTATTTGAGGGTTTGCATTGTTCAGCGCATTTCTTTTCATTAATGTTGACATTCCACAAACATTACTTTCCCCGATGCGAGTGACTAGAACTGCATCCAGTCTGTCAAGATGACGAACAAAGTCCCAAGAGCATGGTTTGCGATGGAATCCCCCATCTATAAGCATGTTGAAGCCGTTAATACCAAACAAAGCACAGTCACCCTGTCCAGCAGGAAACATATAGATGGTGGGTCTGTTAAAACGAATATTCCCAACAAGTGGAGATGGTTTCATCATTTCATCTAATGTCTGGGTGATAAGGGCACTGTCCAAGCATTTGATCAAGTGTTCTGAACCTGGAACGTGGTTCACTTTCTCTGCAGGATTTAAAGAGACGTCAGCACATTTTGAAAAAATGTCCTTAGCAAAATTAGTTTTATTCCAATTTCCTTCTTCGGCACAGTGCACATTTATGATGCAGCGTTTCTGACTTTGAACGTTAGCTTGTTGAAATATTTCGAGAAATTCCTCAAATGAGAATGTACCATTTTCTAAGATCCAAGATCCTGTTCCGGCAAATGCATAACCGGCATGTATGAGTTGCTTGTGACAGGTGGGGGTGGAAAGCAGATTTTTAACACACTGCTTTAATGTTCGCACGGTAGGGCTCAATAAGACTTCTACTCCTAAACTTTCAGTTGAATGCTGAATGAGAACATCTGAAAGAAAATTAAACACAAAATTATGTAGCTATATTGTCATATAAAATGCAGATTCAAAATGATGATAAAGTATAATAAATAAAGGATGACAATATATTAATAAGAATAAAGGATGTTCACACTGTATCAAATTGGTGATAAGTCATGCCCACTCCAAGTCATGACCACTGCGCACAGCTTGGGTCTTTAACCCATTGTTTATCAAACCCATTTATTTAGAGACTTGCTGAATTCTTTAGAAGTTTTGCCACCCTTATCTCACACGGGTAACTTTTTTGTGCGCATAAAACATTATCAGTAAAGGTGCGGGCATTACACTTTCAAAACTCACCTTGTTATCATACTTATTTTATTCTAGCTTACTACCTGATACATAGATGGTATTACTGATCCGTAGAACATATTGTTACGAATTTCGCAAGTTGGCATGTATTTTTGCCGTATACTGTATATTATAATGGGTAAATCATGTATTTGGCGAGATATTGGCTCGTAGGCGATGTTTTTCGCGACTAATTTTTGGCGATTTCTCGCTAAATTTGGCGACTTGGTGACTTTTTTGGCGACGGTTTGTACCTAGTACTTTCTAGAATATTCCAGTTTCTCCCGGGGATATAAATACCGGGGGCCGATCCTGATCAGTTAGCTGAGAAATTTGTAGAGGTAAAGACCTACGTTGTTTGGCGCTAAGAGTTATCGCCTGTGCTAGCCAGTTCTCGCGGTGTTGGCTGCTGTATTCGTGTTTTCCCTGCATTACGAATAAATTGCTGTTATTTTTACTGTCTTAATTCAAAGTCTACTCAATCCACGAACGCTACTCTTCATAAATTGGTAACAATATATACTTAAATTCGGGGCGTTACGAACAAAAGGTTTTTTCACATTTTTTGTTCATAAAATGCTATTTTATTTCAATTTTGGTTATATAAATAAACAATTTGGAGAACAGTTGTTTGAAATTTCGTGAACTTCTGTTATAAATGTTACTGCTGTTGATATAAATATAAATGCACAGCTCATAATGATAGTGATTCTGAATTCCAACAACAGTACATGTTTGCTTTAAGTCAGAATTTCATTATCTTATGTTCAATGTGCTGCAGGGAAGAAGAAAGTTTAGTGATTACAAAGGATTACAAAGAAAAATTATGCACACTTTCTGTCTCAGATCTCGAGAGTCAGAGGGTTGATACAAGCTATACAGAGTCGAAACCAGGTCGTATCCACCTAGCACAAGTATGACGTTACTCAGTGATTCAACCACGTTGTGACAGAGTGTAAAGCTTTGACAAAATGTTGTTTTCTGAATTTAACCTAGCAGGTATTCCATTAATTCTTGATTAATATGAATAGAAAGAGGTTTTCTGTATCTGTACGATTGTAGATTCATATACTACGCATTCAAACGGACACTCTTTTATACAGGCTGTATAATAAAAGTTCTTAACTGGACTGTTTTTCACAAACTTTCATCGTTAGGACTCTTACTCCTCATTAGAACAACGTTCCAAATAACATAAGCATTCATTTTACGGTATTTTCAAATTTAAAAGTTTAATTTTTCAAAAATTACAAAATATAAATTTTCACACTTTTTCTGTTCTTTATTATTACATTTAGTAAAAATTGGAACTCGCCCTAACAACCGTAACGCAAAAAGTTCAATTTCTCTTATGTGTTTTCTTACATGGTGTTGTGCACAATTTTTTTTGAATCCTGAAGATTTAACTTAGAATTCGAAAGGGAGTTATTTTCATTTCAGATTTTACATGCGTTATAATAAGCATCTGTAATACTCTACAGGTTTTACTAAAGGTGAGTTCTGTTTGGGGGAATGTATTGCTTATGAGAATTTTCTTATGCTAACATTGCGTTTTCATTAAAAAAAATTAAGTTGGAAATGATAAGATAGAAGAATATACGTGAAGGAATCTTTCTGGTCTTTCAGACGAACTATTTCGCTGAAAATAAAGAAGCAAATGAAGGAAGATAGGTTAAATACAACTTATCTTAAACTAAATTAAACTCTTCGGCGTAACAGTCCAACTCTGGGGACATGCATAAGGTACCTTAGGCGGAATCAATAGTATTGAGCACAGGTGACTAGAATCAGCATCTGGAAAACACGTACTCATTCTCTGATTGGTTGGTAGGAAGCATCCCTTTTGTTTACAATGGTGGCACTAGTGATCTGTACATAAAAACTATTTATATATCGCTATGCTGAAAATTCATGGATTTCTTTCCCATTTTTATTAAATGAAGAATTATTAAAACTTTTTATATTTCAGATGATAAAAAACTCAAATCCATTCCTGGGTAGGTAACCAGTTATTCTAAATCTACACTCCAGAGCCAAAACATTATGACCACCTGTGAATAACGAGTTCGCTCACCTTTGGCCTGCAACTCAGCTTCAACCCCCTTGGCATGGATGCCACAAATCCTTGGTAGATGGCCGGAGACAGATTGTACCAGATGTTTAAGCAACGGTTACGCAAATCCGAGATATTGCGAATTGGTGGTCTTTGAACTCTGAGCTGCCGTCCCATGACATCCCAAATGTGTTCTATCGGATTGAGATCTGGTGAGTTAGGCGGCCAGGACATTAACTGGAATTCAGCATCATATTCCTGGAACCACTCCAACACAATTTTAGCCTTGTGACACGGGGCGTTGTCCTGTTGGAACATTCCATTTCCAGCTGGAAAAACAGAGGCCATGTAAGGATGCAACTGGTCCGCAATGATGTTCAGATATCCTGTAGCATTCATGGTCTGCTCTACCACTACTACGGGTACCAGAGACGCCCAAGAGAAAGTTCCCCAAAGCATAATACCGCCACCACCGGCTTGTGTATGACCTACTGTACATTGAGGGAGCAACTGTTCCCCTAGAAGACGACGTATCCTGACATGGCCATCGGCGTGATGAATGACAAACAGTGATTCATCTGACCAGGCAACTCTCTCCCACTGATCCGTGGAACAGTCGCAATGTTCCCGGACCCAGCGCAGGCGCAGTTGGCGGTGACGCTTGGTCAGCGAAAGCACACGAGTGTGACGTTTGCTGCGTAGCCCCATATCCAACATTGTCCGCTGAACAGTGTGCTCCGATACTATTCTACTTGGCCCTGCATTGTATTGGATTGTCAGCTGATCCACTGTCTGGTTCCGGTTTTGCTTCACTATGCGAAACAGTCTTCTACAACCTTTTTCTTTAATAGCGTGTGGACGCCCAACACCATGTCGTCTACTGCTGGTTTCACCATCATTCATCCACTTTGTATAAGTACTAACAAGTGTAGATTCCAAACAACCCACGATTCGTGCAGTTTCGGAAATACTTGTTCCGAGCCTTCGAGTTATTACAATCTGCCCTCTATCAAAATCGTTTAGATCAGCAGCCTTTCTCATCACACACAGAAGTAAGTGAAAGAATGATTCTTCAGACTCTCCAGCAGTAGTTAAATACCACTTCCACGTCATCTAGGCGAGTTCATTGCAAAATGTAGGAGTGTTCATAATGTTTTGGCTCTTGATGAGTGTATTTTTAATTACACTTTGCAATGGAATAAAGTAATTTTAATAAATAGCTGTTTAAAACGAATAACTTTTTGATAGCATGTGAAATTCGTTGATCGGCAGTGAAATCTTTAGTTTAATTATTTTAAATGATAAATTCAATGAAATATAAATAACAATATTTGATTACTCTTTGAATGTTTTTTTATTACAACACATGCTACAAAGCAAGAAAAGGCCGATCCTTTACTGATTGTATATTTTTTAAAATTTTCCTTTTTAGCTCATATCAATATTTTGAACGACAAACGTGGACTAGTATTCATGCTCTCAGTTTCCAATTTAAGTACTTTTAAATATGTTCAAAAAAGTCAATTTAAATACTAAAAATGCAAACAAGTGGAAACTACGTAATGTATTAAATTTAAGAAAATATTAAAAACGGCCATTTTTGTGTCACACACATGCAGTTGAAAACTTAATGGTTATTTATCAGAAAGGAATAACCAGATAGCAAAAAAGATTATGGCCTCGTTTAAAAATGCATTTGGAAGACCAGTGGTTTTAAAAAGCTATTTTCATTCATTAAAATGACTTTATTCCATTGCAAAGGAATTAAAAGAAATGGCTAATTGTGAATGGATTTGAATTTTTTAGCATCTGAAATTTAAAAGTCTAGATATTTATTCTTTTAATAAAAGTGAAAAAAATCCGTGAATTCAATGCATATCGAAGTATAAACATGTAAAATAGGAGTACGTATTTTAAAAGAGCAGATACTAGTCGCCTGTTCGTTTGGATCCCAAGCATGCTTGGTTCTCAGTTTATCTGCCTACTATAAGGATGAAAGGCTGAGTAAACCTTGTCCACCTGAAGGCTGAACCTCGGACCTGTGTCTCGGTAGAATGAAGCGCTATTCTAACGCCATCTGGTTACAACTTAATCTAAAATCCTTCATTCTTCCCATTTTTCAGACAGATCGAATGTAAAAATATCTCGTTGCAGCATACCTATTTGTGCTATATCTTACTTGTTGAATAATGCAGCATTTTAAGTTAAGCATATCTTATAATTTCTTTGGTCATTTTTATTTTTACTGTCCATATTCTAGAATTTCAATTTCTGTAGGTATATGTCCTTGCTATAAATATCTAGCGAGTAAGTGCAGGCGAAGACACTTATTCAAGCCCATAAACCATATCGGATTACATATTGTAACAATGTTGTAGCCATTAGAGAAGAAATTTTAATTTTAGACTCATAGCTCAATTCTCCAGAAGCAATCACTTGAGTAATATAAGTATGGAAATAATACTAACCACTTTCAGTAACGCTGTCCTTAATATTAGTAGAAAATGCATATTCCAAGCCACTTAGATCACAGCCGGTAGAGCTTACGTCCCAAGAAAGGAGACCTGAAAATGAAGAAAACAAAAGTTAGCAATTTCCACATTCAATTTACAACAAGTAACAAACAATAAATACAGACAGCGAAGGGTACAAATAGAATGGTACTTTTGGTGTATAAAAAGACAATCCACTTTAATATTGAGGTTTTTAAACCATAGTAAAATTATAAAATTTTACCATGGAATTCTCGAAATTTATAATTGAAAGAAATATTTCACTGATTAAGGTAAATATAATTTTATTCAATTGTTTTAGTATTAATCTGAAAATCATTTAAGCAAAGTTATAAATACTTAACTGTTCTAAAGTTAATTTTTGAATAATAACTATATAATAATATATTGTTTTAAAAACTACCCATAAAAATTTATATATTTATATATACTATGCAGTCCGCCGGAAAAAAATGCATTTTTCAAGCTGCTTTGCGGTCTTTTGGACTGTGCAAACCCATATTAGACTCACTTATCCCCTTACGGTACGATTTAATGAAAAACTGTGCATGAAGTAACCATTTATTTTTTATTTAAAAAACTTGTTTTATTTTACAATTCTTACATATTCTTAATTAAAATCCACTTTTTACATAGTGTTAAGTATCAGAAACGGTAAAATTAAGATAATAGTCTTCAAGCTAGTGATACTTTTCAAAACAAAGTGCAAAGGAATTCTGAATTGTTTACATCGCCAGGGAGTCTCACTTCTAATTTGATTCTTGTAACACACACGGCATTTCTTAGTAGGTTTTCTTTTATTTTGACTCATCAATTTGGCAGTGACTTGTACCAAGAAACTTTAAATAAACAATATGTAATAGTGACCTGGGATTTCCACAAGTAACAAAAGTGTTGCTAAATTCAGTACACTAGAAATTTTAAACTAAATTAATTATCATATTTATCAGTAACTTTAGTCGCATGACGAATGTAGTTCGTCATTGTGCGGTATGGAATGAAAAACCAATGACGAGCTAGACTCGTCATTTTACAGGAAGGTGTTAAATTCGAAATTTTTTAAAAGAAATTATATGTTTTTGTCTGTATATCTTTACGAGAGTGAATTCCCAAAGCAACGAGTTAGATGGTTGACACTCGGCATGTGATTTTTATACCAAAAAATTAATATCAAAATCTGGGCCGAAACGTGAATAAGAAAGGATACTTTACCCAAACGCATACGCTTTTTTAAATTTCCAACGGTTTAGAACAATTAACATATAATATACAAAAGGATTTTTTTTTTTTTTTTTTTTTTTTTTTTTTTTTTAAATTTGGCCTCTCGTTTTTCTATATTTTTCAACCATGAAAGTTCCCTGAGGGGCTCTGCAATACAGAGTGTGGTCATCCATCATCCACAGTAATATGATTCCCACAAAAGGTATAAAAGAAGCTCGAGGAGATACCAATTTTAAAAAGATGAACAGCCAGACAATCGTGTTGTGTGTAGAGCCTAAAACGTGTAACGGCAAACTCGATTTAATAAAGTATCTGTATTAGTATTAGTATCTGTAGTAGTATCTGCCATTTTGAGGATTAAAGCTTTTGATCATTTAAGATTCTTTAGATTTTTGTGGTTTGGTTTGGTCTGGAGAGCTATGGTCTACTTTTCAGACAATACGAGGACCAATGAGACTACTGCTTAAAGCCGATTCCGAAGGGCTATGAACATCAATGTCACAATGGGATTTGGTCCCTCGAACTCTGTTACCGTCGATCAGCGTCCTAATCATTTAGTCATTGTTAGGCAGATTTTTGTGGACAGTGATCTGGAGCATTTGGTTCACATAGGTACGACATTTTTTTACCCACAAGTCACAAAAGACATTCAAACGCGACGGCAAAATGAGAAAATTTAGATGGGCGAATATATCAGATTTTTAAAGCTGCAATTGTAAAATTGAGATTATAAAATCTACCAAAATAATTCCCCTTCGCCGCCAAAAAAACTCAAGGAGAAAAAATACAGATGAAGGAAGCCCACGTATGTCACTACCTGTTGGATTGAATTTTTTAAATAATGCATTGAGAGAGTATAAAATGAAAAATAAAACTCTTATTAGGTTTGTATAAAGTCTACAGAATGCAGTTTACTTTGAAAAATGGTCTTAAATATCCTCACGTACATTAAATCCTTCAATTCTTTTTTTGAGGGAACAGATAACTGGATTATACTGTGACTTCCAAAGAAATTTACTAAAAAGAAAAAAAAATCTTCTGTTATCCGAAAAACAACGATCCCAGACCTATCGATCCGAAGGCCAGCTACCATAGATGTTCCAACAATCAAAATTCTTTCTTATCCTCAGTAGAGTACCTCACCAAACACGGGAAGCAGTTGTAACAATAAAAGGCAGTTGGGAGCGGGGAGTTCGGAATTTTATAAGGAAGGGAGAAGGTAAATAGCTGTGCACACGAGGGGTAGGATACTAACTGATGCATTGTGGCAATAAAAGCGGGAGTGCAAAGGAAAGAAGAAACGCAATCAAGAAAAGGGAATTTGACGTCTACTAACCAACCTAAGATGCAAAAGCTGTTGGTCAACATTTGGCAACGCAGCGCCGCTGAGCCAGACGATAAAGTTCAGGATACGATCCTGCGTACAACTCCTCAAAAATCACATGCATACCTTAAACCTTTCTCAATTTTAAACCTCACTGCCGCCGAAGACAGTGATCATCATAGTCTCTACAACTTGCTTATTTGCACCAAGGGAAAACCTTGTTAAACTACGAAACAACTGGACAAAACGGCAAACGGTCTTATGCGGCCAGCTGCTGAATTCATGAAACTGATAAGTGAGAAATATACAACTTTTATTATAGTATAATATTCAATTCATTTATTGATTATAAGTATACATAAAATTTATGACAAATTTTTAACTGTTCAATATGTTAATGAATAAAAATAACAAAAACTGATAACGAAGAATTGTTTATATAATACACACACACACACACAAACACAAAAACAAATACACTTTTATATTATATATATATAAATTTATATACTTATAATGACCGCCTGCAAAG
>CM063498.1:31524706-31537206 GCA_032207245.1 Pardosa pseudoannulata
TTTCATCTACTTATAATGTGATAAATTGATAAATTTCATCGCCTGCTCTGAACCGTAAAAAATTGGGCTTGAAATAATGATATTAAACACTGAAAAAGGGAGGAAGGGGTGGAATTCGAACGTTTTGAAGACGACAGTATTGTTCGCTGTGATATGAAGCATGTTTATACCAATTTATTTTAGAATCGGATCGATAACTCATCAAGAATCCAATGGATGCCTCTATCCATTCCAGGTCCAACCGCTTCATAAATTCAAGGACAGACGGAGAGATAACTTAGGCTATTATTATATAAGGGATATTTAAAAGTTAAAATTTAAAACTAAATAAATTTCTAGAAAGAAACAATGCAAATTGTTGCCCAGCAACACAAGCAGTATAAAATCGTACATCGTATTGATACGTTACCCGCCCTCTAGCAGAAATCTACTAAATACGTATTTTTACGTGATCCGCACTTCGGTGACAGTCTGCGAAAAACGTAAAAGTACGTTTTCCGGATGCAATGTGTTAATTACAAGCTTTGAAACTAATAAAATATTTAATACAATGATCTCTTTCAAGGCTACAAAAAATTGAAGACTCTAATGCTTAATTTACGCATAAAATAAATTTATTTTATTGCCTTATTATTAAAAAATTTATTTTTAGTTGGGTTTTATATCCTTTTATATGTCATTTTTTTCAGTGCTGCAGTTGTGTCAGTTAGGCACAACCGCAATATTTTTCTTTTCATGTTTTTTCAAAGGTTCTAGGAATTTTCTTTTTTATTTTGCTGGTTATCGTGTTCCATCAGGCTTCATCTCACTATCTCTGTCATCGTAAAAGTCGCGACAAATCGGAAGACGTCTATAAATGTCAATCATTTTTCCGGACCAATGGCCTCTTCTAGTGCTCACGTTATCAAGTAAACTGTCAGAAGAGTCCGTGCACATTTGGACCGTGTTACTGCAAAAGTTTTGTTCATCCGCCGTTGTAAAAGAGGGAAAGAACTGTGTTTTGTTAACCATTTTTCGTTAGATATAACTGATAGACCCTTCGATTCAGATTCGTAAGGGTAATATGATATAACATTTACGCACGCATATGTGAACATACATAAGCATGCGTCACCCTGTGTGTGCAGTGTCTCACAATTAGAATGGAATAATTAACTAAAATAGAATAAAATTTTGAAAGAATTTAAAACAATTTTATAAGAAAAGACTAATAAATAAAGCTGATAATGCACATGTGAACGACCTTGGAGCTTCACAAGAACTAGTTCTGTCGTATTGGTGGGAGATCTCCAAAGATGAATTGTTTGAATAAACTCAATATTTTTATTTCCAAATTTTCGAGTAATCTTTCACAGCCTAATGACTGCATTATATCCAACATGGATACCATTTTAAGTTTGTAGTGGGTAAAATCACTGTGCATACACACACACACACACACACACACACACATATATATATATATATATATATATATATATATATATATATATAACCAGTGAAAATATTTTTCATCGATTACACCGATGATTAGCTCTTATTTGAATTGCCCTGATTACTGGGCATAGTTGGGGGTGCAATCTTGCAGCAACGAAAGAAATCGAAGTCAACGTTGTGTATCTTTGAATTTATTGAGGGTAAAAATGAACGGATTAAAGTACCGTCTTTACAGGTCTGTGCATCGAGTGGCACAAGAAAAATACATCTTCCAATGATTTCGCACATCAGAGGGAGAGATCACGCAATTTTGTTCCCTAGAGACTAGGGGTTATTCAGGGATTTTTGGCAGTCAAGAGTGAATCTTGATCCTTATTACATCTAGTTTGAAACCACACAGTTAGCAATTTAGTTATTGGAGTAGCGAAACCACTTTCCTGGGACAACTGAAAAATGTGACCAGTGGACAGAAAATTAGCATTTATGCCAGCGTTAGTTTTGAGAGACGGGTAAAAAGAATTTAAGTGGGAGAACACTCCCTTATATTTAACATCTTAGGGCTCGGAAAACTAGTATTAAAATATAAGGGGGGGGTGGAAAGGAGAATTTTTGATATTTAGGGTTAATAATTTTGGTATATTATATACTTAAAATGTGTGATTTGTGAAAGAATGGCAAGACTTTTTAGCAGCAAATATTTTTCGAAATTTGTCTTGTAACTGAATAAAAAATCAGCAGGGAATCATAGGAATTTATTTTAAAGAATGTGATTGAATTAAAAAACATTAAAAGAAAACAGACAATTCGTAAATGAAATTTAATAAATAATTCAAAATCACATCTTGAGTACCAAAAATATCAATAAGATCTCATCGCATTTCTGACTCAAAAGGCGAGTTTTTGAGTCACAAAAGGCTGAACAATTCTTGCAAATCAGCGGATACCGAGACTGCTTTTCTTTTTTCCCTTTTTCTTTCCCTTAACTTGTGAGAGTCTTTTGCTGAGGAGACACTTATTTGGGTTATACATATGTCGGATCCCACAGAAACTCCATTTTTCGCTGACAGTCGCTCTATTTTTACTCGCAGCTCTGAGAAGCCAGTCGATTTGTGGTTTCTCGGTTTCTCTCTTTCAACCACAGAGATAAGGCTCAAAACGCATATTTGCTGAGACACGTAAGAACTTAATGTAGCTTAGCGCCAACACAATAAGGAGATAATATAGTTTAGAAATAGCGGCAGACAAATAAGATTATAGAGTAAAGTAAGTTCGGAGAAATAATTTAGTTTTAAAAATTAAATTTCTCGGAGACATAATTTATTATTTCTTTTAATATTATCGTATAAGAAAAGGGCTACTGTATTATATTACTTACTTTTTGTTTTGTTTTTTGTAAACATATAAACACATCTAAAACACAAACATGACTTATTCATTTTCTTTTCATTATTGAATTCTTTAGAGCAGCGTTTCCAATATTTTTTGCCTCACGTATCACTTGGTTGTAGGTCATGCGAAATTGTACCACTTTGTAAAAATTATTGTATTTCGTAAAATTTGTTATTGCGATCGTGTTTATTTATTTGCGTCATACAGTTTTTTTTGGGTGACCATGTAAAGGGTGATTCTAATCCGAAAATTCCGAATTTTTCGAAAAGCGTGAGTCTGTTCCAAAAATTATATATAAAAAAAAACAAATTTTTTCCCCGAAACTTTAAAATGAATTTTGGAAAAATATGTTTCTGAAAATTTAAAAAGAAAAGTTTTTTAAAACCATCTTCCACTTTAAATAAAAAATATATAAATGAATTTTGAGGACAATCAAAGTTTTATATCCTTTTACGCCGTTTTTTCATTTTTTCTGCATCCACAATTTTTTTTTCTACCGAAAAACAATAATGTGTTGTTATTTATTTTTTAAGGCAATACGTTAAAATTTAAATTTATGTATTAAGATTGAGGAATTGAATTTTTGTTTTTAGATACCCTACACACACGTTGATATATGTGTGTTTGTATTATTTTATACTGAACATACTTATATTTGCAACTCTATAATAATATGATATATATTAGGACATATTAAGGTATTGATATTTAGTAAACGATAAATCACAATATTAAAATTCAGATATCTTCCAATTATAGTTTGGACATCCAGAAATTAACCTTTATATACACGCTTAAATGTCAAGACAGATTATAACAAGACTGAAATTATAAACTGACTGCAACATATATATATTTATATATAAATATATTTACATATATATATATATATATATTTTATATATATATTATATAGAATATATATATATGTATATATATATATATATATATATATGTGTATATATATATGTATATATATATATGTATATATATATATATATATATATATATATATATATATATATATATATATATATATATATATATATATATATATATATATATATATATATATATATATATATATATATATATATATATATATATATATATATATATATATATATATATATATATATATATATATATATATATATATATATATATGAGAGTGTGAGTGTTTATTTAAAGTTTCACATTTATCTACTATTTTGTCATATTTCGTTTACTGATAAATGGTTTTAATAAAGTCACAAAATTATAAAAACAAATTAATTTATTTTCCTTATCAAATATTAAATAAAAAAAATGAGATCCCTGTGCTTGCTTCGAAGAACAGAATTTTTAAAAATTTGGTTTGAATGATGCTAGTCTGCCGGACAATTGCCGGATTTTCGATCATCGATAATACTGATTAACAACATTACTGTATAATGTTATTACTTAAAATATTTTTTTAAACTGTACAAAAAACGTTTCTATGATATTTTTAGATTTAATTTTTTAAATATTTTTTATGTCCGCCATCACCGATTTTTTTTTTGTACCATTAATGGTATGCGTGCCACGGGTTTGGAACTGTTGCTTTACATTATCACTTTTCATAACGCTAAAATTAATACAAAACAAAAAAAGAGGAGAAATAAAATTCTATAACATTTAATAGACATATACAGCACACAACTGAAAAAATTCACCATTTAACTAATAGAAGTCTAAAACAAGTGAAATATAATTTCAGGTTTATATATATGTAAAACATCAAAATTATTACATATAGAATGTCTCTTAAAAATTTTCCTCTTTCCCATTCTTATTCCTTCAAACCTATTTTCCCAGCCATAAAATTTCTCATATAAAGGAGTGTACGCCGACTTAAAATTCTTCTAGCAGTCTCCCAAAGCTAGCTCTGAAATACAAGTTAATTTTCTGTCCACTCGCCACATTTTCTAGCTCTCCCAGGCGAATAGTTCACACTCCAACAATGACTGAATTGCTACAATAACGTTAACTAAGCAGCTGGTTTCTTGAGAAAAAAATTTCGTCTCACCTATCGCTGTGGGGCCGAATTTTGTATTTTCATGTATCATTTCCCTTCTCTGCTCTTGCCAGAGAAACACGTCTTTCTCTTAGGTCATAAATAAAAATTAAGTTACCCTACGGACTCGCTGCTTGTTTTTATGTTTATGGTCTCATGACTGCATTTTAACTTCTTGTCCAGTAAGCCCGGGCAAGTAAAAATAATACGGGCTAAACTTTTTCATAACTTTGTGTAACCGGCGTATTTATTTTCTCTGGTTTACATATATGTTTGGAAATTAACCTACTTAATCTTTTAAAATGTCTTTCATTGCTCCTGGAAATTTATTTCGGAAAAAAAATTTTATTTGGAGAATTATTTAGGCTACTGTTATGTCGTGACTCACTGGAATTTTAGCGCATCAGCTTGCGGCTATACGATGACTCACTTGTGAGTATTAGTAATCGGAAGTCTGCCTGTTGACAAACGTGAGTGTCATCAGAATGTACATTCTTGCAACACCACTGAGAAATATAGACTAGAAATTGCCAACTTAATAGGAGGAGTGTTTTTTGGAAAAAGGAAATTTTAAGGGGAAAAAAATAAAATAATTCTTGTGGAATTATACACCGTGTCTGATAATATTTGTTTTACTGTGATAGTAGAATTTCAACAGCCGATTACTTCGTTTTTATTAATTCTCCTTAAAATTGTAATATGTAATTAGCGAATTGCTTTTGAAAAAGTATTTAAAATTTCAAAGCAAAGTATTAATTAATTTGAAAGAGTTACAAACTAATAATTTTTTCAAAAGTACCATAATTAAAAATATACTCCATCTTCATATCTTTTACACATAATTAGACGATTTCACGCAGCAGGGTACATCTCAACTTATGACGATTCTGGCTTTTGTTTCAATAGGAAGGGTAGTTTATTGTTTGCCTATTGGCTGTTGTAAACATGAAAATGAATGGGAAGGGCATTAAAGTAGTTAGTGACGTTGCGTGAAATTGGTCTATAGGATCCTTTTCACAGGATACCAACTTCAGTTCTCTTCATCACTTAAATAATTAGCTGTACATAGGATAAATAAGTTTATGATACCGAATTTCTAGTTGATTAGTTTTTTTAAAAGTAGTTGTATTATTGAAAAATTACAAAAAATGTTCAAAAGGATTTTGTATCATACTATAATCTTTCCAGTATAGCATCTAAGTTTTATTCTAAAGTGTTTATTCTAAGCCTTAGAACAAAACTTAGTTGCTATACTGGACATTAACAGAAAATAGTAAGGGAAAGAATGTGAAAATTTTTATAATAGTTCTTTCAAGAATATAAGTGACAAACTAAGAGTTTTTAAGCGTAGTAATATAAAATTATGTTGATTTTATTTGTTATAAGGTAAATAATGGATCAATATCAGAAGGATATAGCCGTTAGAAATGTACATGGAATATTTTAAATTCTCATAAAATGCAAAGTAACTTTTATTCTTTGAAAAAATGGCCCAGAATTATTATTCTTAATAAATGTATTTTATATTGAGGTAATGGATATATTTATTGTAGTATAATACACATCAAAATACCGTTATCGTTGAGCATTCTCATTTAAATTTCATATTGCAATGATTTAAAAATATAGAAAACAAATTTCGCCCACTTAAAGTTGACTGTTGTTTAATCAGATATATTTCTTTTTATACAATAATACATTAGCTGTTTAATGGTTATACACCGCTTTACTTTACTAATTTAGTAGTGCATTGAAAATAATATATTTTTTATTAGCATTGCTTTAAACGATATTATATAACATGGAAACTTATACTACCGAGTCTGTATAAAAAGATAACTCTCAAAGTCCTCTAAGCTATATAGAAAATTCGTTGAATAGAGTATTTTTATTTTATATTACGTATGCTAGAAAATGCTTTGGAACACTGTAATTTTTCAATAATACAACGACAGTTAAAAACCTGTAACACTTATATGAAATATGACTTTTTTTGCATCATGTATTCATCATATATAACGCAAGTTATTTGCATGCTGATAAAGAAAGGAAGTTTCTTACATTTTCTAGACAAAGAATTCCCTACGGCGATTCTACACAGAAAAAATTCTCTGTATAGAAATTAAGTTTACATGTCCTGCATTTCAGAAGAATATTGAAATTAGAAATATTTTCTCTTATCCCTAATAGATGGCGCTCTCTCCGCGAGGAAATTGGGCATCGGAACAAATGAGAATTGCCACGGGAAAACCCTTTACAGAACTGGGAGGGTCCAAAGAGGAGGATGAGAATGTATGCGCTAACTGAATCTATCCAGCAGTGAATAATCAGATTGATTGATTCTAGAGGTTGTAACCCTTAAGATGTAGAAAGTTATAAAACTAGAGCCAACACTTACACTGGAAGGGACCTTATGCTACATTGTGTGCGGGCGTGGGGGTGGAGGAGAGGAAATTTCATGACTCACCAGAAGAAAATGAAAGTTTCAAACCAAATATTTCTCCATGCTTAGTCAGTCATATGGAACAATGATGTCACAATTTTGACGGAACAGATAAGCAAGAAAGAAAACTTTGTTAAATTTTGCCTTTAACTTTATATCTTCCTGGGAAAGGGGCACTGAGTACAACACTCTGTTTGATACGATGTTGAGGTCTTAGAAAAGTTTTTTTAAGGGTTTGCGAACTATTGAGAACTTTAGACAAAATGTATACTAAAACAGACACATTTTCCTTTTTCTCCTTTTTATAGATGCAATGAAAGACATTTCCAGAAATGCTTTTGTAAAGTTTTATAGAATATTTTTATTCATTTTAATTTTGAAAACTGTTTATTACAAAGAATTTTTATAGTATTTATGTACCTTAAGAAAATTTCAAGGAAAAAATTTAATTTTGAATGTTATTTTGTAAGTGTTATGAAAGATAGTAAGAGAATGGTATTTTCAAAATTTAAATATATTACTGCTTAAATATCATTTAAATGTATTAAAGTTTATATTTATATCTTTACAGTGTATGCTAAAGATTAATATTCGACCTATTTATAAATAAGAATAAATTATTTTATATGAAGCGATTTTGAAAATGCCTCAGAAAAATGCACATAAATCTCCATCTGTTTTTCAAGAAAAAAAAAAAAAAAAAAAAAAAAAGCGTTAATATGCATTGATTTCGATGATTTCCAAACGCTAGAGATAAGCAATGAAAGACATTTCCAGAAATGCTTTTGTAAAGTATTATAGAATATTTTTATTCATTTTAATTTTGAAAACTGTTTATTACAAAGAATTTTTATAGTATTTATGTACCTTAAGAAAATTTCAAGAAAAAATTTAATTTTGAATGTTATTTTGTAAGTATTATGAAAGATAGTAAGAGAATGGTATTTTCAAAATTTAAATATATTACTGCTTAAATATCATTTAAATATATTATAGTTTATATTTATATCTTTACAGTTTATGCTAAAGATTAATATTCGACCTATTTATAAATAAGAATAAATTATTTTATATGAAGCGATTTTGAAAATGCCACAGAAAAATGCGCATAAATCTCCATCTGTTTTTAGAAAAAAGCGTTAATATGCATTGATTTCGATGGTTTCCAAGCGCTAGAGATAAGATAAAAAATTCTCAAATCTTTTTATTCCTCTAGGCTACATCAATAACGTTTTAATTACGTTAGCATTTAACACAAAACTTTTCGTTAAGATTTGAAACAAGATTACTTTGCAATTAATTTCTCTAAAAAATGGTGGAAAAAATTTATTACGATACAGTCATGAAGGTATTTTTGGTGTTACCGCGTCATTAATATTCCGGAAGAATAAAATAAAAGATATATATATATATATATATATATATATATATATATATATATATATATATATATATATATATATCTTTATATATAAAACTCTTCTGTCCGTGTGTTTGTAATGGAGTTCCTGTTAACGGTTGGACTAATTTTGATGAAATTTTGTGCATGTAATTCAGTTGATTCGAGAATGGTATATATTCACAATTTGACCCGAAAAAAAATGTTTTTTATTAAAAATCCTGAACTGCGAGCTTATTGAGATTATTATAATGCCGCTTGAAACCCTTCACTGCCGACTTATCTATGGCGCAGTAGCCAGAGCAACGAGCTTCAGTACGAAAAGTTCCAGGATTGAATCCCCGTACAAGCGATGTGGGAATTTTCGTACTGAAGCTAGTACGGGTTAGTGTAACAACATGGTTTGTTTGTGGGTACAAAAATAACGGTATATACAGGAAAACGAAGCCGAATGTTCTTCGGCTTCTGGAAAAATTTAGACAAATAAAAACTAGTTTTTACATCAGTCGATGAGGAACCACAGAAAGGGAAAGTTGATTAAAAAAATCAATTTAGATTTAAAATTAACTTTTTATTTATCCTTGCAAAATTATATTATATATATGTATATTCATATATTATATATATATTTGTTTATGTATTTCAATATAAAATACGAAACGTTGGTTAAAAAAATAAATAATTTTCGATCTATTCAGATTTAACTGAATAACTAAATTTACGCTTAAAACGCCCACTCCCGGTACAATTCAGCTGCGAAATGTACCGGCACACAATGGGTTAAGTGATTAAAAATTCCCAGTTTTAAGTAGGTGAATACTAAAGAAAAATTTAATCACAGAAGTAGCTCTTATTCCACATACTCCATCAAAAATATTAAATAAATAAACGAAAAGAAAGAAATAACTAAAAAAGTCCTTTACATGGTGAACTTTGCCAGAGAACATTTTATTTATATTTTTCCTATTTATATTATATCAGGTTATAATCCTTGCGTGACACTTGTCACGGTAGAAAAACTTGTGTGGAAGATAAAAGAGATGCCGTCGACAATGAAAAAAAAATGCTACCTTAATACTGTCTCTATGCAGGCATGCATAGTAAAAAAAGGAGTCTTATCACATACTTGAGATAGAACATAAAAGTTTTCTGCATGCAAGCTGCTACGAAGTTTAAAATTGAAAACTCACGTTATATCACACAGAACAGGAGTTTCAGTCATGCATGATCGTTCTCGAATCAGGATTGTCAGGAAGTTAAAGACAAGATCCTCTTCATATCATCATCCTCTAAGAGGCCTCTTCCGACACGACAGAAGTTTCCTGATGTTAATTCACCGCTTATACTAGAATAAACCTGTCTTAGAGCACATTTGCAAGCGATGCGATACACAAGTGTCTGCTGTCTTAATATCGTCTTGACATGCCAAAACGGAAGGATTCAGTATTTACGACTACATATTTCACTTGGATAAGTGAATCCTTAGTACTGATCCTCCACTGTCTGAGACAGAATTTTACGGGAAAAGACGTAATTATACCTATAAACTTTCAAAACATTTCTGAAGATATTTTACAGTAACATAGTTTGAAAATAATTTTCGCTATGACAAAATGTGAGATTTTCTTGCACCAAATAATATGAGAACATGGATAATTTATTCTAATTCTTTCTCCCCAAATGGTATTTTTCAATCTCTTTTGTTATGCAAATGATGTTCTATGCATTACCAGAATCCTTCTCGATTCATCAACAAAGAATGAACCCACAGAGAGGAGTAGCAAAATTTTGAATCTAAATGCGAAAGTAAAGCCCAAGAGAACAACTTAGAACTTAATATTGTCTACCACAAAAGATAAAAAACACGATTTAAGTGTCACAGAATGCGGTACATGTGTTTTACGGAAGCCTTTAATGTTCCGCAAAATCCTACAGAGTCCTCATGGAGAAAAACTGGTTCATGCCATTTAAAGGGCTTCAGCACAGTCTCATTTTCCTTCCAGACTTGCACTTTCACAACTTCTCATTTTCTACACAGCATTCTGTGTTCATTACTTTCTCTTTCTACAGGCTTGGAAGGGAAAATACTACAACATGTTGAAGTTATCACCGTTAATCCCATTACAGTTATTTGCTAAGTAGAAATGAGACATCAAAACTTTTTCAATCTGTCATTTCTTTTGTTATAACAAAGTTTATTTATTTATTCTACGTTTCCGAAGAATCAGTCAGAGATTAAGATAATCGAATAACAGAAACTAAGTAAAACAAACTGTTAATGATATCCTTTTTAGTGACTAGTTTGATGAGTTTTAAATATACGAATTCATTCCCAGGGCTGAATATATAGAGATGGAGAGATGGTGTTAACTTAATTCAATCTTTTAACAAAGCTATTAAAAGGTAAATTGCTCAAGAAGGCTGTACCAGATTTCACATGAAACGATTCTGTTCCATTAATGACTTAGAAAATTCCAAACATTCTTTTAAAACCTTTTGGAGGAATTTTTCTCATTTAGCTTAATAGACTTTAGAGAACTATAAGCAATCTATGTGCAATTAGTCCAAAAGAAATTCAAACGATTTCTAACAACCAGATAACAGCGTAATGTTTACTACGCACAAAAATATAAGTAAAAATCTCTTTGCATGCTTCATCAAACTTGTTAATGAAACTTCAGAAGGAAACTTTTTAACAATAAACATGCATTCACAGACGTCATGGAACGAAACGCATCTTTCCCACTGAGATGAATTTCAGAGATTCTTTCAAGCAAAAATATTGATCTCAAAGTCTTGTAATCAACATTGCACGTAAGGAGGAAGCTCATGTATTAAGGTAGAGAAGGAGAAATGATCTTTAGAAGCTACAATGATCTACTCCGCTAAACCATTTCAGTGACATTTCTTCAGTGAGCCGTGTCAAATTTAGAAATAAAACACAAGAATCAGCGAAACGCAACAGATTGAAATAGGAAGGGTGTAATATATTTAGCGATTAGTAAAGAGATACCTAAAGGAAAACTTAACCATACTAAAAGTCAAATGAAAAATTGATTTGTTGTTAAGATATAGATACTAACATTAGAGAAGTTTTAATGATATGTTTTTATTTAAAAAGTTACAAAAAGGTATCATTAGTCATGATAAGGAGTTGAACATAAACATTTTTTTTAAGTCGAGGCGTACAACTTATGTGAACAAATTTCATATCCCGTTCTTCAGGTTAAGTTACATATTTCCTCTTCTTTAGGAGAATACTCGATGATGCTAATAATATACATATAATAATATATATAATATACATATACATATATATACATATACATATATATATACATATATATATACATATACATATACATATATATACATATATATATATATATATATATATATATATACATATACATATATATATATATATATATATATATATATACATATATATACATATATATACATATACATATATATATATATACATATATATACATATATATATATATATATATATATATATATATATATATATATATATATATATATATATATATATATATATATATATATATATATATATATATATATATATATATATATATTCAAGATAGGATATTTTATAAAGGCAAGTGAAATACCAGTAATAGCAGCACTTTCCATTGACGTTTTACGTTATGCTAAAGCTTTCCCTATCTTTATATCTGTTCTATTGTTCCTAAGCTTCTACTGCTTTTCCCACACACCAAAATCAGCTGTACCGAATTCCTGAATGGAAATGGAACAATCAGCGT
>CM063498.1:31539706-31542206 GCA_032207245.1 Pardosa pseudoannulata
CTCATGACGCTTAAACTACGTCATATGGCGTCACCTCGTGAGTGGCTGTAAGACTTCTGATTCGTTGGCTTCTTACAACCATAAAAATGAGATGGATGTGTTTTCAGACAGAAGTCTGTGAATAGTTGAGGCTAAATGAACCCTGTTTCTGTTTATTCCAAAATTCTCTTTGTCTTTTCATTTTCGACTACGTTTTTCATTCTACGATTGCATCACATTCAAGGTGGACTCTCTTCCCTTTGTAATGAGATAAATTACTCCACTCATTTACTAACTCACTCACTCACTCACTCACTCTCTCTCTCTCACATACACACACGTGTGTATATAAACTTAAAGCTGATAGTTTAAAGATTATGCAGAAAGATTATGATAATGTACAATTAAAAAAAGATGAAAAAATTCGTTTTAATTTTTACTTCAAACTTTTGACTTTTACTCAGAGACAGACATTAAGGTACAGATAAGAAAAAGAACATTCAATAATTGCAGTAAAAAGCATGAAAAATATTCGACCCAAAGTCGCAAGCTAAATTTTCCATTTTAACAAACACAAGCTTTCTACTTTAAGATACTTTCTGTACTCAACTTCTCTCCTTTCTCCCCAATTTGTTTCAACTTCTTCTGATGCGTATCAGACGATAAAAGGAATCGTGACTTGGGGTCTCACAGATGAAATGAATTCTAAATTATCTCATGATGTCATGTAAAGTCATGGATGAACGGTTACATAAATACCACTTTTCTCCCGTTTAGAAGCATTTTGTAGAAATGTCTTGTGAAGTAAAGAAATACCATAACAGGAGCTAAGCGAGCTGATAAAAATCTATGTATGGTGTAATTATTCAATGATTTCAAAGTGTTCTGTGAAGTACTGTGAATTAACTTTAGAAATATCTATTTTATTCTAAACCTGGTTGGTTTTAGAGTAAAATAGTTAGTAACTAGTATATATTCAATTCATAGGTAAATCTTTATGTCTAATAACTTAATGCTGTTAAGGTGCTATAACGTTAAAATAAAATTCTTTTCATTACTCTTGTAGACTGACGAGGAAAAATATGTTTAAATAAAGAAGTAAGCAATAATTGAACACAGTGATGTGGATTTCTAGTAAATTGTTTACAATATAATTGCTTATAAAATACTAAATAAAATTAATTTGATATAATAAAAAATTGAAACCAAATACTTTGCATAATCTTTATAGTACAAATAATGCAAAAGACAACTACACCCTCTGATTTATAATTTATCACAAAACAGTTTTAGTACTTATATTCTTGCAGTACTTATTATTACATGCTATTAAGGTTATATCCTCTATTTTCCTATACGATTGAAAATATATGTATTAATTAACAATATAGACATACTGATACACCTCACTACACTCAACTACACTCTCTGATTTGTAATTTATCACAAAACAGTTTTAGTACTTTTATGCTTGCAGTACTTATTATTACGTGCTATTAAGATTATATCCTCTATTTTCCTTTACGATTGAAAATATATGTATTAATTAACAATATAGACATACTGATACACCTCACTACACTCAACTACACTCTCTGATTTGTAATTTATCACAAAACAGTTTGTAGTACTTTTATGCTTGTAGTACTTATTATTACGTGCTATTAAGATTATATCCCCTGTTTTCCTTTATGATTGAAAATACATGTATTAATTAACAATATAGATATACTGATACACCTCACTACACTCAGCTACACTCACTACACTCAACCACACTTTCTGATTTGTAATTTATCACAAAACAGTTTGTAGTACTTCTATGCTTGCAGTACTTATTATTACGTGATATTAAGATTATATCCCCTATTTTTCTTTATGATTGAAAATACATGTATTAATTAACAATATAGATATACTGCATTATTTCGAAAAATGCACTGAAAAGTCCAACTTTAGAATTCTTATATGTAACCTTTTTTTGTGAATTAAACCTATTTAGTACAGATTTATTTGAGTTAGTACAGGTTTATTTCATTATTATCTCTCTCACGACATAGGTCCGAGGTTCAATCCCCGAGCTGCGCAAGGTTGACTCAGCCTTCCATCCCTTCATTGGTTAAATAAACGGAGGAACAAGCATGCTTGAAAACTAAACACTGTAGGTTCCAAGTAAGGTTGACCACCTAACCGGAACATATATTTCTCACCCAAGGGCCCTTGGTTTAAGAAATGGAGATTGTCACCGTAAGCCCTGGCCCCATAGGGGCTGTTGCATAGAGGAGAGTTGAGTTTTAAATGAATCTAAAAATAAAATTGTTTAAATGTGTCTTGAAATATTTTTTCATTAAAACATGAGTAAATTACAGGAAAAAATATCTTTTTTTAATTGCAATTGCTATTAAAATGGTACATAAAATAATGAAATTTGTGTGAAACAAAATTATTACAGGGAAGCTTAGTTGGCACACTATATTCTTCGTAATTATCACAAAAGTTTGGTACTTTAAGTTTGAAAATT
>CM063498.1:31549706-31554706 GCA_032207245.1 Pardosa pseudoannulata
TATTTTTGTCTAGGTCTCTTCAGTTATAATCCTGAAAAAGAAATTGCTCATTACGAAACTAATCAGTACTAGTTATCAAATAAATGAATGATTTTCAGATGCTAAAAACTGTAAATGTCTTTAGTTATATAGTAAGAGTAGATTATCTTTCTCTAGTTTTTTTTTGGATGAAATAAAGAAAGTATCGTAATCGCGAAAAATTTCGATTGCTAGTTTTCAACGGAAATACGCATTGTGACTATGCCTGAACTAAGTTGTTTTAAATATTACTTTTTACAAGGTAACTTTAAATATCAATTATGAACATCCCTCAATGAAGATGACTAAATTGTACGTGACATCTGTACGTACCCACATAAATATGTACGTATGTATGCCGCATAACTCAAAAGCGATTAGCCGTAGAATGTTGAAATTTTGTATTTAGGGCTGTCGTAACATCTGACTATGCAATTCATTTTTTATTGCAATCTTTACCATATGTAACGAATATCTAAACTAGTATCCATCACTATCAATCGCGGTCAGATAGAGTATTTGAGCAGTACTCATTTTTGAACTAATATATACTACTCATTACTAAATACAAGTCTACCCATTGTTGAATCAATATTTTTACATTTTTGATGTCATTAAAATCGAATGTTTTAGCAATCGTACAACTATTCATTTTATTAAAGAATTAGAGGATCGTATTTCTCATTCAAGTAAATTTAACACTAAATCTACCAAGAGGGGTCAAATGACCCCATTTTTCGTTTTTTTTGTCCTTATAAAAATATGTCTGATAGTTTTAGTGTTAAATAAACGTAGAAAAAAAAGTGGATGCAGTAAAACTTTGATTTAACGATATTTAAAGGATTCAATAGAATTGTTATAGAGGGATGTATTATATATCGAAGAAAAATATTTCAAGTTATGAATTTCAATTTAAAATATTTCAATTATGGCTAATTTCATATGCTTATGGCACGATAATTAGTAATTTTAAAAATAACCGAACTGCTAAATATTGCCAAAGTATATAAAATTTTTAAAATATAGACATACGGAATTTCAACAAATTATTTATTTTTGATAAAAAATCGTGTTGTGAGGTAAACACCGGAGAGGTAAGGGGCGCTTTTGCATTTGAGGTAGCAAGTAGAAACTGAACAACAGCTTGTAAACAATTCCTCCCTAGTTACGGACATTCTACGTAGGTATTCACTTGAAAACAAAGAGAAAAACAAATTAAGGGAGAAAATAATTAAATGTTCATTTCTAGGTATTCGAAAACGGAAAATATCGCTGCAGGGGGTAGGAAATGACGATCAATTGTGAGAAAATATCGTCCAAGAAATCGTTCAAAGAGGGGACATATGCTATATGAAAATTCACCGGGACATCAAAATATTACAGTTACAGAGGATTTTGCAGTTGCGAGGTTTTACTGTAATTTATTAGATTTATAAAGAAATTATGCGGGTCCACATCAAATTTTTTTCATTGTACGAAAATTAACTTGATTTATCACATCCATTTTTATTAAAGTGGTTTAGAAACGGAAAAGAAATTTAGATAAAGCCACCACTTACAAGTTTCCAAAGAATTTCTCTGAAACCTTGGGCGACAGTGAGGTAGAATGAGAAATGATCTCGGAGTTCATTCACGAATCGCTTTCCCTCATCAATTACCCAGAACTACTCGAGGTTCAGAATTCACTTATAGCTCTTTCCCGTACACTACTTGCATGCGTTGCACGCAAAGCCTTCATCAGGCAAACAGACGGCGACTGAATGCCTGACCAGTCCACGCAATGCTCAACGGTCCACGATGACACATTCTCCGAGTCTATCAGGAATGACCGATAGGGAGGTAATTTAATAGAGCTCGTGGATAAACGCGCTATGTTCATGGCGTGGATACATGATGATTGAAAAGGCGGGCAGATCATAGATACGAATACCGTCGGAAGGAAATCGGGAACTGCATTGTTTCGTTTGAACATGTTTTTAGCTTATCTTTTACTTTCCGTATTTTTATTTCACGGAAAAAAAATATTTTTTCCAGAAGACATAACCAGAGAATACATTATAAGAAATGAATTTATGTACAACATATTCTCGAAAAACGACAAAAAATTACAAATATATTTTAGTTGCATTCAGTTTTTACATGATATCTAACAGTTTTGCAGCATAAGAAATTTATATAATTATTGATTTATAGCAAATAATTTATTACGGTCAGATAATGTAATATCATTAAGGATATTCATTACATATTTATCTTTTAAAGAGAAAAAGATTTAAAGAAGAGTTAGAGTATAGACTATGTTTAAGAAGTTCATTAGGCTTTAAGCCATTTCATATTAAGAACCACAAGATCATAGTATGTTCGAATACTTTGTAGATCTTCAAAATTTCAAGCTTGTTAATATACCTGTTGAGAAATGGAAGAATATGCGATACATTTGGAATATTTTCTCTATACCATTTTCCTTTGCAAAGTATCTTAAATGTTCAGAGTCAATATTTCTATTAAAATTAATCTTAAATAATGCATAAATAGAGTTAAAAAATAACTGTATGAGTAAATGCGAGAAAAAATACTAAGACACCAAAAGAAGTTTAGCAATAGATAAAGTTTTGCCAGGGATGAATAAACAATTGGATTGTTTATTAGTGCTTGGTAAATTTGTCATCATGAAATAGTTTATGGTACGAAGTTACTACGAAAAAAAGTTTAGAATTAAAACAATAAATGTGCTTGAATAAATGGAAAAAAGATAGAATTGGTAAAGAAAAATCGTGAAATTTAAAAATATTAGGGAAAACTATGAAGGTCTTATTACTCATCAACCTGCACAGGCTGAAAAAGAGACAGATTAAAACTACGATTCCTTTTTTGTTGAACGATGCACGGATTTCCCATATTGTAGAGAAAAATTTTCATCTTATTAACGATCTTATCAGACGTCAACCTGAGCTAAAATAAATCGGTTGAAAATTTTTCGTTGTCACAAGAGAAATCCGCGAATTCATCGCCGAGTAAAAGTAGCGTCAACCGAATCCGTTGTTTTTCCATCAAGTACGTTTTAACATTTGATAAAGCCTTTAAAATACACAATATATTCATTTGTATATTTAAGACATGTGTTTTAAATCAGCATTCTCCATAATTTAGAAATTTTGAGTTAAAATAAACTAATGCCTACGACACCAAATGACTGTTATGGACATTGCGTATTTACAGCTTAAAATTTTGAAAAGAATCATATAAAATAATTTTAGTTTTTTAATAGAAAAATCTATATCCACACTATATCCACACAGTTGATTAAACGTGGTATTTATTAACAATACTAAAACTAAATAGAGTGTAAAAAGTGAAAACAAGCAGAATTAGACCAAAGGTAATTTATGTCCTTTTAACGGAATAATGAATTAATTTCGTATATTGATTGAGGGAATCTGTTATTAAATCTACATCTCTGATACGGAGTGAGATATTTATCGAATGTCACGTAACTAGTGTACCCAGTGAGTTGATGTCTGGAATAGCGAGTGAATGTCGGCCAGAATACAAATATTTCTGCAAGGGAAGACAGCATATGGTGGCACATGAATGATTCACTGTCTGACGCATTATGACCAAGTTGTTCTAATATTTTAGTAGTAAAGGATAAATTACGTTCTGATGAAGATGATTCTGGTTACAAGAAGTATTTTATATTTCTTGCGAAACCATTTTGAATAGAAACTAGAAATAATTTTTAAATATTGAAGAGTTTTTAAAAGTCCAGCAAATTTCCTTAAGATTGATACATTTTACAGCAACTAGAAAAAACAACTACTGATTGGCTCATAAGAAATCTTAAAAGTTATATTATTTAGTAACAAAAATATTTTTTATTCTTTTGAAACCATTTATGGGCCTTTTATGCCGACCTGGTATGAGTTACAAAACCACTAAAATAAAATATAGAAACACAAGTTTCAGTGATGTATATATCTTTATATATTTGTATCACTTGACCTAAGTTCTGATTTTATGAATTCATAGAACTAGAAAAAGAGGAATTAAATAAGAAATTGAATCGGGATACATAAAATTAATGATGATTATCAAACTATAGAAAAGTTACATAAAAATATTCTTTTTCTTCTTCTGTGGCATGACAGCCCTAGATGGACCCTAGATGGATAACCTTCTTCAGGATTCAATATTAGGCAGCCCTATCTTTGACCCTTGACTTTTATTTTATAATTTTTAAAGTCTAAGTTATTCTGAATAGAGTCCAACCATTTTACTTTGGCCGTCCTTTTTTCCGGTTACCTATTGGTTTAGTCATGAAAACCTTTATTTTTTTGTGGATCTATAGTCATTCAATCTGATTATGTGTCCAGCCTATCTTAACCATTGAATGTTGATAAAATTAACTGTATCTGGATCCCTCTAAATTTTGTATAATTCAATATTTCTTCTTCTCCTCCATGTACTATTTACTTAAATACCCCTAAAAATACTTCTTAAAGTTTTTCTTTCAAAAACTACCCCAATTTCTTTACCTTTTTCTGATAGTGTCCATGTTTCTGCTGAATGGGTTAAATCAGTTAAATCTTGTTAAACACTTATATATTGTTAATTTGGTTTTCCTTTTAATGAAATTAGACTTTGACTATTTAAGTAAATAAAATCATCAGTTTGTAGAAGTAATTCTGCTATGAGTTTCAAACAATATATTATTTTGTATGTTGATTTCAAGACCTATATATGCAATTCTTTCCCCGTTTCAAATCTTCAATTGCCTATTTATTGGAAAGGATGGTTATATTCTGATTTTAAAATATTCAACTAGTATCAAATTAAAAGTTTCGAAGTATAAATTGAGTAAAAAAAAACAAATTGTAAGAAATAAACATTTCAATTTCTTTTTATTGTCTGTTTAAGCTCAATATTCATTATATTCAGAGCAAGTCAATACATTTTTAATTTCTAAACGACCCCCCATTTTA
>CM063498.1:31559706-31619706 GCA_032207245.1 Pardosa pseudoannulata
TTTGATTGGATTATAAACAGACTTTTCTATGGTCAGATGATGTCATTCATTACATATTTTGTAAAGAGTCGTATCGTTGTATATTCAAAATCGTTGTATACTTTGTAGCTGATTCTTCAAAATTTCAAGCTTGTTTGTATTCCTGTTGAGAAATGGAAGAATATACTATACATTTGGAGTATTTTCTTTACACCACTCTCCTTTGCATAGTATTTTAAATGTTAAGAGTCACTATTTCTATTAAAATTAATCTTAAGTAATGCATAATTAGCGTTAAAAAATAACTGTATGAGTAAATGCGAGAAAAAATACTAACACGCCAAAAGAAGTTTAGTAAATGATATATAAAATTTTGCCAGGCGATAAGTAAACAATTTGATAGTTTATTAGTGCTTTGTAAATTTGTCATGAAATAGTTTATGGTACGACGCTACTGAGAAGAAAAGTTTAGAATTAAAACAATAAATGTGCTTGAATAAATGGAAAAAAGACAGAATTGGTAAAGAAAAATCGTGAAATTTAAAAACGTAAGGGAAAACTATGAAGGTCTTATTACTCATCAACCTGAACATGTTGAAAAAGCTACATATTAAATCTACTAGATTTAAATAACTTTTCGATCACAGTGAATTTTTAAAAATGATAAAGTGGAATTTGATTGGATTATAGGCAGACTTTTCTACGGTCAGATGATGTCATCTCATTAAGGATATTCATTACATATTTTGTGAAGAGAAAACGATTTGTAAAAGAGTTAGAGTATAGACTATGTTTAAGAAACTTCATTAGGTTTTATGCCATTTAATATTGAAAACCACAAAATCGTTGTATATTTGAACAATTTGTAGCTGATTCTTCAAAATTTCAAGCTTGTTTGTATGTCTGTTGAGAAATGGAAGAATATACTATACATTTGGAATATTTTCTTTACAGCCCTCTCCTTTGCATAGTATTTTAAATGTTAAGAGTCAATATTTCTATTAAAATTAATCTTAAGTAATGCATAAAAACGTTAAAAAATAACTGTATGAATAAATGCGAGAAAAAATACTAAGACACCAAAAGAAGTTTAGCAATAAAGTTTTGCCAGGAATAAATATACAATTGGATTGTTTATTAGAGTTTGGTAAATTTGTCATCATGAAATAGTTTATGGTACGAAGTTACTGAGAAGAAAAGTTTAGAATCAAAACAATAAATGTCTTTAGATAATTGAAAAAAATATAGAATTGGTAAAGAAAAATCGTGAAATTTAAAAACATAAGGGGAAAACTATGAAGGTATTTATTACTCATCAACTGCACAGGTCGAAAAAGTGACAGATTAAATCTATTAGATCTAAATAAATTCTCGGGCACAATGAATTTATAAATTTGATAAAGTGTAATTTGATTGGATTGCAGGCAGACTACAGTCCGTCGGTATTTTTTCTACTTTTACGGTCAGATAAGGGAGAAATCATTTCGATAATTTTCCGCAAAAAGATGAAGGCGAGAAAACAAATGCAAAACAGATTGATTTATTCACCGAATCGTAAATAGCAGTTTTTAAGAATCAATCAGAAAATAATCAGTCGTAATCTAGTTGTGGACCACTACACTCTGTATGTAACGACAAATTTCCGTTTTGATTATACTCCGAAAGGTTTATTTCAGAATTATGTGTCGTTTATTTATCTGTTTTTATGCCGGAACCTTTCTTTTAAGTTTATTCATATAGCAGAAATGGCTATTAACTTTTTGTATCTATTATAAGAAAAGAGCCTTCTGTGAATCGAAAGAAAACTTTGAATTGAAAATTCATTCGCCAGATTAACTGTCTTTCAAAATGTGGAAATTCCTATTAGATTATTTCAATTTAAACAATCCACATGTTACTTGTTAACCAATAATTTTTCAATAAAATAAAATTTTCGACAGAACCACAATATCGATCTCAAAACTGACAGGTCTTAAAATAGATAGTCATTTATATAGTTAAATATATAGAGAAAAAAATATTCCAAATGTATCTAATAATTATTAACCCCTTAATGCACAGTTTTTTTGAAAAAGGCCGGCCAAAAAAATTAAATTTTTTAATGTAAAAAACCCAATTTACAACGTTATCTTGCCAAGAAAATTACAAAAATACAAGAATAATCAAAATTTTTATTGCAATTTTGGATTTTGATAACATTGCAGAAAATAGTCAAATATAGCTTACAATCCCATGTAAATGATAAATATCAATAAAACGATTGTTTGTTTTTGCTTTCACTTTGTTATTTTCAATTCTTTGTTATTTGCATTCGAGTGTGAAAAATTATAGCAACATAAAGTACAACGCCGCTTGAATTATCTCTAGTGTTCACAATTTGGCCAGTTTAGAGCGCTCGAGTTAACTCGAGCGTGCACGTTAAGGGGTTAAGAGAAAAAGTATATGCTTAATTAATGTAATATAAATGGAAAACATTTGATACATCTTCAACAATATTTGCGGTCTAATTTTGCTTAAGTACATTATGTATGAATTCATACAAACAAATGACGAACAAAAGAAAGAATGATTCAATTAGCTACGCATTAATATCTGGTTTATGAGTAAAATTAAATTAAAAAACGTTTCATTGGTTTTAAATAAAAAAAGTTTGTACAGCAAAAATAACAAAAATGTTTCACCAAGAAAATTTTATCATAGTTTTTGTCAAAAGAGATCATACAATTTTATCGAATTTTCACGATAGAAGAATTTTGGTATTATATTCAATATAAGACAAAATCTGTTGACTTTCAGAATTATTTTCAGATTTTATCTAATTTTATTGCCTTTCTTTTTAAAGGCAAAGCTATTTAGTCTTTTTCAATAAAATATTAATATTTGATATGATATTATTCCCTCCCCAAGTATTCAAAAGAAGATAAAAATAAATAGTTTTTCTTCACGAGACAACAACTTTAATGTTCTGTTAACTTATTCAAGTACCCATAGACTGAAATTAATTTGAACAACTTCAGATATTTCCCTTTTTTGCTGATAATTATAGTGTTGCAAGTCTCTGACTAGAAAATGCAAACTAATACGAAATTATCTGTGAAATAACGGTATAAAGAAGAAATAATTGATATTTATAATTCATCTTTAGAATAGTTTTAATTAATATTAAAAGCATTTTACCTGTAAAATATTTGGAAATAAACAGTAAGGCGTATTTGCCGAATTTAAAACACCATAGAAACGATACGATTCGACATAAATTACATAATCCCCTATATAATAATAGCCTAAGTTATCCATCCGTCTGTCCTCGAATTTATGAAGCTGATGGACCTGGAATGGATAGAGGCATCCATATTGGATTATTGATGAGTTAGGGTTAGCAAAATTCAAACTGAGTAAAGTTTATCTTCTCCTAAACTATCGATCCGATTCTAAAAAAACTTGGTATAATATGCTTCATATCATGGCAAAAATACTTTTGTCTATAAAACTGTCGAAATCCATTCTTTCCCCCCTTTTCGAGCTTTGATTCATGACATTATTTCATACCCTATTTTCCCCGGTTAAGAGCAGGCGATTAAATTTATCAATTTATCACATAATAAATAGGTGAAAATATAATGCTATAATGCTATAAATTACTAATAATGCATAATACTACAAATAATATAATAAATAAATAATGCTATAATGCGTCATAATGCTATAATTTTTTTTATAACATTATGACATCGATTTATGCCGAACGATGACCGATTGGTTAGGGTGCTGGCCTTCGGTACCGGAGTTCGTGGGTTCGAATCCCACAGTGGCATGGATGTTTGTAGCCGTTCGGAATCGGCTTTAAGCTGTAGGTCCCGGTCTCATTAGCCCTCGTGTTGCAAAAAGTAGACCGTAGCACTCCAAACCAAACCAAACCAAACCATTATGACGTCATTCCTTTAACAATCTCATATAATTATATCTTATTTTAAATTATTTAAATATCGTCTGCATTATTTTAATACGTTTTACAACTGAACTTAGATATTGCGCAAATAATTTTCTTTTATATTTGGCTTAAATAATAGATTACGTACATATGTGATAATTTTCAATTAATCGTCGATTATTTTTTGTTGAAAGAACAGCCAAAAAACGAACCATTTTTTGTACCAGCCTCATAGAGTACTTTACAATTCTGGAAAATTAAAAATTTTACTGATCCCGTCATACGACGGGCTATATTCTAGTATAGAACAGAATTGATCTCGATAGCGATTAATAAATCAAATTCCCTGTCAGCTTTATAGCAATACACAGCGGGGCATTAACGCAATTCATTTGAGGGAAACATTTCGCTGCCGTTAAAGGAATCTTAATGGGCGATTCAAGCAACTAATAACACGCGAAAACAAAAGGGAAATTCCTTCTTAATTCTCAAACATTAAAGCGGAAATTAGATTAATGAGTAGACCAATGAAGAAAACGGTTCTGACATGCAAAGACGCATAAATTTTATCGTTCACTTTCCCCCTCCAACCCCATAATGGCGCGTGTTAACAAAAATCTCACGGCTCTGTACGTTTCTTTCATAAAGTTTTATAGTGCTGCATTAAAATTCAGGTCATTAAGAAAAAAATTTATTGACAAAAATATACATAATGAGGGTAAATTTTAGTTTTAGTGGATTTAGTTTAATCAATGAAAGTAGCTACAATTTATGTTAGAATACGTTGATAAATCAGATTAAGAAATGGATATTTCGAGGCAGTTAAAAAATATTTCCACTCATAATTTTGTAATTCATTTTGATATGAATTTATGCGATTAAAAATAGATAACGGTAAGGAGTAAATGAAATATTTAGCGGTATTTTATAACGTTGTATCATATAAAGAATCAATTTTAATAAATGTGTATTCAAGAACAGTTTAAATGTAACAGGTTACTAATTAAAAAACAAAACCTCTAACATCTACTAAAATTATGGTTACTAAAGATATATTGTCTACCAAGAAAATACTATAACCTATTTATATGGAAACATAATTTTTAAGCATATATTACTTTTCTTGATACAAAGAATATTCAAAATGCTTGGATCGGAAGTTGGTCAAATGGTTAGGACGTTGATCTTTGGAACATTAATTCGTGGGTTCGAATCTCACTTTGGCGGGGATGTTCGTAGCCTCTCGAAATCGACTTTAAGCAATAGGCACTGGTCTCATTAGTCCCCATGTTTTACAAAAAGTAGACCATAGCTTTCCAAAAAAAAAAAAAAAAAAAAAAAACCCAACCAAAATATTTAGTTAATTACAAGTAATCTAGGTCAAAACAAACTAACAGAAAAAGCACGATACAATAAAAAATATACTAAAACATTCTGTGAGTTTAAATAGTTGTTTAATATAAGTTGTAGTTAACATAAATGAAATTCAATACCCAGTTTTGTTTGTATATAAATTACTAAATGTGCTGCATTAAACTGAAAGTTGTTGGCTAATAAACCGTACACTGTCTACTCACGCTTTTTGAGTTTTTTCTATTTTATTTGGAATTTCTTTTCTTGTAGATTTTAGTGCCTTATGTACTTTATCAAAATTCATTATTTTTACACCTATAAAGAATACTATTATAAAATCTGAAAAGTATAAAAATTGATTTATTCTTCACGTTGGGAATTATACTAGTCTATAATAAAGTGCTTATGGATTCGATTGGATTAGTTTGGAGCACTAAGGTCTACTACTTTGCTACACCAGGGCTAATGAGACCGGTATCTACTGATTAAAACCGATTCCAAACAGCTACGAACATCCATGAAAACAGTGAGATTTGTACTCCGGTACCGAAGAGCAACGTCCTAACATTCGGCTATCATTCGGCATCTGAATATGGAATGTCTAATATCGAAAAATAAGCTCCTTCTATACGGGGAAATCTTCAAAGTTACGAGGGTTGGGGCATAAGTCATGGCAGCTATTTTTTTCTTGTAGATATGTGAACGGGTCACAAACGTATATGTGTTGTGTGGAAGTCCTGCAAGCATAGTATGTATGCAGAACAACAGATGGCTCTGTGATAGCTGGTAGTAGCGTAGCGAGGGCTGTGAAATCAGTCAGTTGGTGAGTGTCGTGCGAAATGGAAGTAACTCGTGTTGAGCAGAGCGCTTGCATCAAAATAGTCGTTCTCCAAGGGAAAAATTCGATGGAATATCACAGTGTTGTTAGTGGAAGCCCTTGGGAACAATGCCCTTCTTGAATGCTACATTGAGGGTCTTTAGGCCCAGGTTTGTCATGTCAACTTTGAGTGTACTGTGTTGCCCTTATTTTGCAACGTGAAGGCCAATTGCCCTCTATATTGCCTTAATAAATTAGTATTTTACGATATTTCAGTCCTATTCATTGTCCACACATGTAGTTAACACATTGTCTTTTCGTTTGTATATGTCACATTTTCCAACCGGACAGGTATATTTAAAAAAAATAATGTTCATGACTTTTGCTACAACCTTCGTATATAGAAGTGAATATTAAAAGAATACTTTTCATTTTTTACGTCTTAGCAAACAGTAGACCTGCTCTAATAAATGATTTTCCCGTCAGTAATTTTTACTCATACAAACGGATATTACATAAAGCGGTATATATCGGTAGATATCACAGCGATATCCTAGCGGTAGATATCGCATATACCACTGACATTTCGCTGAATATTCATAAAAATAAAAAAAAGCAGTATTAAAGCTCCCAAACATATTTCTCGATGAAAATTTATTTAAAGCCATCCAGTGTAGTCGAGGTGAATCGATAAAAATTGCCCATTACACACCATGCCTTGGGTAATTTCACTCGAGAACGTTTACCTGAAAGTGCATTAGATAAATATTCTAGCATAATATCCTGTCATTTACTATCGGGTGAAAATTGTGAAAAACGACTGTGAAAAAGAAAAAAAAAATAACACGTAGTGTCGGTCCGATACTTAGAAGATGTCAAAGCTAAACGATATGTGTAGGATGGGGGAAAGGGTAGTTTCTAAACATGGTGCAAGTCATTATGCTTCTATTTATAGGACATGGTGCTTGGAAAATGTCAGAAAAATAAAAAGTAACGGGAGATCATTTTCTTAAGTTTAGTTACACAGTTACTGCTGAAGAAGGCGGCTAAAAGAAGAGAGACAACATGCTGCACTGTCTTTTAAAAGTGTGCCCAATTTTTGAAGAATTTTAAAGCATTTGGGATTTTTAGCTTTCACGGCAAAAATAATGAAGCAAACAAATTTAAAAATTTTTTGTATAATTATTTAAAAAACCATTCCGTTGTATACATAACTAATATTACATCCAAAACTAATGTAGCAAAAGTATAAAATATCATAATTTGCTTTAAAAAATCCCAATTTTAAATATAAATATAATAAAAATTATAAAAATAATACAAATAGTTTTATTTTAGAAATAGCCAGATGTGTTGAATAAATAGCAATTATTAAGATAGCTGAAGAAAGTAAGGTACATTTCCATAGATTTTTTTTGTCCGTACATTTTCCAGTTCACTAATACATTAATGTATAAACAAATATAAGCGATAACTGACTAAACCACTGAAAAGATAATCAAAATAAATTTAACAAACGTTTCATTTAATTGTAGCTTTATTCAAGACAATAAAAAATTTGATAATTTAACATTATAATAGTTTTAAAGTTGATTTTAGTTACAGATAACTGTCCATAAAAGAATCAGATAATTTAAAAATATTATTCTATACTCCCACGCGATATACTACAAATTTAAAAGAGAGTTCTATTTTAGGCCAATAAAAATATTTTTAGCTCACAAATCTAAAATAGGTTTTTCATTCCTCATCATTCATTAACGAAATCTATGTAATGCAATAAAATTGGACAAAGTCTTGAACTAGTACAATAACTACTTTTTTCTTCTATCGATTCCAGACATTTTATTCATAAAAAATATTAAAGTAAAAGAATTTGGGACTTTCACTGTGAACTAGATATTTTTAGATACATAGATCTGACGAGTTTCAGGATATATTTTTCTACCACCTCATAACTCCTCAAATGCATCATCTTTATCTAGTTTTGAGAGAAAGAATGGTCTTTCAGAAAAGGGAACTTTTAGAAGAAGTTTGCAATTAATGAATAATAAGTTTAAGACACTGCAAAAGGGACTTCCACAAAATAAACGAGTCTAATATTTTAGACTGATCGCATTACATTCCGTCGCACATTCCGGTATTCAATGTTTTGGCCGTTGCCCGAAGATCTGCAATCACTTGATCCGTAAAGATCTTTGGATTTGTGACCGTCCCCCTCGCTCCATCATCGGGATGCAGGGGCGTTCGTTTCCATTTCAGCCCGTACCGGAAACGGGGATCACGGGATGTGCCGCCGCCGCCTCTTACAATCCATTTTCGAAAGGAATGAGGGATTGAATTGCGATTGCACGTTCGCTCACGCATATGGAAGTCGCGGGGTGCGAATTCACTAAAAGACTCGGGGTTCAAAAGTAGTTTTTGAATTTTATATACACGACGAAAAACACAGATAAATCGGATTTTGTTCATGCTTTTTGCTTACTAGCTTTGATTCTTTCACTGTCATATATATATATATATATATATATATATATATATATATATATATATATATATATATATATATATATATATATATAAATATAATATATATATATATATATATATATATACATATATATATATATATATAATATATACATATATATTTGTATGTATATATATATATATACATATATATGTATATATATATATATATGTGTGTGTGTGTGTGTGTGTGTGTGTATGTAATATGGGCGAGACTCATTCAAACTCACGACACGGTTTTTTTCTGGAAACAAGAAACATGAAATTCATACAACAGGCAAACACTTTTACAACCTCGTGCACATAGACAATGTGATCCCGCACATACCCTTTTAAAGTAGGGATTCCTAAGGTAAAAAGACTACGAATAATCCTTAAGCATAATTGATCACGTGATAAAAAATATCCTTGTTTGAAGAGAACTCGCTAACTATTGGCTAAAGTAGTACAGACAGAGGCTGAATTAAGTTTATAGCGTGTCTGGAGGGAAAAATCAGAATTACCATGCAAACTCCGAACTTACTTTATGAACAAAAGTTATTAAATTAATATTAAAATACGTAAATAAGGGATTTTAATATTACACACACACACACACACACACACACATATATATATATATATATATATATATATATATATATATATAATCTTCGGCTTCAGTGAATATAAGTTATTTTTAATGTACGATAAAATTTTATTGTACCGTGCTTTGATGATAACTAAGTGAAATTAGATAATAAATATTCAGTGCCAACTAGTAGCTCAGTACGAAATAAAATGTTGAAAAACAAACAAATGGTTTCTTTAAGTAAGTGAATTCACATTTCTGTTAATAAGAAAATGAACTAAACTTATTTCTCACCTCAAAATCAATTTCTACGAAGGTGAAAGTAAACGATATCCTTACATTTAGATATATGCAATAACTAAAACTTATTAAATAAATTTGGCTCGGATGTAACTTTTCACTGCTGGCAAAATTTTAGTTAAATAAAAGCCAACAAAGAAATATAGATGATGTTTCCCACTGTTATAAAAATATCTTTTCCTTTAATTTAAACATAGCTCAAATCATTAACTCGAAGGAAAATAATTAAAATTTGAATAACCGTTTAACCATCTGTTTAAATAACATTTTAGATGTTTTCTACGAAAACGATGACGAGCATTAAATAAAAAAGTGTAAATAGTATTTTATCATACGTAATGCAAATGCATATAAATATTGAGCATATTGCGTTAAAAGGTTAACATAGAATTTTCTGTCATTCCCAAGATGTACGTTATTTTTCTATATTATCAGAGTATTATGGATTCTTCTGAAAATTTATTCTTAGAAACTAGCTGTTACATTTAGTAGTGTTCAATTGCTTGAATATCATGTTTTCAGTTCGAAGTGCGTTCAAGGCCTTATAAGACAACAGGGGTCTCTCATTTAACTACTTTTCCCTATTTTTAGCATAACAAAATACATGCAGAGGAAAGACACGTACTTTTTATAGTAAATACTATAAAGGAAAAAAGATTGAGGAAACTATAAAGGAAAAATATTGAGGAAAATATATTACCTCGACTTTATTGCTGAAAAATTGCTGTAACATTTTCAGTTTTATATAGCAAGGTAATTTATACTCTATAATTATATATAAGTTTTCATTCAACAAACAAAATGTTTCTTAAATAAATATCAAGCATCCAGTATTCAGGAATTGATGTTTATTTCATGTGTCTTTTTAGAACGATAAGTTCTTAATAATATCTGCTAAGAAGAATAAACATTAAAAAATTAAAGAAAATGTGTACAATTTTACGCATGTAGTAACTGTATTAAGGAGAGTACAGTGTAAGATACCCAACATAGTTGACAAGAGCTAAAATCTGTGGGTGTATTCAACGAAAAAGCGAATTACATCAGCGGGGAGAATTTCGAAAACAATAGAAATCCCTTGAAAAAAGTTTTCGGCTTCCAATTCACTGTCCCTCTTAGAGATGGCAGTGGGTTATTCGGGTATAACTATTCTGGGAAAGCGCGTCCTTGCAGGTGAATGCCCCAATCTGGCGAATCGATTCTCAGTGACGTCACAGACAGCCCAGAATACCCCGCCGATCGATAGGTCACGAAAGCCCGGGCAGCACTAGGGCTGAAACGTCGTAACAAGAGACTACTGTGACACAAGATTTCAAGAGGGGGCAAGTGACTTCAGCAGCGGAGGCATTACTTTCTTGGGGGGAGCTGAGTATCTCGGGGTATTTGTTAGGGATTATTTCGGTGTGAATTTCAAAAGCTTTCAGAGGGATTCCGTAACACGAAGAGGATTCGCTAAATTAAACTGGGAAGAGGGGTGTAACACGCATACCTTTGAGTGTACTCCTTTTATCCTGTAATCGCAGTAGGTAGACTTGCTATTCTGGAAGAAAAATAGAACATGACACCATAACAAAAGTGTTATATGTTGTGAGATTATTTAAGATCACCTGGATTCAAAAGATCACGAAAAAAAATATGCTATTAGTCCCTGTTAAATTCTTATTAATATCTATACTTAAGTTCCGATAATTTCAATTTTCTTAAGAGGTCACATCACATTTATACCTTCAAAAATTCAATTTTTATATCTTTAAAATCTATGGTTCCAAATTGTTTAAAACAAATCTCATCAAATTATTCAAAACGGAATTGTAAAATTATACAATATTTGCACTTAAATTATAACTTTTAAAGTAATTAAAAAAACTACTGAAAATGGCATTGTTTGAACTAGCTCGCACTCTAAGTGAAAAACTATTGTGCATGTTGATTTCAAATTTTCACAGTAAATGCATTATAGACCCACAATGAAACCCTACCTACTATTTTCGCTATTGTTTATTTCATTTAGCATTTATATTAGCTTAAACGGAATTTTTAAACATTATTTTAACTTTTTTTTGCCAATTCAATTCCATAGTGTACTTTTTCATAATCTTTAAGAATTTAAATAGGTGGTGAATTATACCTAATAATTATTGTTTACAAAATCTATTAATGGAACTCACTTCCTGCTGTTTGCGGGTTCGGTGTCCTACCCTGTCTAGGATCTACCGTGTTCGTTGCCTACTGTTTAAAGTCGATTCTGAAGGCTACGAACATCCATGCCATCAGTGGGATTCGAACCCACGAACTCTGGTACCGAAGAGCAGCGCTCTAGCGATCGGCCATAGCTTTTAAGGAAACTATAAAAGACTTAAATGTATTTTACTAAAAAATGGTGTTTTTTCAACTTGCGTACACTCTAAATAAAAAACTGTTGCATTTATTGATCTCATATTTTCACCGTGTTCCTTAAAGTGAGAGGGGAACGTAAAATATTTTCGTGGCCACAATGTCCTCCAAGTTCGCAATCTATATCTCTGGGAGTGGCAGACCGAGCCTATGGGTCTTCTGCTTGGTCCATGCTTCTAAATTACGAGGACCCACTTGAGCAAGAAATTGTACTTTCAACCTTTAGGTACTAGTTAACACGTTGACTGATATGGAGGGGGGGGAATCACCGGTGACCGGCATTCGAGTTTGCTACAGCGCGGTAGGGGACACCGGTAACCGGCAACGCAGCAAATATTTAAAGTACATAATTATAGTAAATATGGATACTGATAATTTTTTCAATAATACCAATGTTATTATAATGGTCTGAAGAAATCAATGCAATATAGAACATACAAAAATAATTTTATTAGTACATGAAAAATTTACATTTTATCAGTGCATATATTGCGATGAGTCAGACTGAAACATTCAATGCAAAGAAAAGGGAAATTAACGCAATCGGAACAATATGTCACCATTTTTTTTGTCAAATTCTTTGGTCTAGTTCTTCCTAGCTGCTTTGTATGCTAAAGAATGCCAGCGATCACTTAGCAATCAAAGCATGATTGTTTGAAAAAAAAAAAAAAAAAGGACAATCGTAACAATTGCGCCTCGCCGTGGTAGTCACCGATGACCCTCATCACGAAAACTACTTCAAACATAATTTTATAACCCAATTTATCTGCTGAATATAATATTTAAGCATATGCATCGCATAATGAAAAGTTCATGTCGGCGTCTTGGACAAACGACCGAAAATGTGTCTTGCAGTCAACGTGTTAATACGAAAGGCTCACCCTTTTGTCTTAATACGAGTAGCGTATGGCTCAATCGTGCTTGGTATGACCAAACGACATCAGAAACAACAACTACAACAACTCCCTGCTGTTGTAAGGCTCCTTACAATGTGTCAGAAAATAAAAATTTTTTAAAAACAAGCTTTCACTTTTTCTTTTACAAAAGAGTTCTCAATTTTCAGAAATAAAGTAAATTCAGCAAAACTAATTAAACGATAATAGAGGACAAATGCTTAACAAATGCGACAATAATTAAAAAAGATATTATAAATCGAAATAAAAAAAATCCTTTTACAGTTGCTTAAAGGTGATGTATTTGTTCCCTTAATGGAGCTAAGCCACGCAGCAATAATATACATTAACTATTTCGTAATGAAAACGGCTAAATCAGCTTTACAAGCAAAATACGACGAGTTGATCAGATATTCACTACAGATATTCACTTCCTGCCCCACCCCCACCCCCACCCTTCGAAGAATCCCCTTTCTAATAATAGCCTAAGTTATCTGTCCTCGAATTTATGATGCGGTCGGTCCTGGAAAGGACAGAGGCATCCGTACTGGATTCTTGATGAGTTAGGGTTAGCAAAATTCAAAGTGAGGAAAGTTTATTTTCTTCTATCGATATGATTTTAAAATGAATTGGTATAAATATGCTTAATATCACAGTCAAAAATACTATCGTTATTAAAACATGCGAAATCCACCCCTTCAAAAATAAAATTTTTTCTCGCATTATGATGTCATTCCTTTAATTATCTCATTTAATCACTTCTTATTTTAAATTATTTAAATACCGTCTTCATTATTTTCATGCGTTTTATCCCTGAACTTAGATATGACGTAAATAATTTTCTTTTATATTTGATTTAAATAATAGATTAGGTACATATGTGATAATTTTAAATTGAATCATCGATTATTTTTTGTTGCAATGAAAATTTTATCACCGGTATTAACAACAAATTCTATCTATCTCCAGTGTGTAGTGGAAAGGATAGATTCATTCCTTTACTTCCATTAATTAATGTGACAAAAAAAGGGATACGATTATTCTCAACGATAATTTCGACATAGCTAAGAAAACTTTGAATTATCTTTCTATATGAATTCAACCTGATTCTAAACTGCTTTCACAGTATCGGGAGATTGAGGAGAGGAGTATGAAGATAAACAAATTATTGAGGATGTACCAGATGATTCTCAGTTAAAAAACAAACCATTTTTTTTTTGTGCCTCATTGGGTACTTTACAATTCTAGAAAATAAAAAATTTTACTGATCCCGTCATATGACGGGTTATATGCTAGTGATAACAAGAACAGTTGGTACTGTCACCTGGGACAGTAGGCAAACCGCCTGCTTGAGGTTTTAATTCTCTTGGATATTGGAAAAAATATACTATTCTACTATTTGGACTTTGCAAAATTTTATCTGCTGTATCCAGATGCACACAAATATACAACAGTAGAGCCTTTAGGGGAGAGAGTCACTCGTGGTACGAACCAAATATTATCTGTTTAAAGAGAGAAAAATTAATTTTCAATAGTATATGATAAGGTTCCGGTTATGGAGGGGGGAGGAATTCTTCACAATCCCAGTTGAAGAAATTGAACCGTTTCCGTATTCTGATCCCCTAGTCCAAACCCATGGCTCGTGGGGAAAGAGTTAAGGA
This sequence comes from Pardosa pseudoannulata, assembly GCA_032207245.1. Taxonomy (NCBI): domain Eukaryota; kingdom Metazoa; phylum Arthropoda; class Arachnida; order Araneae; family Lycosidae; genus Pardosa; species Pardosa pseudoannulata. The sequence goes on from CM063498.1 coordinate 31,574,135, forward strand.
GTATTTTACACATTTACAGAGATATATTTTTAAAAATAACTTCATCCCTTATTCTACATAAGAGAATACCAAAACTTAAAGGGACGGTATAAATGATATAATTCATATATCTGAATTATACAATCATGATAACTTTATTTAAAAAACATTCTTTTCTCTAACAAGTACTACCAACAGATGTAGCTTGCATATCAGAAGGTTAACTATTGTCTATTTTTGATATTACAGGTAAATGAAACCGTCTACTCTACATTTTCTGTTAGTTCTATCTTAGCTGCATAATTGTCACGCACGGCTGTTCGTTCCAACTGCGAAGAGGAAATTGGGGGCTAAGGTCATTTTTCTCTAATGACAAGTAAATGATTCTCCTTTATGAGGATGAAAATTAACTCCTACCTCTTTAGATTTTGAGTCATTTGGCTAGTGAAAGAAACATAAATGATAGTGAACTTCAGAGAAATATTGTGTTGATGTTTAAAAGGATTAATTAGTTCAACGAGCTCAGTTTAAAAGAAAACAAGGAAAAAAATCTCATTGTGAATGTTGATTCCCTTTTCCATTTAAACTAGATAGTCTCGATGCTGTATGCTTAAGTGGCGCAAACTTCTCTCCTGGGTTTAGCATTATAAATCACTCGGAAATGAAGGAGAAAAAAATATCCCAGGAGATGTGCATCATTTAATACGTGCTGGAGCGAGTATAGTGCTCTTTACAATCTTGTATAGAAAAAAAAATGTGGAAAATAAAAGAACATGGTGAGAATGAATGAACTTGTGTAGATTATTTTGACGAACAACACACAACAGCAGCCTTCAAGGCTAACTTGAGGTGAAATTAACTTAGAAAGAATGATGTGTGTACATCATTGTCTTTCTAAAAACGTTTGGTTTCAATAAATATAAAAATTGAAATTATAGAAACTACAGATAAAAGTACTTTTTAAACTTTATTTTCATAAGTTTTCCTAGTTTTAATCTGTTTATTTCATAATAATCACCATCAAACTTTTTTCTTTGAACGAGGATTCTAAACTTTGTGTGAGTAAAAGTATTCATTCAAGTGTATAAAAGAAAGACATTAAATATACAATTAGAGTTTAGAATAGTTTATATTTTAGATGTCTGTTAATAGATCCTAAATGAATACTAACATCAAAGTATAATTACTTAAATAAATTCATACAGAAAATTAAATATAGTAGTGCGAAAGTGAGTTCATTTAAAAGCGTACATATATGTAGAATTACATAATTTCCTTATCTTAAAACACTTAAAAAATGTTGAGTAGAAAATGTTATTTGGCTAAGTCATTTGAGTCCAATTTAAAATAAGTATAACAAGAAATATGAAATTTAAAATAAATGTACAGGTAGCTCAAAATTTTAACTATCAACTGCGGCGCATTTTTCATCAGTTCATTTGGTATCAATTTTGTCTTTGGTTGAATTAGTCAGCAACTACTGAGGTTGTTTCTTATTATTCATTACAAACACAACCTAGCTGCTGGTAGAAGGACTCCAAGATAACCTTTTCCCTAATGGGTGTAATATGGGACTAATCCTTGTGGTTCACCCTGGGCAACACCAAAAGTGTTAACATGACACATTTTCGATTTTCATGGGTTGAAAGAGGTGTAGTTCAAGCATTCCCTATCCTATCCGATGACATTGAAAAAATAATTAAGACGATTAAAGACGTAGTGAATTTTAACATTTATTAGTTTTGAGTGTACCCGTCTGTGATTTAACAAAAAAATTACGATTAATTCATGCTGTGAGTATAAAATATAATTCACGAAAAATTCTAGAAAACATGATTAAACCATTTTAAAAAATATAATAATAATCTAAATATTCTTGATTACTTATCCTTGTACAGGATGGCCACGAACACATTGATTGGCCACAAAACTGTGACATTGATTGACAGGGTGGACACAAAAAGGTGATATTTAAATTCTATGATATTTTCCTGATAAGTCAACTGAACTATTGTTATTCTTTAATGTCTATTTTATCCACATCCACGATTGTTAATTACAAGATATCCCCAAAATTTATATTTAAAAACTGCCTTATACACAAAACTGTCCATTACATCTGATTAACGAGATTTTAATAGGTTATCTATCCGCCTTAAATTCAATTATACGATCAATCCATCATTTTTTCCTAAAATAGTAAATAATCTTTTAATTCACAGTTTTCTCTGGTTCTTATTTCTAGAAACTTGTTTATCAAATTATAACACCGTTTTTTTAAAGTAGACAAACGAAGGTATCGTTCTAAAAAAATTCAGAATAATCCGATCGTGAATAATCACATTACGAAATCTCGGAATCTCGCAAGAATTACTCTATATTTACATATTTTCCAGGTTTTTCAGGTCTATCACCCTCCTGTTATATTAAACTAGAATTTCTGTTTTGTTATTGTAAACCGTTATAAACCTTAAAGGACTTAGTATTTTCATTCATAAAGTTGAATGAAGTCTTGCGCAGATTCAACAATGGACTTCATGTGGTACCGCATAAATCTTAAGGAATGACTTGACCATTTCCGTTTACTCATTGTCCTCAAAAGTTTATGTTTTTCTCTTGATGTTGACTAAATTATATATTCACGTGGAATTCGGTATAACAGGCGTTAAATTTCACTTACAATAGAAACGAGATAAAGAAAATAAAAATAACATGCAGAGTGAAAACCTGCAGTAAAATCTTGAATTTTATTTCTACTTTTTTATTCATCCATTAAGATTTTTTCCCTATTAGCAGGAATAAAGACAATGTAGAATTATTCTTTACTTAATCAAACGGTGCTAGAAATGTATCTGGAAAAATTGTTATGATGAAAAACTGAAAATAAAACAAGGAGAATACTTGTAAAAATAACTAATTTGGAAAAGAAAAAATACTTATGTTAGAGGAAGAAAATCGATTGAAAGTACGAGAGCATAATTAATTCTTGAAACAAATAAAAAAGAATCTTAAGTTGACACTACAAGCATATAACCAAATTTCCCTGCTTTTAAATTGTCATATAATAGAGTGCGTAATTTAGAATAAACAGGGATAATTAAAATTTTTGAAATTTCTTTTTTCCCATGATGAACGATAGCTAAAAAGAAGTCTCTTCTGTGTGATATATGAATCCCTATTTTCTAATCCCATCGCCTGTACATGCATGTCACTAGTACTTGGCTATAAGCTTCAACTGGTTTCTTTAGCCCTAGTGGAGTAAACAAGAGAAGAAAAACCAATTTTTGTCCACTTTTTCAATGCAACTATACTAAATTTTTGCAAAAAATTAAAGAGCTTTTGATTAATAATTAGAAAAATTCAAAGCATTCGATTACAGAGAATAAGCTCTTACATTTTTACAGTCGTACGTCATGTCTGAACAGCATAAAAGAAAATTTTTAAACTATCGAGATATTTTTTACAAACCTCTGATTCGTTTAATAATTTCATATTAAATATTTCAGAGGTTTGTAAACAAAAATATTTAGCTTGTTTTTTTTTGTGAAATAGACTGCATAGTTTTTATTATCCTAAATAAATAATCCATCAATAAATTAAAAAAAGTACTTTTGAAAGCACTGCATATTTTTTCTTTCATGTATTCAAAATATTTTTAAATAGATTATTAAATTAATAAATTAGTTTTAATATTTTAATGTACATTAAGTATATAATTATTTTGAGAAACTTTGTCTTTTAATCACTGATCTGATAATTATATGATAAAGCAATTTCACATTATAATAATCATATCAGTGATTAAAAGTCAGAGAAATAGACAATTAATTTAGTTTTTAATAAAGTTTAATAAAGTAGCAAATGAATTTTAAATTACATGATTTAACCGTACGTGTGTCATGTTTATCCTAAAATATTTTTAACAATTAACAAAGAAATATAATCATATTAAAATATTTTTGAAGCATAAGTTTGAAATAAATGAATTTTAAATATGTCAACATATACAAATAAGAGTGTAAAAATATTAATAAACCGAAAATAATCCCAAAGATTTATAGTATCTTTTAACAGCAGTCTCATATCTGCCAACCATCTGTTATTCAAATTCAGTGTTTATACCAATCTAAAGCATGCCGCAGAAAAGTATTGCGCAGATATCAATAAGGGCTGATAATGTTGTTGACTGAAAAAAAAATTAAAGATAATAGATAAAGTAACAGACGGATTTAAACCATTTTATGATACGCGGGGATAAGACAGATTCTAAGCAGCGGGTTTTCTAAAGGAAATGGTTTCCTTTTTAATAGACTTTTCCAGCCCTGAAACTTGTAACATTTGAAAGACACAAAGTACTTAAAATAGATTCAAGTGGATAACGCCTGTAATTATTTTGGGTTTCAACCAGAAAGAAATAGTTATGTCACGTTCTGTGCCTGTAAAAATAAAAGTGCGTAGAAACCATGAAAGCTTTTAAACTGTGACGGAAAAATTTACCAATTTAACAGACAGTAATATCCGGTTGCCTCAGTCCATTACTTTCAAAGATACTTCTGAATAAGAACTGATCTGTTAGAAACTACCTGCGTAAAGGAGAGGAATAAAATATACTCTTTATTACATAGATTATTCCAAGTTAAGAGCGAAACTAACAGAAGAGAAATATTTATGCTTCATTTTTAAAAATTGTACATTTATTGGATTTGCTATTAGTAGAAGTAAATCTTTACTGAAAACTAAGCCAGCATTTAACACATCGCATGCGGGACACGTACTAGTACGTTTTCTGACGATTGACACGTGAGCGCGGGAGACGTACTAATACTTTTTCTAACGATTGACACGTGACCGCGGGAGACGCACTAGTACGTTTTCTGACGATTGATACTTGAGCACGGGTCAGGAACTAGTACGGGTTACTGTAACAACATGGTTTGTTTGTGGGTGCAAAAATAACGGTATATACAGAAAAACGAAGCCAAATGTTTTTGTCTACTACATAGATATTGTAAAAATTTAGACAAATAAAAACTAGTTTTTACATCAGTTAATGAGGAACCACAAAACGGGAAGGTTGATTAAAAAAATCAATTTAGATTTAAAATTAACGTTTTATTTATCCTTGCGAAAATGATATTATATATATGTATATTTATATATTATATATTTGTATTTATATAGATATTTGTTTATTTCTCTATTTATATATTTGTTTATATATTTCAATATAAAATAGAAAAGTTGGTTAAAAAGTTAAAGAATTTTCGATCTATTGAGATTTAACTGAATAATTAAATTTACACACAAAACGCCCGCTCCCGGTACAATTCCGCTGCGAAATGTACCCGCACACAATGTGTTAATGAAACTATGTATAAAAATACAAAAGGATGTAAAAAGAAGGTAAAAATTACCCATTCTAAATTTACTTGAAAAGAAGATAAAAGAATCGTTACAAATGTTTCCTAAAGTAGGTCGATATAGCTCATGATCTTACTACCGAGTCATTGTAGCTCAGTCAGCAAAGGCAAAGATCTCGTAACTATAGGGTTGCAGGTTCGGGGCTCGAGCCGGCCTAAGATCCGCCGTGTTCGCTAAAGGTGACTGGGGCACGTAAAATACGTTCGTGGTCACAATGTCCTCTAAGTTCGCAAACTATACCTCTGGGGTGGCAAGCCAAGCCTGGGTGTCTTCCGTTTGTTCTCTGCTTCTAAATTACGAGGACCCATTGGGGGTAATGTTACTGGCGTCCGTTGCATACCTAAAGCTATACATGCCCCTCGAGTGGTGCTATATGGATAACAGCTTCGCAGACTTGTATTGACATAAAAACATATAGTGCCTGTATTGCCAGCTGAGTTAGGAAAATAAGGATCTTACTACTGTGAACATACGAATTCATTGTCATCCAAAGGAATTTTACACTTTTATTTTGTAAACTATAAAAATTAACATACATGCATAAATTATTCGATTAATGAGGTATGTTACGAATTTTATAAGATTCCCAAATACATATCTTCTCTATTACATTAGCCATTAAAAGTGACACATTAAACTTGAAAAAAAAATTGATTCTAAGTCATAATAGTTTGTTAATATACATGCCAAATGGTGGAAGAGTTTCAAATGTGCCAAATGGAATAGTTTCAATCTTTTAAAACTTTCTGGCTATCACAAAATGAGTGAGAAGTTTACCCAACTAATGTAAAATGAACGTAGAATAGAGCCACCCATTTTTCTTCATGCACTCTAACATATCTAACGAAAAAAAGCCTAAAAAAATACCGAAGGTAAAAATAATTCTCATTGACATATCAGAACATGCATTCCTACTAAGGAACTGAAATAACTTTGACACTTTCACGGAGGGTGTAAAAGTGAAGAAATACAAAATTCCATTTTCAAGCATAAAACGCCGATAAGGTATCTAGAAAAAAAAATAAAAACAATTTTATTTATCACCAATCACTGTCAAGCTCATTTTTAGTCCTAAGTTGAAGGTAATATGCTAAAAAAGACATAAACTGGAATGCAGTAAACAAGAAAGTCTACTATGTTTGAAAATGTTTACAGTATAACCTTCTAGCGATGAAAAATTAGAACACTTGAGTATCGTATTTATGTTTAAACTTTCACAAAATATAAAGTTATAAATCTTAGAAACAATTCCACTACTTCCATTTTATTTGATTATTTTGTAATCATATTTAAAGTTTGTTTAGATTATTCCTCACAACGGTCCAAACATTTATCAAAATTTCAACTTATTAAACCTTTCGTAATTATCTTTGCTAAAAAAAGACTCTTTTTCTCGGTTAATTAACTTCGTCAAATAAATTCAGAAAACTAAGAGGACAGTAAACAAGCAAAAATATTTTAAATGTACTGGATGTTTAATATTTTTTTATTCTTTCAGAATCTAAAAGATTTTTAATTTATTTCTTTACTTTTCATAAAAATTTTTTTAGTATTATTTTACGTAGTTTTCAAATCTCCTTTCATTTTATTAAATTCTTGTTATTTACAACTGACTGCTATGAAAAAGATCCAGCAATACTGTTTATTTAAGATAAATTGGTTGTTTATTACCGAGAAAGTCCTTATGTCAGAAAAAGGGTTTCTGTGTATGCTGCATATAGTACCAGGTAAGTATTTAATTGGATAGTAGACATTACAAACTGATTTTGTAAATTATTAGCTTAGATTTAGGAAATTTGGTACATGTATATTTTGAAACACAACTAAATGTATAAAAGTATATTTTTAAGCAGGTTTTTAAAAAATTTCCATTTTTTAAAACATTTTTGTTAAATATTAAAATGTTTTTTCGGTTTTAGTTTTGCTTTTTCTCCAGATTTTCCCTTATAATTACTTCAAAAAATTTTTTTTACATATTTATGCTTTATTCTGTGAAATTATCATTATTAACTTAAAAATTTTAATGAATTTTTTTTTATTTCCGTGTGTTAAATTTTCATGATAAATTTTAACTTTCTTAAAATAATTAAATATTAATAATTTAAGTGAAGTTTAGACTCAAAATAAATACACAAATTTACTTTAATATACATTAGGGGTGTTTAGTAAAAATGTTGTAAGATCCTAGCAAAACTTAGGTCTCAAGAAACGACCAAACTATTTAAAGGTAACAAAAAAAAATTCCAAAAATTAAATTTAAAAATTATATTTCATTTAAAAATTATTTTAAAATCATTTATTTCGCTTTACTTCAGGGTATTCTGGAGTTTGTGGGTTCGAATTCCACTGCTAGCTTAAATATTCGTTCCTGTTCGAAATCGATTTAAAGGAGTAGGTATCTGATAATTACCCATCGTGTAGCAAAACAATAGACCGTTAAGTAGTACACCAAAACCAAAATTTATATTTCACGGAAATTTAAATTTTGTAACTCGAAAAATTACTGAACAATTTTTAACAATCATACTCAATTTTACGAAAAAAAATTGTGTAATGCACTTCACAAACTACATGTGAGAGATGTAACATACTTGGGAATATTTAAAATAATCAATAATGAAAAAAAATTACAAATTAAAAAAAATTCCTTAATTTTTGAAACGAGGATATAAGACAAAATATGGTTCTATAAAAAAAAAATAGAATGCAAAAATTTAACTAGATTATGCCTATAAACATAAGCCTAGACTTTTTCGGTACAGAAAAACATTTTGATCAAATTCTATCATTTTTAAGATCTTTCTTTCTTTAAATTTAGTTACGCATCTTAATTCCACTTAGATTTCCTTCTTGAATGTCTATACAGTGTTATTTTGTGGAAGTTTTCTCCCTGTCTTATTTTGTACAACAGTCAATAATCTCAATCCCGAAACCTATTCGTATTGTGGCTTTTACAAACCCAAAAATAAGCTCTTATCTCTAGTAGGCTGTCCGAATGAATGGCTACTGCAAAGAATTTTTGTCTGTACACTTATCAGTTGAAGCATCCTCTTTCCTCACAGAAAATAGTTCACGAAAAGTGCATTGACACAACCACACCTGTCCATTAGTCCACTGATTTGGAATCTGCAGAGTTTGGGGGAAAAATATACTCCAAGAATTTCTTCTTTTATTGCACAGCATTACGGTATCACCAGCCACTCACAGTAGTACCTGAAAACTGATAAGGGGAGTGGAAAACCCTACATTATAGTAAGGAATAAACATACTTATACTATCTGAAGTAGATTTTAAGATGTTTTGTTATGACTTAAATCTAAATATCCTTAATTATACATTGACTATTGCCATATACTTTTATCGAATACTAGAACATGGAATTATCTCGAGCTCATTGTTTTTGTTAACTTTAATGCATATAAAAAGACCTACGAAGAGAAGCACTGCTCATTAACTTTCAGGAATGTTTCGCAAGGTAAAGAGTGTGAATCGACTTTGTTCATGCTTGGGAGTTTTTCTGTTTTCCCTCTTGTATAAAAAATACACGAATTTGCTACCTATAAACAGAGTTTTGAAGAGTTATCTCGTAAACGTCTTGTACTACCACGTTGTGCTTTATGGATTTATCATCTGAAGTGGACCCTAGCAGTACTGACCCTAGAGCGTCAGTCGAGCATGTGCAAATTAAACTTGACTGCCCTTTTTACAAACCTTGGGTTTGGTTATTTGTTGGTTTATAATTTCCTTTAAATTTGTTTATTGACGTGCTAGGCACCTTCTTGCCTCTCACCCACCCACTTCTAAACACTGAAAAGTGTGATTAACCCGTTCTCGACTAACGTCTCGTATACCCAAAGCAGCAATTCCACTCTTATCAGTCCAGTGTCGCCTCCACGCAATGATCTCCGGTTGATATTGAGAGACCAGCGTCGCGTATGCGCAATCAGAGATTGGAACGTTTTATTTTAATTTTTAAATGCTAGATTTAATTACTAGATAGTGTTAAACGGCAATGATTTTCCCAACGATTGATTCGTATAGCATTTACATGCTGGTTCTCAAGGGGTTAAGTGATCTACGAACCTGGCTTTTCCTAAGGAAACAGCTTAATCCTCCACTACCAGCCATTTAAAATAAAATATTATTGAAAAATTATTTATTCTTTTCCCATTTTTATTATTCAGTATACATATGCCGGTATTTCAGTCGAAAAAAGGTATAAGTAAGACAAATAATTTGGAAAAAAGGCTTAATGGTATGAATCATTTATGACACATTAAGATTTTTTTAAATACAAATCACTTCCTAGATATGAACTTTCAGTAAAAATATTTTTAGTGTGTATTTATTATAACTTATTAGATCTAACAATAAACTACACTGAAAACACAATCATTATATTGTTAAACTTATGAAGCCCTTTTGAACATTGGTTGGTTGGTTGGTTGATTGAAGTTTAATGGCGCTAAATCCTCTTGGGACAAACTGCGCCATAGAAGATGTGGCAATAAACAAAAGACGAAATTTAGATAAAAAAGAATTTGACAAAAAATAAAATGAAAGGTTCAAAGACGGATTAAAGTAACATTAAAAATATAACATTCAACAGAAAACACGAAAAAAGATTGAGTTATATATAAATTAACAAGAATTGGAAATTGAGTGAAGAATAAAGATTTTAAGTTATAAAAAATTAAAAAATTAAGAAAAAAGTGAAAAAACAAAAATTTGAATATTGAATGATTAAAAATTGAACATAAGAAAATTGAATAACAATCAAAAATCATATTTCGGTATAAAAACCAATACGTCGAAGAAAGGGGAACAAATTTGAACTTTGGATTTTACGGTTAGAATGGAATAGTGTTAGACCAGTTCAAAATCTTAAAATTCTAGACTATTTATGTAAATACATGTAGATGAAATGAAATCTAGCATAAAAATAAGATTGACTGAAAACCAAATACAAACATACGTATATTTCGAAAATATTTAAAAGACGGCTAAAATTTGAATTCCGATCGCCTTCGAAAAGAATACCACTCCTTTTTTATTCTTGTAGAAGGCGAACGTTTGTTTTATAAGTTTTAAATAAAGTTTTATTTTCAACTTCTGTCTCGTCGAAATTACGAGGTTTTTGAATCAATAAACGGATACGATTTTTGCCACCCTTCCTAATAACTGACAGCTCCCATTTCAATCATAACTATTTTGGAGAATTACCCGTGTCCCGTGTTCGTTGTAATCTATCGTTGGTACTATATGGATACATCTTGTTATTACCGGCTTTGGCGGGGCGTAGCAAAAAAGTAATGGCCGGATATGTGAAGCCAGGTGGCAGGCGGAGCCATTAAACGACGAGCGAGACAGAGAGAATGAGTCAGCTGAGCCCGAATATATCTGTACCGGACACATTTCTACGGCTTCAAAAGACGAATGCGAGACAGATGTTGGCAACAGTCACAGATTGAAAATTATTAAGAAATCACAGGAAAAGGGAAAAGATTTTCTTAAAGGCTGTGGAATGCTACCTTCAGGTCTGAAATGTGACGTGAATGAATATGCAAAGTCATATCTAGCCTTTGTTAAAATGACAACATCTCCTTCTGTTGGCGATAAAAATATTTTTTGTGAGCCTTTTTCAAAACATTATCATAAAAAAAATTTAGAACTTTTAATAAGAAAAATCTTTTTTCCGTAAAGATAAAAACTTATAATATTTCTTTCATATTTTATTATTTTAAATAATAATATTATAGTGCTCGGTAAACGTCTCTCTAAAATTTAAGAGTTCTTTAATAGTATTCTAAATTTCGATTTCATGTTAAATTAAATTTAAGAATGAAATAGACACTTAGAAGAAAATTTTTATGCTAATTATACTGAAGTTGAGCTTTTAAGAGAGAGTATCAGCATTTTCCTAAGTGTTATTGCAAAAGGGGTAGAATTATATCCTGTCAGTTAGGCTGTAAAAATGCTTATAATAATCCTACAATAATTCTAACGAATGCTGCAGTAATTATTTAGAATAATTATGTTTTATAGTTTCTACTTTCTAAACTTTGGCTTTGGGATTTCGTGCATATAGTTATATTAATTAGGATTAAGGATAGCGAGAACGAATGAAGCTGTATACATGCGAAGTTTATGTAGCATATAGTTAAACCAATCAGAATTAAGGGTAATTAATAAAGCTTTGTTGGGTATATGAGAAGTTTATATAGCATATAGTTACACTAATCAAAATTAAGGATACAGATAACTAATAAAGATTTGCTGTGTACATGCTAAGTTTGTATATAGTTACACCAATCAGGATCAAGGATAACAATAACTAATAAAACTCTGCTGCGTACATGAGAAGTTTATATAGCATATAGTTACACTGATCAGGATTAAGGATAGCGATTACTAATAAAGCTCTTCTGCGTACATGAGAAGTTTATATAGCATATTTATACTAATCAGGATTAAGGATAGCGATAACTAATAAAGCTCTGATGCGTATATAAGAGGTTTATATAACATATAGTTACACTAATCAGAATTAAGGATAGCATTAACTAATAAAGCTCTGCTGCGTAAATGAGAAGTTTATATACCATATAGTTGCACTAATCAGGATTAAGGATAGCGATAACTAATGAAGATTTGCTGCTTACATGCGAAGTGTATATAGCATATAGTTACACGAATCAAAATTAAGGATGCCGATAACTAATGAAGCTTTGCTGCTTACATGTGAAGTTCATTAACAATATCTGTTTGTGGAAAATCAGGAGAAGATCAGATAATTATAAATATTTTAATACAGAGGTTAAAAAATAATGAAAAATCTAAATTAAGAAAATTAAAATGTGTAAATACATTTGCAGCTTGTTGATACAATACTTATCAATTAAAGTGATACATATTGAGTCTCTTCGATAGGACAGGAAAGACTGAAATTTAAAAATACTAATGTCTATTAAAAGTATCATTACATTAAATCCGCATTTATCAAAGCACGCACGAAACTGAATTTTTCATTTTAACAAAATTAGCTTCCTAGACGCCTTTATCAAAACATATATACAGTAAAATTTATCCTTAAATTACAAAAAAAAAGGGTCTGAAATGATTCCGATAACTAATGAAGCTTTTCTGCGTACATGCGAAGTATATTAACCATATCTATTTGCAGAGAATCAGGAGAAGATAAGATAATTATAAATATTTTAATCCAGAGGTTAAAAAATAATGAAAAATCTAAATAAAATTAAAATGTGTAAATACATTTGCAGCTTGTTGATGCAATATTTATCAATTAAAGTGATACATATTGAGTCTCTTCGATAGGACAGGAAAGACCGAAATTTAAAAATACTAATGTCTATTAAAAGTATCATTACATTAAATCCGCATTTATCAAAGAACAGACGAAACTGAATTTTTCATTTTAACAAAATTAGCTTCCTAGACGCCTTTATCAAAACATATATACAGTAAAATTGATCCCTAAAATTTCAAAAAAAGGTCTGAAATGATTACTTGTCTAATCCTAACCAGACAAGATTCTCTGAAATTGTCCAGGTAAATCTCCCCTCCAACAGACAACAATACGGTTGTCACAATGGAATATCAATAAAGGAAACGTCCTCATAGTCATGACGTCAGACTCAGTAACCGACCTAATTGTTATCATCCGGATTTGAACTGTCATAGCGCTCAATGATGACGACGCATGCAAGCAGAATTTGAGGCACATGCATGCAAAATTGTGATTACATTACAACGCGGAGGAGTTTACGGAGAGAATGTTGTGGTGGATAATAGGGGGTTAAAGCGGGTCGTTACTTATCGTTTAAAGATTCTATTCATATGCTGTGGAATTTAAGATGCTTGGCATTTATCATACCTGAAAAAAGATCTCTTATTTATTTCTTGGAACATTACTATTGTGTTGATAATACGTAACTGTTTTATAAACATTGCAGCTTCCACTTCCTGTTAATTTAGCATGCTTCTTATTGACCTATAATGAGATACTACGTACTCAACTGTCGTAACTTTTGTAAGATAAGAAAGGTCAAACCTTGCTAGTTAGAAATGAAAACTGAGTGCAATATTTTTGACACGTATTTATATTAATTGTTCGTCTACAACTTGTGCGGGATAATATAACAAACACGATGATGAACAGGTTGCCTTAGACTTAGAGTTACCTTTATTTACAGATTTTATCAATATTTCATGTATTTTAAATTACAAGGTGTACTTGAAAGATTTAATTAAAAATATGTGTTTTTATGCAGAGAGAGGAAGAATAAACGAAGAAAGATTATAATTTTATTTTTATACTAGCTTAGAAAAAACTGATTTTTATCATGCAATCTTTCAATTGTTGAATACTAAAATTCATTAAAATTATGTTAATTTCAAGATTTTTTAATTAAATTAAGTAGGATTATTAAAAAAAAGCTTCTATTATTTTTTCCTTCATTTTTTAAGTCAATTATGATTTAAAATCAATTCGCGTGCAAAAACTATAATTTTTGATTTATTTAAAAAAGGAATTTTTGAAGCGATAATTTCTTTTTCAGTGCAAGATAAGTAATATGGAAATTTAGTTTCTTTCATGAAACATAAAAGTTAAAACATCAGAAGTTTTAAATACAGTTATATATTGTACTATTTTAAATAAACCTTTTAGGTTGGTTTGGTTTGGAGCGCTACGGTCTTCTGTTTTGCACACGAGGGCTAATGAGACCGGGACCTACTGCTTAAAGCCGATTCCGAACGGCTACGAACATCCATGCCTTAGTGGGATTCGAACCCACGAACTCCGGTACCGACGATCAGCGCCCTAACCAATCGGCCAGCGTTCGGCTAAACCTTTTAGGAGCATTTTATAGTCTTGCACTCTATGCGGGCATGAATAAAAATTCTGAATTACATGCTAGTATCAAAACATCTACAGTTAAAGTCCATGTAAAATCTATTGGCACTTCAAGGTCACACTTTCTCGTTTCTCTAGTCATCGGTTACTATGGTAGCGAGCTAGAAGCCTGTGCATTCACGCTTATTTTCAGCACTTCAGTTGAGGATTTGATTACAATACGTTCAGATGACTTGCTTTATTATTATAAGCAAAGTCAAAATTTTCAGTTGTGCATAAATGCGTTAACTATTTACATAAAGAAAAGTTTAACAATATGTATAAAATGGTTATAATAAATCACAGATGTATTTGTAAAAATACAAAAATTCATTTTAATTTAGAATTTTTACTAAAACATTAGGAATCTCTACCTTCTAAAGAAATTTTCACTTTCTGAAAATGTGTCAACAGACCATAAATCTTTAAATACATAATAAAATTATACAAAATATTGTTATTAAGACCTCTTTCAGTTCTTGTAAAATCATAAAATAATTAATACAGCACAATTTTGGAATAGAAACTTTACTATGGTCCACATAACTTCATAATATACTTATTAACATACAACTTAAATTTAAGGAATTTCAGAACTACATTCTCTTAAATAAATTAATTATTAAGAAATACTTTTGATATTTAGATTAAAAGAATCATACAAATATAAAGAAAAATAGTGAGAAATTATAACTAATTACTCATTAAAATTAGCGAAATGTTCAATCATCTTAATGATATTATTTCTGTAAATAATGCAACTGTGTGTGAAAAAAAACATTTACTTTTTCAGTAGAATTTTTTAAATCTTACGGATTAGAATATAACATACAATTTTTGAATTGTAATTTTATGAAATGGGATTATATCTTAAATTTATGAACTTAGAAACAGGTCTGAAATTACTCATAAGATTTTGTGTAAAGTATTAAGTATTCTTCAAAGTGTAGTCTAAATAAACATACTTTCATCATGCACGGAGAGCCCACACGATGCATGACACCCCTTAACACAGTGGAAATAAAAAGTAAAATCATTCCCCAACTGTCGTTACCATAGTTACAGTTGGTCATCGGGGAAAAATCAGTGACCTTGAAGTGCCTATTGAGTTTACACTGAGTAATAATTCTCCCTTAAACCCCATAAAAGTTAAATGAGTCTTGTTGGCTGATCGGAAATAAGTTAAATGTTAAGGAATAGAACCCTATTCCAGGACTTCTTTTCATCCACAATTTACCTGAATAGAAATTGTTTGCACAGAACAATGCCCATTTAAACTGAAAAATCAACATTTTAGGTTTTTTGAATTAATATCTACATTAATTATGGCCGTACAAAGATTAAACTTGGTGAAAAAGTCTTCCCAAACTCCCGGCTATGTTTGAACAGTCAATACTATAGACAGACACTAGCAATTATATCTACACGACGTCATAACTAAAGTTAAATGGAACTGTTTCATAAAAGTTATAAAAATGAATAAGAATGATGAATAGAAATCAAAAAGTATGGAATTAAGATATACTTTCGTGGAAACTGATTAAAAGTGTATGATATATTTAGAAAGTAATTAGGATTTAGAATAATTAAAATACGGAAATGGAAAATTATTGAAGATAGGATAACTGAGCATTTATTAAAAAGACAATTAGAAAATATGAAGCAAATTTAAGTTAGAATAAAATATTTTAGTGGAAATATTAAATTATATTAAAGGAAGAATAAAAAGAATTTATTTACGTAATAGAGATCAATGAAATATTTTTCGGAAGTTTATAATTTTTTTTTATCCCTTTGAGATAATGAATTCATTTCAATTTCCCCATTGATTTGAAGAATGAAAAGCTTCCAAATTATATAACCACCGTTATATTTCACTTAACATTCATTTAACCCTTTGAAGTGCGTCTTGCCAACACAAGTGAACTCGTTTCCAATATTTGTATATTGGTATAACTTTCTACTTTACATGTAGAATAAAAACTTGAGATTAAAATGAAAGCTACGTGGACATAACAATTGCAGTATTTCGAGGTAGTTGAAAAAATTATATCACCATGCATATCTACTCATTAGAAAGGTGAGGTACTTTTAGTAGACCCATGCCTCAAATATTTATTCAATAGTTACTCAGATTTTATTTATCATATCATTGAAAAATATTCTTATAAACACACGACAATTTTAGTTTTATTTTAAAAAATTGATCCTACAATTTTGCTTAACATTTGGAGTTAATGAGAAAAAACTCCAGATATTCATCTTTTATCTATTTGGCATTTAATGAGAAATGTAGTTCAAAAATTCATATGGGTGTCAGTGACCGTGTGATCGGTGAATATCTACGCATTAGAAAGGTGAGGGACTTTTAGTAGCTCCATGCCTCAAATATTTATTCAAAAGTTACTCATTTTATTTATCATATCATTGAAAAATATTCTTTTAAAAACACGATAATTTTAGTTTTATTTTTAAAATTTGATCCTGGAATTTTGTTCAACATTAATAAGAAAAACTTGAAATTCATTTTTTTTATCTATTTGGCATTTAATGAGAAATGTAGTTAAAAAATTCATATGTGCGTCAGTAACCGTGTGAACGGCGCATATCTACACAATAGAAAGGTGAGGTACTTTTAGTAGACCCATGCCTTAAATATTTATTTAATAGTTACTCAGATTTTTTTTATCATATCCTTGAAAAATATTCTTATAAACACACGACAATTTTAGTTTTATTTTTAAAATTTGATCCTGCAATTTTGTTTAACATTTGGAGTTAATGAAAAAAAAAAACAGAAATTCATCTTTTATCTATTTGGCATTTAATGAGAAATGTAGTTCGAAAATTCATATGTGTGTCAGTGACCGCGTGAACGGTGAATATCTACGCATTAGAAAGGTGAGGTAGTTTTAGTAGCCGCATACCTCAAATATTTATTCAATATTTATTCAGACTTTATTAATCATATCATTGAAAATCTTCTTATAAACACACGATAATTTTAGTTTTATTTTTAAAATTTGATCCTGGAATTTTGTTCAGCATTTGGAGTTAATGAGAAAAAACCAGAAATTCATTTTTTTTTATCTTTTGACATTTAACGAGAAATATAGTTCGAAAATTCATATGTGTGTCAGTGACCGTGTGAACGGGTCACATACATTACTATTTAACTTTACTATCGCCGTTTTCGGGTGCATTCTGTACACAAAAGACGAAAATCGCAAGGTCGGCACTCCCAATCCATATGGTACTGCAGAGTACAATACCCAGGGTTTCGTTTTCTAACGGCATCACCTAAAATAATTGTTCAGTCCCCTACCGATTGCGGATCCATCAATTTTAGGATGATCTGTGGAAACTGTGCAATCATTTATACATTGGTACAATGGAAGACGGCAGATGGCGCGGGTTTTCGCCACGTGGCACTTAGCGAGGACTTAATGGTTGTAAATACAGGGTGTGTAGACAAGGGGTTCTTGAAAGGGGTAGTTGACATTACTCAACTGGAGGTAGCTGGGTAATACAGGAAGGAACGTACTGTTTTCCAAATACCCATTGCTGTTAGAGAGGAGTGATGCACAGCACTTCCGGTGATTCCCTATTATAAAATAACCGAATTCGGATTATTTTATAGTCTGTTGGTCTATTCTATTAGATGATTTCCCACTCCCCCTCTTTTTGGTTTTCCGTTATGATCCTAGACAATTATTAGAAGTATTAACCCCTTAATGCACAGTTTTTTTTAAAAAGGCCGGACAAAAAAAATCAATATTTTTAATGTAAAAGACACAATTTAGAATGTTGTATTGTCAAGATAATTATAAAAATACAAAAATAATCAAAATTTGAGTATATTGGATATTTATACAATTGGTATGATTTCTAATATTTAGACTATTATTATTATTGTCGAAAGAGTATATTGTTCAATTGGTAGGCAATTTACCAATTGGCAGAATGATGTGTCATACCTTGATGCGTAAGTATCAAATATAAAACCCTTCTGTTTCATATCTCAAGAATAAAGTATGTAAAGTGACGCCTCGAGTCAAGAATGTCTGTACAGCTAGAGCTTAGTAATAAAATAGTTAACAATTATATTTTATTTTATATTATTTTTAGTAAAATATATATTGAAAAATGAGCGAATCAGAATCTGAATATGAATACACTGCCGGAAAGCGGTTCACAAGGAAGAGATAAGTCGTAAGCGATAAGTAGAAAAAAAAATTTATACTTGAATAAGTAAGTTTTATAGCTTACAATCCCAGGAAAATGATAAATATCAACAAAACGAATGTTTTTTTCTTTCGCATTGTTATTTTCAATTCTCGATTGTATTCGAGTGTGAACAATTATAGCAACATAAAGTACAACGCCGCTCGAATTATCTCGAGTGTGCACGGCTTGGCCAGTTTAGGGCCCTCGAGTTAACTCGTGCGTGCACGTTAAGGGGTTAAAGAGCAAAAAATTACTTGAAATAAAATATTCGGTAGAAACAGAATGGAGGAGAATGACTGAAAAATATACTACACATTTTAAGCAGAAATAATTATTTTTCTCACATTTTGTTCAATTTTAAAATGGAGACTTTTTGACTGGAATGTAGTGATTGCCATAGTCAAATATTTAGGAGTTAAATTGTCGGGCATTTAATCTAAAATGAAAGTAATTTTGTTTTTAATAAAACTTATTTATGTTGATCTGTTAAAAAATTATAAGTACATAAGAGCTGATATAAAATATAAGTAGTTAAAATAAATCTGTTATTAAAATATAACTTCTCACTTTTTTTCTACTATCAGCAAGTGATTATGTCTTTTATAAGTAAACGATACTTTATTTTTCCTACACAAATTTTTAAAGGGAATAAAATACCAACAGGAGAGCTATTGAACCATCTTAATGCCTCTTAAGCTTAATTCTGTATTTTTCAATACTTAAGACAAGTTTTGTAAAAATTTATGATAATCTTCACTTAAGTATAATTACACTGCGTCTAACCCATGGGAATAAAACAAAACAAAACGAAAAAAAACCCTACTCATTTAAGAACTGAAATTTTGTGATAAAGGAGATGAGTTTTAAAGTAGTTGTCCGTTATTTACATTAGTGAGTTTGGGGCATTATTTTCAACTCTTTTCTATATGAGTAATCAAATTGAGAAGATGAATATACAATAAAAGAGAATACTTTTTAATATTTCCAATAAATAAACACTTTTCTGAATTTTGATAAATCAAAGTTTAACATAATTACATGCTTGGCAGACAAATATATTAAAAATTTCTGCATCTGGTATATGTTGAAAGAATTATTTGCAATAAAGTATAAATAAACTGCACATTAAAAAGTCATTTGATGCAATATAGTGAATCTATGCATTAGTACGCATTTAAGGTTAAAATATTTCTAATACAGATTAGTCGTTAGAATGTACTAAAATATGCATTTTTAATGTAGTATTTGTTTACTCCAAACTTTATTTCTAATGTAATCATTTTTGATAAATCAAAATCTGAAAAGAGAAAGGTTATAAAATGAGACATTACGTCCTATTTATAGAATACTAGAGTTAAATGTTACTTTTAGAGAGATTTTTAAAGAAATTTTTGTTTGCCACGCAGAAAACAGATTATAGGATGAAAAAATAACAATTTCAATAAAAACCTAACCTAATATTCTTATAACTAATATTATAGTATGAAACACTTCATTAAAAATAAGAAAAAAATCCAACGCGATTAAAGCTCAAGAATTAAGAAGAATTGAAAAACTTTCATCTGTTTCATAGCTTAAACACTATATATTTGTCTTTTTCCCCAAAATACACAGGATTTTTTAAAAATAGAATTCCAGAGTGGGATTAAATTTCGAATAACAGCAGGTACATCCGTGAGACATATTGTGTAGGAAAAAAAGTACAATTGAAAAGGAACGAAGACTACTAGCATTACGGCTCTTCTTTCGACCTTCAACTTTCAACGGAACAATAGCAGAAAATAGTCTAGCAAACTCAGCTCAGGTATTTTATTCGACCATTATCCCTTTATGCTTTTTAATTTAATTTTTTATTACTTTCTCTCCGCACGCTCGGGTAGTCACCGCGGTCAAAGTTTGATACGGATGGCGTTGCAAACACAATCATTTTATGTTTTGCAGCTATTTGTTCCAAGAGTACACTTTTTTTATGCATTTATTCGCACATGCAGTGGTAATAGCTAGCAATTACAACAAGACACTGCTTCCCCGTTAATTTGCTTTTTTTGCTGAGCAGTGCATTTTGACGATTTTGAATTTGTCGCAATGATTTATTATAAACACCACCTACATTTTTACATTTTGAAAACTTTGAATTTGTCACAATGATTTGTTATGAACAAAATGTACATTTTGAAGACTGACTTTGTTGGAATGATTTATTATAAAAACCACGTACATTTTAAAGACTTCGAATTTGTCGCAATGATTTATTATAAACACCACCTACATTTTGAAGACTTTGAATTGGTCACAATGATTTGTTATGAACAAAATGTACATTTTGAAGACTGACTTTGTTGGAATGATTTATTATAAAAACCACGTACATTTTAAAGACTTCGAATTTGTCGCAATGACTTATTATAAACACACCTACATTTAGAAGATTTTGAATTATTTGTAATGATTTATCATAAACACCTCAGATAGAAGAAATTTTGAATGTAATTAAGGATATTTTAACCACGAAAGAGTAATTTCATTGATAAATTGATAAATTATTTTATCAATTTATCAATGAAATTGATAAATCGATTGAACTGAGGAAATTAAGACATTTAGTTAATATGTCTTCATTTCCTCAGACAAACATTAAAACTTGAATGCAGAATAAAGTCAAAAGTATATTTCTTTTCAGAAGCTCGATTCTTAAAAATAAAGGCAGATGTCCGAATTTTTATTAAGTATTCAAATAAAGAGGTACGCAAAAATAATAAAAATCTATAGTGCATACAATCAACAGTACAGTTGAAACAAATAGAAAAGTAAAATTAATCCAAAAGATTTTTTCGGTTAGTTTTAAAGAACACGCTTCTGTGTAAGATAAATTTAGATTCCCTTTAATATTCAGACAGAAAACAACCTAAGACTTATATAAAGAAGAGATTCGAGAAAAATTTTCTCTCTCTTTTTCTTGGAAATATCAGATTTGTTCCAAAAATATGTCAGACTTTTACATGGTTACCAGAAATATTAACAAAAACAGGCTGTTCTTTGTGGTGACTGAAGAAGAAAAGAATTAGAGATATGGAATGGGGAGTTTAAACCATTTTTTGGGGAGTGGAAGGGGAGGCCTGGAAGAACTTCAGATAAAACTTTCTAACGCTGGATTATTAATATTTTTCCCTTAGAGAAAACTGAAATTGAAACTCTGTCAAACATAGCTGTTTTAATTTTTTATCCACTTACATAAAATATTAAGGACGGCAGGATATTTTTGACAAGGTTTAATTGTTATTTACAAAGGTTTAGATAAAGATAGTGTCATTTTGGGTAGAAAATGTACACAAAATTTCTATTTGACGATAGGAAGCATGAGTATTTAGATCTTCATATGAATATAATGGGAAAATATCCCTATTAACTTTAACATATTTTTTTAAATTACTACACCTGACTGGCCCCGCAATTTTTAGGCTCTACACACAACATGAATTTTTAAAATTGGTGTTTCCCTGAGCCTTTTTTGTACCCTCTGCGGGTATCATGTTATTATAGGGTGACCATACTATGTATAGCAGAGCCTTTTATGAGGCTTCCCTGGCCAAAAGATATTGGGAAGCGAGAGGCCAAATAAGAAAATAGCATTTTTGTTTTGTATTTTCCTTGTTTTTTTTTATTTCATTTTACTTTTGTATGTTTTACATAAATTTCTCTCTGCCACTGCAAATAATAATAAAAAAAAAACTTTAATCATTTTAATGTTCATAATGACAGTAAATTTGAGTAATTAAGTTATTTTGTATTAATATGATTGATTTAATTAAAAACGAGTAAGAAAAGGTTAGAATTACGTTTGTACCCAAGTACAAATTTTCGCGTACAATACATAATAGGGTTAATGCATTATAATTTTAAACACATAATTTAGCTGTTGGACAATTTCCCCTATTACTTCTGGTTAGACTGATCGTCTTGTTTTAAATGCCAAGCAAACAATGGTCACCCTGTCTTAAAAGGGAAGCCGACATGGAGACCGGAATCCTAAGTCTCAGATGGCGTCAGGTACAGCTTTTTAATGGAGCGGTCCATCTGACGCACCAACATTGTTTCAAAATCAAGTTCCGAAACGAAGATATGCACCAAGAGGGGTCGCACACCTAATGAAATGACCACCAGCTACCAAATTTCGGAGGTAGGTCTTGAAGGCTATAAAATACCAGTGAAAATGAGCGCTATTTGTAAATGGTAAAAAAATTAAGTCCAAGATGACATCATCCCTGAATCAGGTAAAGAAAAAGTGAATGTACACTTAGTATGCTCCAAGAGAAGTGCACATTTTACTATGGTTCCAGATAGTCGACAGAGCATCGCAGAAAAATGATCCAGACTTAGCTTCTGCCGGACTTGGATCTGGTTCCCAATACCGATATTTCCCTAATTTCTATTTTTAAATTGGTGAATCAAAACTTTACATACACCCTACAATTATGTATAAAGATATACTAGCGAACAGGTTATCTTTGTAAAATAATTTTTGTAATCATTAGATTGCTAAATTTTATGTTTTAAATAAACTAGCAATTTAAACTAAATTTCTGGTCACCTTTTAAAAAACATGTGTGTTTTTTCTTTGCTACTAACTATAATTCTTAATTTTCTTTAATTTAAATGTTTGTCATTAACTTATTTTGTTTTAAATTTCTTATTTCTGAATACAGTGCAATATGGTCTCTCAGGGACTCTCCTTTGTTCTGTTCAATCATTTCAACACTAGCTTCCCTTTGTTGTGTAAAATCTTACCAACACTAGTTTTAATTTATTTAATTTTACGGACTTTCCTTTGTTGCGTAAAATCTTTCCAACACTAGTTTTAATTTATTTAATTTTAGGGACTTTCCTTTGTTGCGTAAAATCTTTCCAACACTTGTTTTAATTTATTTAATTTTAGGGACTTTCCTTTGTTGTGTAAAATCTTTCCAACACTAGTTTTAATTTATTTAATTTTAGGGACTTTCCTTTGTTGGGTAAAATCTTTCCAACACTAGTTTTAATTTATTTAATTTTAGGAACTTTCCTTTGTTGCGTAAAATCTTTCCAACACTAGTTTTAATTTATTTAATTTTAGGGACTTTCCTTTGTTGTGTAAAATCTTTCCAACACTAGTTTTAATTTATTTAATTTTAGTTACTTTCCTTTGTTGTGTAAAATCTTTCCAACACTTGTTTTAATTTATTTAATTTTAGGGACTTTCCTTTGTTGGGTAAAATCTTTCCAACACTAGTTTTAATTTATTTAATTTTAGGGACTTTCCTTTGTTGCGTAAAATCTTTCCAACACTAGTTTTAATTTATTTAATTTTAGGGACTTTCCTTTGTTGTGTAAAATCTTTCCAACACTCGTTTTAATTTATTTAGAGACTTTCCTTTGTTGTGTAAAATCTTTCCAACACTAGTTTTAATTTATTTAATTTTAGGGACTTTCCTTTGTTGCGCAAAATCTTTCCAACACTAGTTTTAATTTATTTAATTTTAGGGACTTTCCTTTGTTGTGTAAAATCTTTCCAACACTAGTTTTAATTTATTTAATTTTAGGGACTTTCCTTTGTTGCGTAAAATCTTTTCAACACTAGTTTTAATTTATTTAATTTTAGAGACTTTCCTTTGTTGTGTAAAATCTTTCCAACACTAGTTTTAATTTATTTAATTTTAGGGACTTTCCTTTGTTGCGTAAAATCTTTTCAACACTAGTTTTAATTTATTTAATTTTAGAGACTTTCCTTTGTTGTGTAAAATCTTTCCAACACTAGTTTTAATTATTTAATTTTAGGGACTTTCCTTTGTGTAAAATCTTCCAACATCGTAATTTATAGGACTTTCCTTTGTTGTGTAAAATCTTTCCAACACTAGTTTTAATTTATTTAATTTTAGGGACTTTTTTGTTTAAATCTTTAAATAATAATATAATTTTAGAGACTTTCCTTTGTTGTGTAAAATCTTTCCAACACTAGTTTAATTATTTAATAGGGACTTTCCTGGAATCTGAACACTAGTTAATATTTAAAGGATGATGAATAACTACAGAGAGTTATGCTTTAACACAATAAATTTAAGGGGAACATTAAAAACAATGTTTTGAAAATTAATTTTTTTATTGTATTTTTATGAGCGATTTATATTTCACATAGAAAATGATGACACCTAATAACAATCAAAGCAGAGATATTTCGATTATTGAAAATGATATACAATATAATTTAATAGCAGACACAATAAATTTTAAATGAAACTGATAATACACCATTAAAAATAGCAGCGACAAGTTTTCAGCTCGAGATGAATATTTCAATTACTCAAGGGGTTACAAAGATTTTAAAAGTTTAAAAAAATAAGACAATTTATAAAAAATAATTTTTTTGCAATTAATTAACACATTAAAAAGATCATAGAAAATTTTCCTGTACAATGCAAACATGTTTTATGTACCTCTTACCCATGATTTTTTTTTGTCAAAACTATAATTTTCACTACTAACCGTAGGATTAAAATAAATATTATGAATAAACTTGAAGTCTGTCCTATTTCAAACAATGGTTATTATTTATAGAATGAATTAATGTAAATAGTATATTTTGGATATTTTCTCAATATTTTTTAGAATTAAAATTATTATTTTTTAGAGTTAAAATTATTATTTTTTAATAATTTTGTAATTTTAAATGATTTTTTAAAAAATAATTGTTGAAGTAACTTTTCTTATGTAGTTAATATATTCTGTGAGCAATATATTTCTGATCATTTTAACGTTGAATTAAAGCTTTTATGGTAATTAGAACACAAGCAACTCTACGAAAAATAAATTATCTCAGTTAAAAAAAAAACCCGAAAAAATTATGTAAAAGGTGTTATGAATGATACATGCTTTTTCCTTTAATACGAAGACATTTATTTCATGAAAATTATAACTTTGAAAATGTTTTGAAAATCTACGAATTTTTTTTTGAATTGTAAAATTATTATATTAATCAACTAGAAGTCAAAATCCGAAACCATTTACACTTTAATGTAGTAGAGTTAAATCTCTAGGACCCTTTAAGAGGTCTCATAACTTCTAAAGGAGTTTTGGTACGTGTATAAAATGTATCGATAATACATAAGTTTTTAAATGTTTAATATAACTATATAAAACTTAATGAAACGACTGAGATTTGTTCTAATTCTCATTAAAATCAAGAAATAATCTATTTTAATTTATTATAATGAAAAATGGAAAACAATTATTAATTTAGAATTTTGAAAAAAATTGTAATTTATAATTTAGGTATTAATGTAAAAATTAAATTAAAGTATTCCAAAGAAAGAGTGAAAACTGCATTCTATAGAAGGAATTAAGAGTCTAGAAAATTTTCTTATATAAAAAGTTATAAAACTCTGGAAAATTAGGAACAAAGTAGAAGTAGAATGAAATTGTAACTAATTAGTCACTAAAAGAAACCTAAAATGTTTATTTATGCAAATGATATTCATTCATTCTATACACTACACAACTATATAAATACAAAAAATTATTTTTGAAATAGAAAGTTTACGAATAAATTTAGTTTAAATATAGTTTTATTTACTTCTGTATCAGTTGTTATATATTTCTATTGTAAGCAAATAAAAAGAATTCATAATTTTATAACTGATGAAACAAGTCTTGAAAATCATAAATTATTGCACAATTTTATCGAGTATTTAGATATTTATGGTAGGTCAAAACAGATTGCTTTTCAGCCTTCAGTGATTCACTTTAGAAGGTATAACCCTTTAAAAGGAACTCTTTATTACAAACTAATAATTAAACCGATATACATAACACATTTGAAAATTTAAAATCTTAAATTTTCATTTTATTAACATGACGTGATCGGAGTAAAAGACTGATTTTAAACTTCTGCAGTATAGTGAGACAAAATTTTGATATTTTTAGTACTCTCAGAAAGCAAAAGAATGTTGATAAAGTCGGAAGTATTTTTTATAATGAATATGTAGCTTAAACGAATTGGTGCCATTGAGAATTGAGAAATGGTACTTAGTTAAAATTACTGATCAGTTATTGGAATACCTAGAAAGCGAGATTTCTCTCATCTTTTGGGTACTCTACGTAATTACTCTAACTGTTTTCCCCGAAGAGAAGATTCGTTGAATTTATTTTCTGCCATTTTCTTAGCACTAATAATACGTTTCAGTTGTAAAAAATTACACATTTTTAATAAGCCTATAAAAGCACCCATTTAAAACCTAAAAAACTGGAACAAAATACTCATTTAACAGTTGTTAACATATTTTTTATTACTTATGAGACTTGTCGAAACACTTTCATGACAAAAAGGATAATTTAAACACCAATTTTAAAAACCGCAGTCTATGTGAGTGCAATTTGAATTTATTTAATTTTTAAGTTCATTCCGAATACTGTGAATATTTTTTCATTCTTCGAAACTTTCAGAATTATTAGGCAGGGCATAAAAAACTGCCTCTAATGTCACTGCGTCGCAATTTTTTAAATCTTACACATGAAATCTATAATCAAGATTATTTAATGATACATTTCGCTCTTCTCCGTGGCATAAATGCTTTCTTCTCGAGGGCAGACTTCTCTTCCATATTTCTCCTCAATAATTAGAGTAACCTGATGTCTGGGTTGATGGGCAGGAAACAAGATGATTCACACACAACAGAAAAAAGTGAAGAGTATTTCTTGTTATTATTATTGTTATTACTTTGAGCTTGGCCCCAAACTGGTTGAGTAATAAAAAAAAAGCTAAGCTATTTATAAAAGAAAAAAATGTCTGTATTTCAGCTTATCTATATCAAAAATAAAGGGATAAAATTTATACAGCTGGACTATTTTGTGAGTTCTTTCTTTTGGAGTAATTGCAGATTCTACTTTGCATCCTAAGGGTTTTGCTAACGAATGTAGAATTAAAGACATTTCCTGAGCTAAATCTGTGTATATGTTCATTATTAATTAGAAATCCATTATTTCAGTCTGTAAAGCTTATGTTTGAAATATTTTACTTCAAATAACGTACAACATCACATTATTTGAAGGAAATTTGATGATTATAAAAACCAGAAGATATACTCGATATCCCTCGAAGACTTATCCAGATTAACATATTTTTTCTTCAAAATTAAATCTCAATAACTCGAATGATTTTAACTCATTCATATTCATTAAAATGATGCTAAACTACTAAACAATTAAAATTAAAATATAAACCAAAAACTATTCTTAATATCCTTCGAATATTTATGTAGATTAACATATATTTTCTTTCTAATAAAATCTCAATAACTAGACCTTGAATTTATTCACATTCATTTAAAAGCTGCTAAACTACTAAGCAATTAAAATTCAAATAAAAACCAGAAGGTTTTTTAGATATCCCTCAAAAATTTATGTAGATCCGCATACTTGTTTTCCTAATTAAATCTCAATAGATAGAATAACCTTAATTTATCCAAATTCAATTAAAGGATGCTAAACTACTAAACAATTAAAATTAAAATAAAACCCAAAAACTATTCTTGATATCCCTCGAATACTTATAATATTTTTGTAGATTAACATATATTTTCTTCCTAATTAAATCTCAATAACTAGAATACCTTTGATTTATTCACATTCATTTAAAAGCTGCTAAACTGCTAAGCAATTAAAATTCAAATAAAAACCAGAAGGTATTCTAGATATCCATAAAAAAATTTATGTAGATCCTCATATTGGTTTTCCTAATTAAGTCTCAATAGCTAGAATGACCTTAATTTATCCACATTCAATCAAAAGATGCTAAACTACTATACAATTAAAATTAAAATAAAATAATAAGTTTATTCAGATTTCAAAGTCAGATGTACAGATCTTGAGAGTATTATGAAAACACTTGAGAATGGAAGTATATCTCCATAGTCTTCCAATCTTACTTTATATTCAATGAAAAAATATTTTATTTCTTTAGAAATTCGTGTAGTGTGAAGCCCAACCCAACACAATGCCAAGAACAAAAGCAAAATATCCAAAACTTAGTTAACTCATTATACCAATCAGAAAGATACCTTCCTAGTTCTGAAATAGATATTCGCGTCTCATGTCTGTCACTGAATATGCAAAACCGACTCTAACAATAAAACGAGGGGATGATATTGTGACATAGTGTTCATTGAACGTAAACAAGACAATCTCCTACAAAGAATGAAAATAACTGCCAGTAATACCCGGGCTTATCACCTGAACCTAAGAGGAACAAAAGATGCCGAACAAGTGATTAACATCTCACCGGAAGTGCTACCAGCTCGTTTTTATACGGGTAGAATACCTTCCTTTCAGGTGTGCCAGCCAAAACAATAACCAGAGAGATTACTTTATTTAGAATTACTAACAAATAGAATTGGAATACGGAAAAATGATAGTTAAATCTCAGGGCGAGGGTTTTAATAAGATGTATCTTATGTGCATGCAGTAAAATTCTTTCTTTAAGGAGTTCTGAATGTATTTTTTTCCCTCGTGAAAAACACTCTCGCATAGGACAAACATACTAAAATAAATATTGTTGCTTTTGTTTAAGTCAGAGGAATATTACTGTAATGTTCTGAAAATGTATTTCTACTGAAAGCCAATGATAACATCATCAATGTTATTTGAATGTATAGCTTTACTCTTGTTTACTATTCAGAAAACTTAGCTAGAATAATTATCCTTTATATAGCTCTGGAAATGCAATGAAGGACAATGCCAAATCAGATGTGGTCATCTAAAACACGTAACATTTCTCTTAAATATCAGAAACTAAAACGATAAAAACAATAACTGCTGGGTTACATAGTAAAGATTAATATACTAAATTTTCTGCCTACAACCATATTTTTCAGAAATTTTTTTTTATAGTATACAGAAAAATAGTTATTGAAAGTCCAAAATTGTATTTTAAGGTTAAGACGAATGCTACAAGTAGAGTAATAAACATAAAACAATACAGTCAGGCAGAAATGCAGGTTGAAGGAAAAGAAGTAGAAAGTAAATCAACAAATGTCCTTCATTTTGTAATTTGTATCGTTAACGAAATCCCTAGATGTAACACTTAGGAAAAAGTGTAACCCTGTTTAATCAATTCTGATATTTGATATTACAAATTTACTTGGTTAAAAAATATTTTAATTATTCACTGAGCTAGATAATTTTTTTCACCTAAATAAAAAAAATATTTCTTTTTTAGAATTCACTAAAATAATTTTGCAGAATTTTTTAAACTTTCAGATTTTATAGCTCTTTGAATGTCCTTTTAATTTCACGCCCTTTTTGGTTTATATAATTAGAGTGCGTTATTTAAAGCATCAATTTGGGTATTCAGTGGAATGTGCTAGTTTCCAGTTGCAAATTTCAGATTCCCATCTTAAATAACTTTTCAAAACTATAAATCAAGTCATAAATTAATGGTGACTTGCGATTAATCTTTTTACGACAAGTTTCAGCTAGTGACACCAATTAGCACTTATTAAACTGAGGATAGAAATAATTTATTTCTACATGTATCAACTTCTCTTATCAATTATCACCCCTTCCAAACAGCACAGGAAGTCACATGCCTTATCCACAAAAATTATCGGGTGCTTAATGCGGGGGCGGACATGCAGAAGAGGTCCTGGTAATGCTGGGTGGGAGAAAATGCTCCAGATGATGCAGAGATGGCTAATAATTCATCGGGGCGTCTTACTCATCTGGGTTGAGTTGTCTGCTGACTGCTATAGCAGCAGACGGATGGACGCCCCGACTTGGCGACGCCGGTAGGGAACGAGTCATTTGCGTGAAAAGAGAAACGAAAAGAAAAAAAAAAAAAAAGATCAGCTGGGATCGATATCCGATAGAGGGTGTGATGCGATGACAAAATTATGTTTAGTTGACAGGGACTTGAGATCATTTAAGTACTTGGAATTTCCTCCCAACTCTGCTCAGTCTACGAAGAAATGAAAATTTTCGAACATATTTCACATCTGGCACTTGAACAAAAATTTCATAACAGATCAATATGAGATATCTAGGATGAATACCTTTAAATTTCCAAATAACCAATTACTTTATGAAAAGCGCTGTAAAACTTCTCTTTGGTTAAACAATATACCCTTAAACCCCATTCAGATGTGATACAATAAAATATTTGTATATTTCCAGGCAAGAATGGCAACAGAGAAACCAATTAGTGATGACTTTTGTAAATAATATGAATTTATCTTACGCTTTAATCTAAATAAATACAATAAGTTTGAAAATGATTGTCTCAGGAACATCTAGTAAAATATTTATCAGAGACTATTTTATGTAAATTCCATTATAAAACAGGAATCTACTTACCTCAGGAAATACATAAAAAAGAGCTTACCTGTAAAGAAAAAAATGACACATTAAGTACAGAAAACAAAAAATAAATACATGAAATGCATCAAATAAAATGACTTAAATGTGACAATTTTATATCATGCATATTCTTGGGTTTATACCAAGCAATTACAATTAAATTGATTGTATGTGTTCCAACCCCTCTGTATTTATACATGTGTATGCAACATGTATAGCCATTAAAAAGTAATTTACAACCTGGTAGCCCAAACATTGATAACACTTTGTGTGCGGGTACATTTCGCAACGGAATTGTACCGGGAGCGGGCATTTTGAGCATAAATTTAGTTATTCAGTTAAATCTCGATAGATCGAAAATTATTTAATTTTTTAACCAACGTTTCGCATTTTATATTGAAATATATAAACAAATATATAAATAGACAAATAAGCATATATATATATATATATATATATATATATATATATATATATATATATATATATATATATATATATATATATATATATATACATATATATATATATATATATATATATATATATATATATATATATATATATATATATATATATATATATATATATATATATATATATATATATACAAATATATATATATATATATATATATATATATATATATATATATATATATATATATATATATATATAATATATATATATACACACACACACACATATATATATATATATATATATATATATATATATAATATCATTTTCGCAAGGATAAATAAAAAGTTAATTTTAAGTCTAATTTGATTTTTTTTAATCAACCTTCCCGTTCTGTGGGAAGTTATGTTCTTATGTCCACATCGACTGATATAAAAACTAGTTTTTATTTGTCTAAATTTTTCCAGAATCTATGGAGCAGATAAGAACATTCGGCTTTGTTTTCCTGTATATATCATTATTTTTGTACCCACAAACAAACCATGTTGTTACACTAACCCGTACTAGTACCTAACCCGCGCTCTAGAATCTTCAGAAAACATACTAGTACGGGTCCCGCATACAATGTGATAAAACAGTGTTTGTAATCAACCAACCGTATAATAAAAGATGAAGTTTTAGAGTCGGAAAATATAGTAAAGATTAATATCGTAAACTTTTGACCGGCTTACACTCGTTGCACTTGATTTATCGTCTACAATATAATAAAAAATTCCTGTTTATTCAACTAAATATTAAAACTACCCTATAAAATTACAATGAATTGTTAGTAATTTTTCATTTTCTCTTCTGATCAGAGCAAATTAATTGGATTAAAATATATTCCAAACATTTTGTCGTTTTAGATTATACAAGCGGCATATTTTGTATTCACCAAATCTTTCACAGCTGAAATATTTCTACATTTCAAATATATTGTCTTCGAGCAAGGAACTGGGAAAGAATTTGTTAATTTATTTCCTCCTTAAAATAACAATCTGCAAGGATAAAGAAAAATAAAACTGCATGGATGCCAAAGCAGAAGAGCAATGATTCATTTCTCCCAGGAATAAATGTAACTTCATCTCCGAGTCATAAAATCAGCATTACGATATTGAGGACACTTTCTTAGAAGCATCATCTCAGAAGTTTTTTGTCATGGGATTCATTTTCAAGTTTTAGTTTTCTAGCTAAAATTTGATTTATTTAACAAATACTATTAAAAAACCACACAAAGAAACCGATTCACAATCAAAAGGGGATTAGTTTTAATTCTTTCAAAATCTTTTACAATAAGACTTTGAAATTATTAACTACTTAGATAAGACTAGAATAATAGAAGAAATTCCCATACTAAAAATGAATTAATATTACTCTTCAGAAAATCAGTTAACCCCTTAATGTGCGCGCTCGAGTTAACTCGATCGCGCTAAACTGGCCAAACTGTGTACGCTCGAGATAATTCGAGCGGCGTTGTACTTTATGTTGCTATAATTTTTTACACTACAATGCAATCGAGAATGGAAAATAACAAGATGAAATAAAAAAAAACAATTGTTTTATTCATATTTATCATTTACATGGGATTGTAAGCTATAACATTTACTTATTCAATATATATTATATATATATATATATATATATATATATATATATATATATATATATATATATATATATATATATATATATATATATATATATATACATATATATATATATATATATATATATATATATATATATATATATATACATATATATATATACATATATATATATATACATATATATATACATATATATATATATATATATATATACATATATATATATATATATATATACATATATATATATACATATATATATATACATATATATATACATATATATATATATATATATATATATATATAATATATATATATATATATATATATATATATATATATATATATATATATATATATATATATATATATATACATATATACATATATATACATATATATACATATATATATACATATATATATACATATATATATATATATATATATATATATATATATATATATATATATATATATATATATATATATATATATATATATATATATATATATATATATATATATATATATATATATATATATATATATATATATTCATTCTAAATTCAACGTTCTAGATTGTGTCTTTTACATTAAAAATTGATTTTTTTTGGCCGGCCTTAAAAAAAAAAAAAAAAAAAAAAAAAAAAAAAAAAAAAAAAAAACTGTGCATTAAGGGGTTAAACCAAGTGTGGAGGAAAGACGAAATCGACGCAGATGGATAAATTTTCGTATGCGCTGCTCCAACCATTTTTCAAACTATTATACAAGGGAGATTTACATTATAAAGCCGACAAAAACATAACACCAGTATAAAAGTATAATCTTTATGTTAACAATATGGACCTTTCCAATTTGTTGGTCTATGGGAGGGAGGGGGGTTAACAACCCTACCCCTTGGTTTTAGAAGTGAATTTGTAGCAATTTTTAAATATTGCAGGAGGTGGAAAAAAAACTACTGGCAAATAAACAGAATTTAGATTAGGATTCTAGATACCTCTATGCATTCCCTAGTAAGAAAATTAACCTATTGACAAATTCTAAAAAAAATTTAAATTGTCAAATTACGTACATCCACCGAATCGTAAATGAAAAAAAAATACCCAAAGCTGCAGAAGTCTCTTTTTTGAACAATTCAGTTGAGCATTAAATGACTAGTAAAATTGAATTCTTTCCTTACTTTATATTTTAAGCCTTCAAATAAACTCATCAAAGGTAAATATGTGTTATACCTTTATAGAAGATAGTCATTTATGAATAAAATCAAAATGTAAAATATTCACAAGGTGGTGGCGGATAGTGCAAATTTCCTACCCGGGCTGTAAGTTGCCTATCCCTTCGTAAAATTAATACCTTATATATAAAAAGCAATATTTGCGTGTTTGACTTTACCGACTGCACTGAAAAATTCACAGTTTATTCCTAAGAGCACTGAGAGTGTTTAGAGAGAGGTTTAAATAAAATCTGGTATATAATGATGCTTTTTGTTTGTTGATTTTTAAATATTAAAACGTTGTTAGTGAGCGATAGATTGCAGCTGTAAAGTTTTTAATTTCACCATTTTTTCAAAGTGAGTTTACTTCTCATATTTTCACTTTGACATATTTATTTTTCTAGTGAAAAAAATTGCATTCATAATTTATCAAACAACAACTTAGCTAAAGATAAGCCATCAAATGTTAAAAAAACCTTTTACACTAAAATGCAAATAAATTGAAAAATATATTTAAAAGGGTAATATGTACCTAGATACAAAAAGTACGACAAACTAGCTACTTAAATAAAAGTTTAATTATTAAGCTAGGTTCTTGATTACTGTCACCAAATTTTGGTATCTTATTCTGAAAACTCTTCTACATTTTGAGAATCGATACAGTCCAGTGAAATAAGAAAGGATTTGTCAAAAATGGTGACTGCATGGAGACAAAAGTTTCGTGTCTGTAATTTACTGTCCTTTCAACGAATTCTTGAAAGGATCATGTTAAGCCTTTTGATGAGTTGAAAAATGTTTATCCCTTTGCATATAAAAAGGAGAACTAACTGAATGAAACTAGGATGTAAAATAATGAATTTATATTTCTAATAGTATGTAGGGAAATAAATAGTTAAGACAGGATTTCTCCTTTAACTTCTGCAGGAGTGAATAAATAAGGGTTGAAGTGACTCTTGATTTTGAAAATTTCTACCAATTTAACAAAGAGATTTTAATTGTCTTTTTAACCAGAATTTACAGACTGTCGGAATAAAAACGAAAAAGACAATGCTTTGACTAATCTCTATAAATACAGAATCAATACAGAGTAGCATGGGCACTTAGCTAGAAATAGAATAAAAGTCAAGAGACCTATAATTTGGAAGAAAAATTGACAATATATTACTTTTATTGGAATTAGAACTTTAGCTCTCGTAGATCATTAGTTCTCTTTTTAAGGCCCTTGGCATGAAATAAGAAAATACCTTTTTTTTTATGATGAGCCTTAAAAACGAAAATATTCAATTAGGAACAGGTATTTTTGGAATAAGAAAATAGCTAATCAAATAATTTTCAAAGGAAATATAATATAACTATTAACGTGTATCACTACATAACCATCTTTCTTTTTATCGATTAGTACTAAAGTTTTTATTGTAATTTAAAAGGCTAAGTTAGTTAACATTTTGGTAATAGACTAAGATTTCTGTAATCTGTTTCATTCATTACAAAAACTTATGTGCTGGTTTAACTAATATAACTATCTATAAATAAGTATATAGTATTTTTAATTTAGTCAAATTATGTATTTAATATTTAGGTAAAAGATTACCAAAATGGTAACTATATCTGTAAATCTTAATGACCACTCCTGGCTATGTATTTGAGAAGTACTTTGGGAAATAAACCGTAAATTGTTTATATTTCTTACCCCAAAATACATGACTTTAAAACGTATTTTTGTTTAAAAGTATATGTAATTAGGATATTAAGTAATAAGAGACAATGCACATAAAAATCTACACTTTTCAAAGAAATTCCTACATTTCTTCACATTTTTGTAATACTTAATGCCGCACTGATTTTTTTTCGTTTTCAATTAAGCAATTTGTAATAGACACAACCTCCGTTGAGTATAATACATTGTATTATGATAATTCAAAATACATCGGGATCATATTAAGTTGTTCAGAAGACAATAAGAAATCAAAATCCCACGAAACAGAGCGTCTATTCTTCCCAAAAAGAGCTGTTTTTCTTTTTCCTTATTAAAAAAAATTGCATTCACTCAGTATGATTCATCTAAGACGATGAAAATTCATCCGCGTAAAAAATCTCTGCAAGCAGACAGAGATAATTAACAAACAAAATTTTACGCGGGCTAATACAAATAAAAAAAATCTCGAATTTCTTCCTCTATTCTGTTCGAACAAGCATTGCAACGTGCGGCTCTCACGAAAAGCGTTCGCTGAACAATGGAAAGAATTGACGCTCTTGAAAACAGGAGGCGGAAGGAAGAACTTGCATGGATAAAAAAAAAAGTAACCAAGAATGAAGGGAAGCTTGTGCGCTGAAGGAGGATGAATCAGTATCGTCTGTTGGGTCGCAGTCACGCGAATGACCCTCAGACGATTTTCTGGCGGTTTGGGATAGCCCAGAAAAGCTGAGACGACGTGGGCGGGGAGAGTATCCAGAGCACTCAGTAACCGAACGGATTTTTCGAAGATAACTCGTGTTCCAAGAAATTTTTAAGCCTCCTAGAAATACTTAACCGTGGTTTAAATTTCAAGGTCTTGGGAGCAAAGAACTAGTTTTTAAAAACACTTCTGAAGGGCCGACACAGAAAATCCGCTTTCCAGGTCTCAGAACGTTATATTTAAACAAATGGAATAGAAGGAAACAGGTTTAAAACATTCGATTGAAGCGATTTGTCAGATTTGCACTTAGTAACAACCGGATCAAAACTAAGAAAATCAGCTTTTAGTTTTCGGTGACAGATTTTACAGACGAATTATGACAGAATAGTAGTTTTGAAATATTTAAACCCTCTCGTCTAAGTAAAAATCTGCCTTTAATTCTAAGTATCAAGAGATAACTTTTGCGAGAAAATACAGTGCTGTAGTGGCATTATAATAATCATAATTTCGTCTAACATTTCCTATTTAAGTCATGTTATGACATCAAGAAATAGGATTTGTCAGTAAAAATAAGAAATCTCATTTTACAATTTCCATTTCCAGAGGAAATTAATACAATTTTTGGAATTACTAAAATTATGACAGAAGAGTTGTTTTAAGTATTTAAACCCTCTCGTCTAAGGAAAAAATTGCATTTAATTCCATATATCAAGAGATAATTTTTGCGAGAATATCCAGTGCTGTAGTTGCATTATGATAAATATAATTTTAATTTCGTCAAACATTTCCTATTTAAGTCATGTTATGATGTCAAGATTAAAGATTTTTAAGTAAAAATAAGAAGTCTCATTTTACAATTTGCCTTTCCAGAGAAAATTAATAAAATTTCCTAAAGTTACTAAAATTTTTGGAATTATTAAAATTACGACAGAAGAGTAGGTTTGAAATATTTAAACTTTCTCGTCGAAGAAAAAACTTGCATTTAATTCCAAGCATCAAGAGATAATTTTTGCTAGAAAATCCAGTACTGTAGTTGCATTATGATAAACATAATTTCTTCAAACATTTCCTATTTTAGTCATGTTATGATGTCAAGATGAAAGATTTGTAAGCAAAAATAAGAAATCTCATTTTACGATTTACATATCCAGAGGTAATTAATAAAATTTTCTAAAATTACTAAAATTTTTGAAATTACTAAAATTATGACAGTAGTTTTTAAATATTAAAACCCTCTCGTCTAAATAAAAATTTGCCGTTAATTCTAAGTATCAAGAGATAACTTTTGCGAGAAAATACAATGCTGTAGTTGCATAATGATAATCATAATTTCGTCAAACATTTATTAAGTCATGCTATGACGTCAAGATGAAAGATTTGTGCAAAAATAAGAAGTCTCATTTTACAATACATATTTCCTGAGAAAATCAGTGAAATTTTCTAAAATTACTAAAATTTTTGGAATTACTAAAATTCTCCACTCAGAGAAGAGTCAGTACACTTATGAAATATTAAAGGTTTTACTATTCAACACTAAGAGCATTTAATCTCACGGTAAGAGTCGTCACGTAGAAGATTTTACAATATTAAGTATTTAATGTTCATACAAGAAAAAAAAAACATAGTAATTTATTTTAAATTTCCGTATAGATAAATAAAAATTAAAACGGAAAAAACAAACAAATAAGACAAAAGGACGGAAAACCTGCTATCTGAGTTTCCAGCTAGTCAATCAAGTTAACAATGGATGACGCATATTATTTAACATACGTGTCCTGTTTTTAATTGCATTTTAATGTGTGTTTAGTGTAAACGTTTTTGGATCAAGCATTTTGAACTCGTTGTATATGTTTTGTGAAAAATGCATTTTAGATTGGCTAGATTTATGGCAAATCAAGAAAAGAATTTTTATGAACATCAGAATATCACTTACAGTGACAAAAGTGAAAATGAAATCTAAATCTACAAATAATTTATCACTTTAGTACCTCATTTTTTATTTCGAAAATCTTAGGTGTATGCACAGATCTAAAAGGCTTAGGAAAAGCATAAATTGTTATGCATTAGAGATATATTTTCATTTGGATTATTTACATTATGACTAGCAATTTTTCTTTTGACTCCTAAATTAACTAAACGTCGAGAGATAAGTGTGTTATATTTATAAGCTAAATGATATGATCTTTTTGAATTTAAAAAAGGAATAAACTGGAGTTATTTATATCTTTCTAACAGACAGCTAGGTCAAACGATGATCGAATGAGTAAGGTACTATATTTCGGTACTGGAAGTCCGCTGGTTAGAATCCTACTGCTGAAATGCTTGGTGGTATTCGTTCGGATCAGCTTTATGCAGTATATGAAGATCTCATTTATCAGATAGAACATAACGCTGCAAACTAAGCCAAAAAAAAGGACTGATGCTAGGCAAAAAGAATACTTTTCACGGATTGCCTATTACATGAAGGACATTTTTTAAGCCTCTGTTCATAATGATAAGTTGGAATACATATTTATTTAGAGTAAAAAATCAGAAACATTGTAAGGATTAGTAAAAATATGTATTTTTACTTTTTACCTTTCCAATTTTTAAACACGATCATTTTTATATTGAAATTATATTGACTTGAAATGTTTAGCTTGTTTATTGTGGTATTAACTTTTTTACTTTACATATAAATATACATATAGGGAATTTTTCCTACTATAGAAGTCTGCTTGGTGGGCTATATGACTTTCACAATTTTAGTCGTGTATTTTAAAACCAGTAGATATGAATATTTGAAATGTAATAATACACTACTCTTTGAATATTTTAAGAAAGTTTTCTCGATTTTTCTTTGAATCCTTTTGAATATTTAAAATAAGGATTTTCATCCTTTTCTCGTCAGTATTTCAATCGGAAAGAATTTTAAAAATTCATCTTCTCTGGTTGCCTTTGCTGAGCAAGTATTAAATAACCAAAACATAATTTGCTCCCAAGAGATATTTTATTCGGAAGTTTTGGTCTGACTTTTGTGTCTGTAAGGAAATTTCATTATTCTTTAAGCATGAATGCAAGTATTGACTTTCAGTATGAAACGCTGATTCGCCTTTTCTCTTTTTCACTTGAAATACGATGCATATATTATGCAAATATATTAAAAGATATCTGCACAAAGTTATAAAAGTGTTACAAGTGATCGACAGTGCTTGTTGCCCTTGACGCATTCTCTATCAATTACGTCATGTGATGACGCATCGTAGTTTACTGACTCGTTAAAAAGCAAGTTCAAGATTATTATCAGCAAAGAGAACCATCCAAGATGGCAAATGATAGAAAAAAAACTCAAATAAGACAGTATATCTTATTTAGAGGAAGACTAAGATAAACTAAAAAATTGAGTAATATTCATTGAATAGATAAAAGTAAACAAGGGATTTCTTTTTATATAAAAATTTGATACAAAACATCTTCCCTTTGTCTTGATAAAACGATACGAAACATCAAAAAGAAAGTTAAGATAGAAATAACAAATTTGAATACTCCTAGTTTTAGTAAAACGATATGAGAAAATGAAATAAAATAGAATAATTTAAAACTTAGAGTAAAAAACACCTAAACATTTTTGTTTCGTTTTATCAGTTGTGTATTAATTTTCCAGTAGAATAAATTTTTCAGCTAAAAATAACACCAAATGATATAGGGTATCATATACCCAGACGCTGCTCTAGGCAAGGTAGGCGACTCCTTACAGACGGTGGCTGTAAAATTTAGGAGAGATAAAAGCCTGGACTAGATGGCAATAAATAAAAATAAACACAACCCACATAAACATATTTCGATTATTCGAATCTAGAAAGTATGTGAATAGTAAAATTAAATACAACAGGAATTTACAGGCATCTGGGCATTGCTGTATTTTGAGAACAAACCAGACCAGATTTAACAATCTCATTCGATTATAAAAGGAATCGACAGATTTATGGGCATTGCAATATAATAGGCATTAGTTTTAGTATTCAAGTTCGCTGTCGTGAGCTCATTAAAACTGTAAATTTTATTTCTCAACAAAACAATTTTCGTAAATCTGAATTAGTATTTTTTTCTCAATTCAACTACATGCCTTTTT
Source organism: Pardosa pseudoannulata (assembly GCA_032207245.1). Classification (NCBI taxonomy): domain Eukaryota; kingdom Metazoa; phylum Arthropoda; class Arachnida; order Araneae; family Lycosidae; genus Pardosa; species Pardosa pseudoannulata. The sequence continues at coordinate 31,614,852 of CM063498.1, forward strand.
TTCGTTCATAATTCTTTTTTTAATTAACATTTTAGTTTTTTTTAAAGCTTGGGGTGAGTGGCATTTTTTGGGTTGCATGCGGCCTCATTTTTAAAAGTATTTTAGTTTTAAGTTTATTTTGAGAACCTAATACAATTAACTAATTTAATGCTATGCGCAATTATACACTATTTCTATTTCTATTATATAATTCTTTCAGTAGATATTTACCTTAAATTAGACTTAACATAACAACTATAGCAAAGTTTAATTACGTCAAAAAATTATGACTCAACAAAATTGTTTATTATAGTATAAGTATGTAGTTTATATGAGCATTAATGATGGAGGACAAAAAAAGCTTTGATAAAGCATTCAGTTAGAGCAGAACTATAAATTTTATGTTTCATATGTTTTAATAATGTAAAACAATTCTTTAGCGGTTATGTTACATTTTGTTTCGCATAAAAAACTCTCTCATCCCTAATAAACTTAAAATTGACCTTATAAATTAAGGAATGGACGAAAATTGAGAAGATATATAAACGTGCTTAGCAGTTTAAAAAGAGAAAGACTAAAGTTTAAGAAAGAATGTGGAATTCTTCCAAAAGCTATCAAAACGTACTCGAAGCTGTTAATCTAAAAGACTGTGTTGTAGTCACGTACTACATCTACTACAGATCAGAAAGTTCAAAATAAATCAGTAATGTACTATCTAAAAATTACAACAATGATCCCAAACAAAAGGTTTTTAGGTATCAAATAGAACAAGAAAGATTTGACCTAAAGCTCTTCATAAAAATATTTATTTTATAAATATATATCCATCTAAGCTAGACACGAGTATTAGGGAAAGAGCTTGCGTGACTTGCAATATTACTTATACGTTAAAAGCTTCCTGAAAAATCTCGGCATTTTCGTCCAGTGTTTGAAAAAAATGCAGTGATGAACTCGCACAGAATTTTTATGCTATACCAGAATTATTTGCAGTTTTTAGAGGCCATATTAAATGGCCACTTCGATAATTATTAAGCTGTTCATTAAAAACAAAATGCCGTTTATTCTTCAGTAACTTGTTCTAAAATAACACGCATACAGTTGTTTAAAATTTTGTATCATATCAGTGAAAGTTTCTGAAAGACCATTATAAGTGCTTTATTTCTTATACTTTTGAATACCACGCCTCTGTTATTTTTGATTAAAAAAACTTTACCAATTATTATTTAGGAATTGTTTAATTAAGACGAACCAAATATTAGAACAACCAAAATGATTTGTTCGGAATCGGCTTTAAGCAGTAGGTCCCGGTCTCATTAGCCCTCGTGTTGCAAAAAAGTAGACCGTAGAGCTCCAAATCAAACCAAAAAGGATTTTCTTATATTTGTATTTTATTACTCAGTTTTTTGTTCTAAAATAACAAGTATCCAGTTATTTAAAATTTTGTAGTATATCACTGAGAGTTTCTGAAAGTCCATTACTAGTGTTTTATTTTCTACACTTTTCAATACCACGTCTCTGCTTTTTTATGATTAAAAAATACTTTACCAATTATTATTGCTTAATTAAGACAAACCAAATATTATAACAATCTAAATGATTTTCTAATATTTGTATTTTATTACTCGGTTTTTTGTTCTGAAATAACAAGTATCCAGTTATTTAAAATTTTGTAGCATATCACTGAGACTTTCTGAAAGTCCATTACTAGTGTTTTATATTGTACACTTTTCAATACCACACCTCTGTTATTTTTTGATTAAAAAAACTTTACCAATTATTATTTAGGAATTGTTTAATTAAGACGAACCAAATATTAGAACAACCAAAATTATTTTCTTATATTTGTATTTTATTACTCAGTTTTTTGTTCTAAAATAACAAGTATCCAGTTATTTAAAAATTTTTAGCATGCATTTGAGTCTAAGTCCATTTAAAGCGCCTACCTCTGTATTATTTTAGAAATGAACAAGGATAATATTGATAAAACAATCTTTTTTGACTATTTTTTTATACTTGGGTCTTATTTCCTACATTTTTTAAACAATATGCGTCTGCTATTTTTATATTTTACTCAAAAATACCTAACATAATAAACAGAGCCTGGTTTACGGCCGGGCATTCGGGGCATTGGCCCGGGGCCCTTTTAAAAAAGTACACACTAATTTTTGGTACAACTCAGAATTCGCTCTATGCCGGAAAATATGAATTTTCTTTTATCAATGACAAACTGGAGTATGTAGTTGGTGGATTTCAAAAGTCAGTGGATTAAATTTATTCCATAATTTTAAGCCAAAGGTAAGCTTTTATTTGCTTAAAAATACTTTGAAACAATGTTAACATTTTAAATGTGTATATTATTCAAAAGATTGAAATACCATCCATATCAGTCACACCAATTTACAAATTCATCTCTTCTGAGACGGAAAAAATATTAACTACTTTTTTCCCTCTTGAAGTGGTTAACAAATCAGAGAAAATATATTTATCCAAAAACATCTGATATATATTTTTTAAATTGGTAATTTAAGAATAAAAGTATTTCATTTTTGGAATTTTGTGAAACGAAGTCTCACATAATAGTTTATTTAATAAATGTTAATTTTTATAATTTAAACCAGTACTTTTTCCTTTAAAAAATGTGACAAGTACTCTGAGTTTGTCTCAAGACTATCACAGTTTTATCGTTAAAGTCAGATACTGTACTTATATTGTGTATATATCTGTAATATGTTTGAAATTAATTCAGTGGAATTCTAAAATTTAAAAAAAATCTTTCATTTCTACACAATATGTTTAGGTTATGTATACCTGTCAGGAATTTAAACTGATATAGCAGCTTACAAAATAAAATAACTATCAAGTTCGAGAAGCGTAAGATGTATGGGGGCCCCCATATGTGGCTTTCGCCGGTGCCCTCTGGGGTATAAATCGGGCCCTGATAATAAATAATAATTTTTTAATCAAAACGACCAACTATAAAAACAATCAAAATGATTCTTTATCTTCTTTTTAACACACTAAAAAGAAATACACATATATTATTAGTGCAGATTATTTTTGTCTATATTATTCTCTTAATGAAACCAATATCCTGTTTATTTTTATCAACCATCTTGTTTATGTTTAAATTCGTAAAAAAGAAAGTCCTCCAGCTGGGAAATTAATTCTAACTCTTTGTTAACCGGATAAATGTTTTCACCTCTTTGGGGTTCATTTGCCCTCGTGCATTTCTCCTTCAAATGATTAAAGAGATTTACCCTGCTGCACCTCATTTATTCGAGAGTCAGCGTATGCTATTAGACTGCTAAATTGCGTTCAGGTAAAGCAAACAAGTTCTCCAAGACATCGAACTAGGAACCTTCTGTTGAATGAACTTGATTAGATACACTTGGAATAACACAAACAAATTCAGCTTTCTGCAAACAGAACGCAAATTTGTAATTACGCCTTTTAAATCCACGGAATAAAGAAAATAATTAGTGAAAAGTCTCCCTTTCACGCAGAATAAGCAGTTAAGCCCTTAAATAAATATATGATAAAAGATAACTGAGTGCATGTCACATTTTAAACTAACACTAAAAACAATAATTACGTACTATAAGTACAATTTTAAAAAATAAAAGAAAGATGCAACTAAAATTCTTAAAAGCTTAAGCTACACAAATAGAAATTTTTCAACACTTCTTTTTTGAAAGTTTAAAGATTAAAATGAGCCAGCTCGCGTAATTTTATTTATTATTTTGATACACATAAAATCAAACGAAAAGAATAGAGAAAATTAGATACGCAGACAGACAATGAAGTTTGCAAATACAGACTTCTTTTCCTTAACGAAGCAAATATTTGTGTGGAGTGGTAATACTTTAGCGTAACTATACACGCGAATTTCGTAGAATGTGACTTAGCTACAGCCTCTAATTTTAGAAAAGAATGAAACTTGCCAGGCGAAAGGGGCTGCTTTAATAATTTAAAAAAAAGCAGTTAGTTAGCGTAAATGTAATTTTATATCTATACTATCATATATCTTTTATGTTTGTCGAGGATAAAGGAAAAACTATTGAATGAATCGTAACAAAAATTTTTCGATATTTTGCTAGTATATACCAGAGTGTCAAGACGAATATACATCCTAAAACAATCTAAATTGCCATAAACAATCATTAAAAATATAATGGTTTCGATCCCCAATGTAAACGTTGTTTTCCTAATTTATTAGATATTTACATGCATGAGAGTGGGTCATTGGTAAAATTCTCACCTTTTAAGCTCGTTTTGCATATTCAATTCCAAGTTAGATTCACCTTCCAATTCTTAATTTTCTTCTAGTAAGACAGTCCAATTATTCCTAACTGGACTATGTGTATTTCGAGTTCGAATATGCTAAAATCTTTATTTGTACTATTTAAACATTTAATCACATTACTAGGTTGAAATTCTTCCATTTTTTTCTTAATTTCTTATCTTCTTATTTTGTTTATTGATACCGATTAAGACTTTGAAACCACATTGAAGTGTATTTTACTCCGGTGGGTTACATTATATATATATATATATATATATATATATATATATATATATATACATATATATATATATATATATATATATATATATATATATATATATATATATATATATATATATATATATATATATATATATATATATATATATATATATATATATACATACATGTTAAGCATATGACATGTTATAGAGCTAATGATGTCTTAATAATGTCTTTATTCATGTAAATTGTACATTTTAACAGCCAACCAACAAACATGGCAGCGCGTGGCTACCATCTACATTCTAACATAGAAACCATATTCAGCGAGGGTTACAGCAACTCATTTTTAAGACGCTCTCTCTCAAT
>CM063498.1:31622206-31637206 GCA_032207245.1 Pardosa pseudoannulata
ATATATATATATATATATATATATATATATATATATATATATACATATATATATATATATATATATATATATATATATATATATATATATATATATATATATATATATATATATATATATATATATATATATATATATATATATACATATATATATACAATTTTTGTCGTTATAAATATATATAACTTACGTCTTGACTTACGTCTTGACGTCCTACTAATAAGTTTCAAAGTTTATCGATTGAAATTTATTACACATTCTATATTCATTAAAAGCAATGCATTGCTATTACAATTTTTATTGTTATACATTAATTAAGAATAGAAACATTCTTAAATAGTTCTAACTGTAAATAAATAATTGTAACAGTAGTAACCATAATAACTTACATATCACGAATAATGGTGAAACGTTTATAATATTGAAATTTAAAAGTATATTAAAAATTAAATTATCAGACACTTCAATTATTTTTCTAAAGTTATTTTTTCTTTTATCTAAATTAAAACAAATTAAAAATGCTTTCTTTTTTTATATACGACTGACTAATGAATTTCAGAACATTTTGGAATATTTTTAAAGAGATTATTTTATAGGAGTTTACTGAACGTGCTTAAAAAAAGATTGTGTGAACAACAATCATACAAGCAATACGATTCTATTTAAGTAAAGGGGGTGGGATCTTTTACGCTGTAATAAAATCAATGTCTATTAATTAATAAGCATTCACAGTAATGTAAAATTGGAAAACTCTAAAATATTTATGGTAAACAATTTTTTTAATACAGTCTCACGTGTTATAGTAAGTATTTGTCTAGGCTAAAACTCAAATCGTTGTAGATTTTTTGTAAGATACACATAGATATAGACATATGGATAATTTCTTAATGTGCTTGAACATTTATACTCTCTTGAAGTTTAGTTTAACCCATATTGGACCACTGTCCTATAAACAGGACAGCAAATAAAATTCCATTTAATAATAAAGTTATAAATATTTTCTGAGTGGATTTTATTTTAACACCTTTAAAATAGACACACTGTAGCATAGTAACAAAAGAAAACTGAGAAATCAAATTATATTGTATTGTAAAATTTATTTTCAGCAATCTCTTAAAAATTGTCATTTTTTAATCTTTAATTTTATATTTATCATTTTTTTTCAAACATTGTGGAGGTTACTTTTAGTTTAAAAACAGAGCTAATAATGTAGCTGAAAGTTTTTGTTGAAAAATATATTTTACATGTGTATTTTGTAAGTATAAAAAAGGTGCCCTAAAATTAAGACGACGGTCCAATCCCGATTATTTTTCTATGAATTCGATATTGCATTGATAGCGCACATTCTTTTCTTATATTTCAATGAAAACCAGTTCAAACATCTGGTCACACACCTGGACACAACAAGGGGTAAATACATGTATATTCTATTCAGAAAGCTGGAGATTTTTTGCAAGATTAACTTACTCTCTTACTGCCATTTCAATAACTGCAAGAGAAAACCTACAACAGTATGCTTAAAATGTAATGTTGGATTTTGTTTTGACTGTTTCCCCAAATTTCCCCTATGAATCAGACTAATGCAATGTAAGTGATATTTGTTAAGTTTTAGTAGCGTAATGGACCGTTGTCCTATTTATAGGACAGCCAATTGCATAAAATATTAAAAATAGTTTTTCAAAGTTTTGGTTTTATATACTTAATTACATCATATTAATAATACTGATTAAGTTTTAATAACTTACAAAAATATTTAGTTGGTGTGGTACAATATGGGTTAAAATGAAACAGTAACATACACAGAAATATTTAAATGGAAGATTCATACAAAATACTCCCGATTTTCAGTTGAAAAAATACAGTTGAAACCTCCCGGATAAAACAATGAAAAACTGTGAATGAAATAATCATTTAATTTTCATTTAAAAAAACGTGTTTCATTTTATAATTCTTACATATTCTTAAATGATATTCATTTTTACATAATTTTAAATAATATCAAAAATGGTAAAATTAAGAAAAAAAAATCAAGCAAAACTTTAATGAGGTATATAGTTAAGAATCTTCAAGAGTGTGGTACTTTTCAGGACACTGTGGTTTGTGCAAAAGAATCTTGCCTTGTTTACACTGCCAGGGTGTTTCACTTCTAATTTGATTCTTGTAACACAAACGGCATATCTTACTAGGGTTTCTTTAATTCTTTGTTGAAAGGTATGTATTCTGAAAAATGTCTTCATCTTTTAGCCTGCAACCTAGCCGGGGTATCAGAAGAAATTTATTGTATTTATTTCCTCGTGAGAATTAAATAATTTTAAACTAAATTATCATATTCACTTGTAACTTTAGTCGCATGACGAGTGTAGCTCGTCATTGTGCGGTATGGCATGAAAAATCAATGATGAACTAGACTCATCATTTTACTGGAAAGGGTTAAGGTGATGTAGACATACCCTGAGTTGTTATCACAGGTGGTGTTTTTCTTTCCAATATTATCAAACTTCAATGTCTGAGATCTACGAAAATAAAAGTGGTGGTAGGGTTGGGCCGTAAGACAAGAAAATGGCAGAAAAAAACATGAATAGAACTTATGGTTCTGTCTTTGCTTAACATTACAGTAGACAGGGAGGGATAGGTTGTTAGAAAGCAATAAATTATTGCTTTTTTGACAGAAATGAGCAGATGTAGAGACCACTCCCCCCACGAGTATTCCCTTACGGCTCAAATTCTTTTCTTTGGGAAAAGAAGTTTCTGACGTCTTTGAAATGATGAGGAACTCTAAGAAGACAAATAAAAGAACTATTCTTTTTGCAGACAGAAGTTATGCTAATGAGGCGAAAGTTTCTTTTTGTTTTGTATTATCTGTAGATACTGAAGCCATTAATAGGTAAGCAAATCGAAATAAGATGGATAGAACGTAATTGCTTTTTAGAACTGAGAGTGGGGAGGGATTTATTTTTTATTTCAAAAAAGATAGTCTGTTCGAATCAAAGCAGGAATTACGTGAATTAATTTCCTGCGTTACAGTATCATACGTAGCTCAAAATAAAAAGATCAATGAAAAAATAATGTAGTAAAACTAAAATAAATTAGGTTTAAATAAATTCTGTAGAAATAAAATAAATAAATGATAATTTTAAAATGTATTTTATCTAAAAGAGTGTATATATTATCTTCAAAAGTTTTTAAACCATTTCTAGTCAACTTGTTAAGTTTTGTAACTGTAGATTTATGATGGCCAAGGATCAGAAAAAAATGAATCTAAACATAATAAAATCGTAGTATTTATCATGAAAAACGAAAATGTTAATGGAGAAAAATATTAATTTTAGAATAATTTGATTAAAAAAATCTAAAACTAAATCTTGTATTGGAAAAAAAAATCCAGCAATCATGAAATAGTTTCACGATAATAATCAAATTTGTTGAAACCCAATACATAATGTATGCATTTCATTATTGCAGAAAAAACTCAACTGGATGCAATTTTCTAAAAGCATCCTAAAGTGTTTAGGAGCTAAAAAAGTCATTAATGAAGAAAATTATACTAAGAGTGTAAAGGTTATAATAGTTTGTGAATCACCCTACAATCAGGATTTTTTGCAGCCACTTGGAATTGTCTATAATCAATAAGTTTCGGTCTAATTTGTCACGATTAGTAAAAGTAGATCACACTTCAATAAACCATAGCAAAAACCCTAAAATTACTTTTATTTATTAAGAAGTAAAGATTTTACAATAATTACAAATTATTTTTACATAGAATGTTATTCAACCTTGAATTTGATATTTACTCTTAAACACAGAATGGTTTAAGTAAATATATCAAAAATTTTAGATTAAAAAAATTATATAAAATTTTATACAAAGAATTTTAAAGGTAAAAATTCAAGAAAATAATATTTTGATTTTTTTAAATTAATACAGTAGCAGTAAAAATTACGTAAAAGATATATTAAGAATTAGCTCTATTCAAGAACATCAAAATAGGCTTAAGATGATATTTTAATAGAACGATTTTAAGTGTCATATAGTTTTATCAAACTACATTACATAAAATCGTACAAGTTTACTAATAATTAGTAATCTTGATGTTTTGTAAGCAAATTAATTAATACAGGAATTATAAATTAAAATTTTCCAAAATCATTAATTACACCTGAAGAAGCGAATGAGATTTAAAGAAAGTGCCTTAGACGCTTCTCCAGTAAATGAAATGAAACATTCTTCAACATAATATTTATCATATAATAGTGCAATTATCCAGTTTAAAAACTTAATTTTCGGATGTAACGACACATGAAAAAAGATTTAGAGGAAGTTGTTCAGCTTATAATACAATATAAACTATTCTAAACTTTTATTTTATGCAAATTCTTTCAAAAGATCATTCATATTTCTTAAAAATATCTGCCGGATTATCAGAAAATTAGTAAATAATAATTTAATTTTTAAATATCAACACAGGGAATATTATATTGTATTTATGGTCAAATATCGTCCTCTGATTATCACAGTTAAAAATAATGTATATAATATACTTTCAAATTAGAACAATTTTGAACTATTACTACAAAAGTTTCATAATTTTATCCAAATGCTTAAGTAAATAAGTATATAAGCCCACATAAGGTTTCTATTCGCGTTAGAGTACACCAAAATATATTAAGAAAACAAATAAATGAACGCACAGAACTCTTCATATATTACATGTATGAAAAGAGGAATGTTCTTTCTATTGCTGTAATCCATCAACGGAAAAACCATTAATGTCAAACGGAAGAAAACAAAACGAAACAGAACGGTAGATTACAATCACACCAGAAAAGATTGTTTCTATCCAGAACTATACGAAGTTGATGAAAGTTCATAAGTTATAACATATTTTACACTTTCTTTAACCTTTAACTACTCGAGCAGGTATATAAAACACATGTCGAGTAAACAAAAACTAATTAGACTTTGAAATGCCCTCCCAGTCTGCTCCTTGCATCTAAACAATAACAGAAGTGTCACATATTTTATAAAAGCTTTGATCATTAAACCTTATACTAAATACATATTTTCTTATTTAATTTATCTTCGGTTGCTTTTCTACTCGTGTACAAAATATACCATGTGAGTATATGTGTTTCAATACTATGCACGAGCAGTTAAAGGTTAATAAATGAAGGCACTAACTCACTATCTCAGCCACGTATACTTATATTATATATATATATATATATATATATATATATATATATATATATATATATATATACGTAATAAACATATTTTAATATTAATTTAATAACTTTTGTTCATAAAGTATGCTGGGGTTTGCGGGTAATCCTGATTTTTCTCTCCAGACACGCTATAGACTTAATTCAGCCTCTGTCTCTATTACATTAGTCAATAGTTAGCGCTTTCTCTTTAAACATGGATATTTTTTATCACGTGATCTATTGTGCCTAGGGATTATTCGTAGTCTTTTTACCTGAGAAATCCCTACTTGAAAAGTGTATGTGCTGGATCACTTTGCCTATGTGCACGAGGTTGTAAAAGTGTTTGACTGTTGTATGCATTTCATGTATATCACCAGAAATAAAATGTGTTGTGCTTGTGAATGAGTCTCGCACATATTAAACACACACACATACGCACACACACATATATATACATATGTATGTATACATACATATATACATATATATACCTACATATATATACACAAACACACATATATATGCACACACAAGCATATATACATAGATACCACAGATACATACATGCATATATACATAGATACGTACGCATACATATATACTTAGATACATACACATAGATACATACACATATACATATATACATATATACACACACATACATATATACATAGATACATACACACATACATATATACCTATGTACATACATACACATATATACATACATATACAAATGCACATACATATGTATAAGAGGATATATTAAGCTCAGGTCCTACAATATGTTAAAAAATAACCTTTAAAACTTTTAGCAATTTTCCCCCTAAAGTGTTAGCTTTCAACACACTCACAGATTAAAATAAAAATGGTCAAAATTCTGATGGAGGCCAAACTTGTTTATTTTCAAATGTGCAACTATGCGTATCCTATTAGATTTCGAAAAGTTGTTCATAAGCCGATTCACAGCTATTACGTATAATTCGAAATAGATACTGGTGAAAAAAACCCAGCACGAATATACCTATCGAAGTGAGGTCACAAATGTAATGATTTGTTGCAATAGTGTCGAATGAATCATCTGCTTCGTTAATATTTCTCTTTAAAAATGCCTTAGGGGTTTGGGTTTGTCACTTATGAGTCAGTATTGCTTTGCACGAATTTGCTTTTGCAAGCGTTCACACATGAGATATTTCTCGTAACTTTACGTGTCGTTCCGTAAATATATTTTGTTCCAATTGTTCAAAATGGAGTCTAATACATTTTTTAGAGACAGTACGTGAGTTAGATTTTTTCCCCTAAGGACGGAGTAGTCTTTCATTAATAATCTAGCAATTAGGTAAATACTAGTCCTTTGCTTTAGTAGATGATCCCGTTAGGAAAATAAATAGTTGGTATTACAACCTAGGATGTTAGATAAGATTAGAATGCAGTACTTGTCATTTTGACTCCAAAATTTTTTAAATTGGTTTGAAAAATCCATACACACACACACATATATATATGCCTACATATTTATATATATTTATATGTGTGTGTATACATATTATATATATATATATATATATATATATATATATATATATATATATATATATATATACATATATATATATACATATATATAAATATATATATATATATATATATATACATATATATATATATATATATATATATATATATATATATATATATATATATATATATATATAAATATTTATATATATATATATATACATATTATATATACATATATATACATATATATACATATACATATACATACATGCGTGAGATAGAGGAGTGTTCGCCGAATTGTATTATTTTTACTTATCTCTAAACTAAGGCTGGAATAGATGCTAATGCTCTGTCCACTGACCATATTTTTCAGCTATCGCAGGGAAATGGTTTTGCTTCTCCAATAACTAAACTGCTGTCTGCGTGGTTTTCTAGCTAGCTTAAATGATCAAGGTTCTCTATTGGATCCCAAAACTCGCTGAACAATATTAAGTATCATGGGAACAAATTCACGGTTAAACTCATGCTTTTCAATGTATAATAAATATAAGTTCCATAAAAGTTGTTGAAAGTATTGAATAATGAAATCTATTTCCTTTTTCTATACAGAGGGAGTTTGAAGAAATTATAAATGGTGCTGCAGTTCAGTCGGCAAAAATGTCAACCTGTGGCAGGACTGTGAATGCGAGGCCCGAATCCCACAAATACCGTCTTGTTCACTAGGGGGTCAATTGTGTTTTTGGTCAAAAAGTGGATAAAATGGCCAACTATATATATATGTGTGTATGAGAGAGAAAAAAAAAGAGAGAAAAGGAGGAAAGGAGCTATAGGGAGGAAGGGGGAGAGAGAGAGCGAGAGAGAGAGAGAGAGAGAGAGAAGGAGAGAGAGAGAGATGCAGGGAGTGAAGGGGAGAATGTGTGTATGTTTGTTATGTATGTGTGTGTTTGATTATACTCAAAATTTTTTCTTTACCTAAATTCAATTTTGATATTACAAAATACTGTTGATCAGATAATTTCTCACTGCAATGATTAAACAAATTAAAAAAATATCATGAAAAATATTTTAAAGAAGTAACAGTTAAGATATAATAACTTCAAGTTGATGCCTCTTGTTAAAATATCTAAAAGAATGAAGAAATGCTATAACACTATTGTTTTTATAAATTAGTTTCAAAATTAGAATTTCTAATTTGGATGATAATAAAGGGTAATCTAAATAATAACAAATATTTAAACTAATTCTTTTAAACTAGAAAAAACTATAAAACTATGCAACAATAAAAAAACAAGCTACATGATCTATGAAAGCATTTCCCTACAAACTGCGAAAAGTAAGAATTTGTAGGCAATCCCAAAAGACATTAACAGTAAAAGGTTTGAAATTTAACAGCATGAATTAAGTTTCCTATTCGTCTTTCACAACAATACAAAAGGGGTGAATGTTTTTCCCTCTAGGTACCCACAAACTAAGATATATTTCTGTAGACTAAAAAAATATAAAACCATTTCAGAAGAAAAGGAGAAAAAGAAAAAAAAAACCCTGAAAGAAATTCTTTAGTCACGGATATCGTCTGCAAGATTAAAGCTTAATTTTCTGGTTTTGCAGCCACAAATAAATATATAAAACATGAAAGAGCAAACTAGAGTTTTCTCAGAAAAAGCCTTAGCTGCTTTATGTAGACTAGACGAAAAGCTGTTGAATAGAGAAAAGTAAACACGTACTGGAGATTAGGAGTTAAGATAAGAATATGTTTTAAGTTTTCTTTTTCTCGAAATATAATATATTTATTTCTTCATGAGATTTCTTTGCGAATAAAGCCAATAAAAAGCTATTTTAACAGAACTAAGAATGCTGAATTTTACGTTTGGTATTTAAGAGAATGGTGCTTTTTATGGTGCATGGGAGCTATTACAATACTTTGCTTATCTTGCTCATTCTGAAAGAATGCATTTTCTTATATTATTATGTTATCTGTTGATGATACGGTAAATATAATTTTTATGTGTATGTTTGTTACATATGATGTATTTAAATGTCTCTTAAATAGTTTTCAATAGCACAAAAGAGTTAAAAGCGAGCAAAAAGTATTTATCACACTTTAGTATAAGATGTGACCTGGAGTTTAAAGGAAACAAAGTACAAGGGATCAATAATTAAACGTCTCTACTTTATCCCTCTAAGCGGTTCGCACGTACAATTCCACCAATCCGATGATGACTTCAAAACGTACAATTTTCGACCTCCAAAAACGCTCCAAAAATGGATGTAATGTACATTTTTGACAGTGCTTTCCCCCATGGAGTTTTGAGGTAGGAGGGTCAGGTCTATTGTTTGGGAACTGCACCCCTCTTTCACTGACATTTCTTGAGGGATGCAACCCTGAGACACAAAGACGCTGATAACTTTTCATGGCTTTGTAAAACTCTATTTCGAAGTATTTCGTTTGTGGTAACAGATGTATCTCTAATTGCACCCCTTAAATATCTTGGATGATTTTCGTAAAAAAATATAAATAAGTCTCTCAAAGAATATTTTTATTTGTACTTTTAGAATCCATTATTTCTTATGATATGATATTCGAGACTTGGTGAGCTTTATGTGTATTAAAATTAACAATCTATAACATCTATTTATATATCAATATATAACTGGAAGTAAACGGGCAATAACGAGTTTGGGTTTTCCACATTCCCTTCTAGTCGACAAAGGGTGAAGGTAAAAATCATAGAACTCTTTGGCCACTGACATTAGCGTATTTTGGAGAATTTTTTTCTAGATGTGTTCCACTCGGAGGGTTAAAGTTGTTAAGGAATTTCGAACTATAATTAGGAAATTTTCCTGTATGACATAATGAAGGGATGTGAATTTGAGCGGATATAAAAAAATAGTTGAAAAGCCATGATAGAGCTCTTGCAGACATTAAACTTCCTGTTAAGAACGTTCTTAAAAATCCCTGTACAGAAAAACGTGTCATCCCACTTTCCTAATGATGATCCCCCCATCCCTACAGTTCAATTTATTCGACTTTTAGTTTTGGAGGTGTGTGAAATACCTAGTCAATCTTGATAAACCTAGAATTATCCCTGATCTGAAAGACAATATTTCCCGACATGTTCTTAGCATTTCCCGGGACACATTGAAATCATCTGTAGAACATGCTATCTGTACGATTTCCAATGGTAACTGAAAATAATGGCCGCCATTGTTGAACATGTGTTGTTTAATATTTTTAACTAACGTAAATGTTGGTCAAATGTGTAACTCATCAAAAAACGCCTTCTGCTGATGTATCTTTGAACTATTTTTTTATACACTAAAAAAAAAGTCCCATTTCTTTATTATGTCCTACACAACGTTTCATATCTTCCTGAATAGTAGTTTAGAATGTAGAAAACTTTAATCTCATTAAGAAATTTCATTAAGAAAATCTACAAAGATGCTTATAAAACACACAAAAAACCACGAAAAGACGTTTTATGATTAGACTAGACGATCCGACAGACGTTGTCCTGTTTCAACGCTGTAAATCCAAAAATTGTAAAATGTTTTAATACAAATGATGAATTGAACCATTTTGAAGGAAAAGCAAAGGAAAAAAATATTTTAAAAATACTTGACGCCACCACGTATACAGTCATCACAAACGTAATTATATTAAATTAAAATTCCCACTTCACCTGCACAGGGTTTCAATCTTGGGACTTCTTATAGGAAGCCCAGGATCGCCCGTTTCGGCGATCACTGCGCCACAGATACGTTGGCAATGAGAATTTCAAGCCGTATTATAATAATCTCAATAAGCTCTCAATTCTGGAATTTTAATAAAAAAATTCTCTATCGGATCAAATTTTGAATCTTAACCATTCTCCAATCCACTTAATTGCATACACAAAATTTCCTCAAAATCAGTCCAGACTTTTAGGAGGAGTTCAATTACAAACACACTGACAGAAGAATTTTATATATAAAGATATACAAATATAAATAATCTATTAAACAATATTTCAAATTAGAAACTAAATCATAAATTAATAAAACTTAAAGCATTGCCAACTAAAATTTAATTGATTTAAACTTCAGAAACACTATTTCAGACATAAAACACATTTCGAGTCAATTTCTTTAAGTAAAAGCATTCGTCGTAAACAACGAATTCAATCAATCAGAAGAGTGGGGAGGGTGAAAGTGGCGTACGCTCATTAGTGAAATTGAAATGTCAGAAAAATAACTCCATCGGCGCCATTTCTCCACCGTTAAGATTTCAGTTGATTCGGTTGTCACCAATCGAGGAAAAATTTTTACTTAATGAGAAAAAAATGTATCAACTCAACTCAATTAGAGAGAATTATAAAGGAATGATTTCCAACACATTTAAAAGTTTAGTTTATTTTAGGAAAGAATAATATCATTAATTCTGTTTTATGTCAGAATTGTATAAAAAAATACTATATAAAGGACAAGTTGAAATTCTCCGAATGTTTTCATAATATAAACGAACTTTCCGTTTTATTAAAAGGGCATTTATTTAGTAACGTTAAGTTTTACTTTTTTAATTGTAAATTCTTGGTAAAATTCGCATGACAATTTTCAAGTGTTCATCGAGGAATGAGGTTTATTTTAAATGCAATTTTTGATTATTAAAATGCAGATACTTCTAAGAAAACAAATTGAAATTGACTATTGTTCCATTCGAAAATATGTATATCAGTTTGTTTCAGAGGAGAGTTTATTTTCATTTGCTAATAGAAAGTAAGTATTTTTAAGTACCAAAATAGTGACTTTATTAAATACTGGAATATTTGTATAAAAGATTAAAGCCTTTCATTATAAGATACAAATCTAAATTTAAATATTTGAAAGCCTATATGACAGATATAACTTAAAACATTCTCTCTCTTTCTCTCTCTCTCTCTCTCTCTCTCTCTCTCTCTCTCTCTCTATATATATATATATATATATATATATATATATATATATATATATATATATATATATATATATATATATATATATATATATATATATATGTATGTATATATATATATATATATATATATATATATATATATATATATATATATGTATATATATATATATATATATATATATATATATATATAGATAGATATATAGATATAGATATATATGTATGTATATATATATGTATACATATATATATATATATATATATATATATATATATATATATATGTATATATATATATATATATATATATATATGTATATATATATATATATATATGTATATATATATATGTATATATATATGTATATATATATATATATGTATATATATATATGTATATATATATATATATATATATGTATATATATATATGTATATATATATATGTATATATATATATATATATATATATATATATATATATATATATATATATGTATATATATATATATATATATATATATATATATATATATATATATATATATATATATATATATATATATATATATATATATATATATATATATATATATATATATATATATATATATAAAGTTAAATGGTGTAAACAAATTCATAATGGAACTGGTAAAGATGTTAAGGTTGGAATGTGGAATGTGTACTGGATACTTTTTGTTGAGTTGATCTGTATATTTAAACAAGGTACTAAACTAAGATACTCAAATATATCTGTACCGTCGCGTTGCTGCATACGTGTATCCCCGGATATTTGTATAGATTTACTTGGATAGACAAAACAGCAGGTTAGCTAAAAGGTATATCTAGTACGCACCTAGCTTTAAAGTACTTGGGACAGTCACATCGTCAGATTTCGACTGAAAATACGAAAGTCTGGTTTTGTTCTAGGCATAATCAAATTAATTTGTTTCAATAGAACAAGTTTATTTCAGTAATATTTTGGCTGCATAATCGTTGTTTTTAAATTTAAGAAACATATTTTTACTGTTTGAATTGTTATATTTTATCAATGACTTCAAAATGTTTCAGGTACATCTTTTTCTTCCGATCTCTCTGAATTAGTTAGACACAGTTTATTAATATCTTTGTTATAAAACTGGGTATGCTATTTTAAAACGCAAAGCACTTTGCCAATTTCCGAGGGTGCAATACCGTGAAAAAAATGAAAAGATTACTAAAACACTCGCAGGTTAAGAATAGTTTTTAATAAATTGTACTCAACTAAAAATGGATTTAGAAAATATTGTTGAACAACTCAATTTAGATAAAAATATTTTGTAATTAAATCAAAATATCTTTTCTTGCAGATTTTAGCATTTTATATATTTCAAGTTTTATTTAAATATTTAATATAATTATAATATTAAAGCATTAATAATTAAGCATATAATAACCAAGCATTTTATATATTTTAAGAAACAACATTATTTCTGTTCATATTAGTAAAACAATAAACCTCTTGCCTGTGGAATATATTTGAGAAAAACGTGCCAAAAATGGAAAATTTTTTTCTCTTTAATTTTGTTTGTTATAAACACAAAAATGTTAGAAATAGATTATTTTTGAGAAAAAATCTTAAAGAAAATAACTACTATTTTCAATATTTTCACATATATGGGAAATATTAATGGATTACAGTAATTTTTGCTCAAATTGCAGAAAAAATCAAATGACATAATTATCTGTATAAATATAATAAACTAATACAACAATATTATTATCTATATCATTTGTCGTGAATTCCGTTTCCCTCAGATTACTTTGAATTTCACAAATCCTTTATAATATCAGAGAAATAGCGACAAATGGCGGGAAACTGCCGAACTTTTCGCGGGGAAGTATCTCTATCTATTGGGAAAATAGCAAAATAAATATTGCATTGGACAAACCGATTTCTGGCTTCATGGAATTGAAATACCGTTTTTTCTCTTGCCCTAACGGAAGTTGGGCATTCCGAAATTGGCGCATTTAATTTGCCTGAACTGAATTCGGATATCACAGGCAAGGTGTTAAAAGTTGATTCTTTTAAGTATTGAGATTTAGGGTGTCTTGTCCCATAAAGAGTAATTTTTAAATTCTACATTATATTATAGACCGCAGAAAGGGGCAAAAATCATTTTATTTCGAAACATGCTTTATAATACTACTCGACAGCATTATAATCTCATTTGCTACAGATGGAGATGTTGGCGATAAATTAAACCTGGTATAAAAATAAGTATTAGCAAATAACTCAATGGTGAGTCATTAGCAAGCGAGCCGACATAAAAAAATGCAAGTGAAAATCAATTCGATCAATAATGATATGACTCATGAATTCAGACCACTGCTAATCACGCTAGCCTTTGAAACCTGCACAAACTGAGCTCTCACGTGACCAAGTTTTTCATTCTTATCTGTTCGCAAATAAAGTGGAAAACGATATTGCTGCTGCAAAGCTAAAGTGAGTGACACACACACACACGCACACGCACACACACACATATATATATATATTATATACATACAATCATGTATGTAATGACGGAAAATAGCACGATCTCAATTATTTAATTCATACATCGTTTTATTCTCTTCAGGAAATTGAATTTTATTTTATACCAAGGGTGGCCAACCTGCTGCTCGCGTGCCACATGCGGCTTTTGAAGGATTATTTGTGTCTCTCGGTATATGTTCTCTTTACATTTTTGTGTTATTATATTTTTAAAAAATGTTACAACTTATGGAGCTATGGCAGTGCTGCGTAAAAAATTGGTCTTATTGGGATATTAAGAGATGATTCTCAAATTCCACAATTCATACGGATTCACTGTATAATTCACCGAAAACATATCGTTACAAAATATTTAAAATATCCTGATGTTATGGAACTTTCAAAGAGCATTCAATAAATATAATGTCTATAAAATTTTTTAATAACTTTTAAATACATATTTAATTGCGGCTCTCGAAAAATTTCAAATTTTGAAAAATGGCTTGGACTATCAAGGCGCTTGGCCACCCCTATTTTATACTAAAGATAGTGTAGAAAAGATAAATGAATCTCTGATTTTGCCTGCAATTCCCCATATGCAATACTGAGAGATGATTGTGCCGCATCATCACTGTTCAGTCTATACATTGAACTACCGTTAGCCCTTCTTCTTTCTGTACAATGGACCTGACAACTTCTAAATGACGTTTTTGAAATACTCTGTGCATCGTCTTAGTTTTTTCATAGTTCTTTCTATATTCAAATATTGTAGTGAAACGTCGTCAAAAATTTTTCTGTTTAACACAAACACATATTTTGGTCAATATGTT
>CM063498.1:31642206-31644706 GCA_032207245.1 Pardosa pseudoannulata
TACTTCATGGAAGTTAAAGCACGCATAGCTAAAATTCTTAAAGGGTAGACGAAAAAAGAACAACTATCAAAAGAAAGTTAAAGAGGACAATATTTTTTTATGAAATATGAAAGACTTTACAGGGGAAACCATGAAAAAATCAGTAGTTATATCACGAAAAAAATAATAAGATGTATCCTCAGAAGTTGGCTATATCGCTATATCAATTAACATACATGTGAGGTAATTCACCCATTCTTTAGCAGATTCTTAGTTTCGTAATAAATTATTACTCCTTACTACCATTAGTAACTAAGAGAAGAATTAAAATCTTTATGATATATATATATATATATACTAGCATATAGCCCGTCGTATGACGGGATCAATAAAACTTTTTATTTTTCAGAATTGTAAAGTACACTATGAGGCAGGTAAAAATATGCATTGTTTTTTGGCTGAGGATTATCTGGTACACGCTCAATAATTTGCTTATATTTACTGCCCGAATGTCAGTTGCCAATTTTAATTTATTTTGTCATATTACGTGATAGGATGAACAGCAGAAGTTTTAATATTGATAGTGATTATTTGGCGTACATATGAATGATGTCTAAAATTTATCGAATCGATTGCAAACTGTGTAGTTATGCATAAAAAACAAACACAAAAATGAACAAACTTCTAAATTTTCATAGCTATATAACTTAAAAGCTTGATATTTATTAGTCCGTGAAATAAACTCCTAGACGTTTATGAAAAGAATTTGTTGTTAATACCGGAGATAAAATTTTCCTGGCAACAAAAATAATCCATGATTAAATTTAAAATTATTATACATGTATCTAATCTATTATATAAGCCAAATATAAAAGAAAATTGTTTACGTAATATGTAAGTTCAGTGATAAAACGTATGAAAATAATGCAGACGATATTTAAATAATTTAAAATCAGAAATGATTAAATGAGATGGTTAAAGGAATAGCGTCATATGACTAGAAAAAAAGGTTATTTTCATCTACTTATAATGTGATAAAGTGAGGAACTTAATAGCCTGCTCTTAATCAGGGAGAATATGGCTTGACATAATGGCATTAAAAGATCGAAAAGGGGGGAAGGGGTGGGTTTCGAACGTGTTTGAACTCGCTTTGAATTTTGCTAACCCTAACCCATCAAGAATCCAGTATGGATGCCTCTATCTCATTCCTGGTTCAACAGCTTCATAAATTCGAGGTCAGACTGGCAGACAACTTAGGCTGTTATTATATAGGGAATAAATGGCTATAAAAATAACAATATATACTATTCTACATTTCTCTCATTCAATAATATATATTACAACAAAATGCTACTCTATGGAGCGGTTGGGCCCGGAATGGATAGAGGTATCCATATTGGATTTTTGATGAGTTAGGGTTAGCAAAATTCAAAGCGAGTTCGAAAACATTCGAAATCTACTCCTTACCCCCTTTCGATCGATTAATGCCCTATTTTCACAGGTAAAGAGCAGGCGACACACACACACACACACACACACACACACACACACACATATATATATATATATATATATATATATATATATATATATATATATATATATATATATATAATATATATATATATATATATATATTATATATATATATATATATATATATATATATATATATATATATATATATATATATATATATATATATATATATATATATATACATACAGCTGACCTTTAAATAGGAACAAGTACGTTACTTAGTTGTAAGACAATAAAGATTATATTTAATTTCATAATCAATACTTAGAAGAAATATATATAGAAATATATTTTGGCTACATATCTAAACACCTAATCACGATCAAACTCATTTCTTATTGTAAGGTATATCCTAATTAATTTATTCAGTGGTGTGTATTACAGAAAGCCAAAAAATCTAAAATATATATATTCATCAATAATCCTTGTGTTTCCAAAACATTAATTGTTTGTCAATAGTTTACTAAAACTTTTGTCTGTTTAACAATAGATAGCTTCTAATGACAGGTTCATATATCAGGCGTTCTGTTTGAGCTCCTGTGTGATGTTATATCATTTTCTCCCGATCTCCCCGAAGAATAAATGAATCAAAAGTCATTGTTTGAACCTAGAAATGCTTTCTGATTTCTAGTTTAAATTTCTAGGTGAACAAAAGAAGGTTCCGTGACGCTGTCTAGCGAAGGAGTTCAATTTCACAGGTGTTTGATAAAGATAATGGGGGACATGAAATATATTAGAATGCAAATGAGGAGTAAAATTTAAGATAATCATTTTATGAAATAGGATTTCAAGTCATTGAGAAAATCTTGATGAATATTGAAATAAAATTTTAGTATTACTTCTCGAGTACAAGACAAAAAGTTAGTATTTATACAATGGAGAATGTAATAAAAACTTTCTTCAGAAATATGTCAGCAGCAAATATAAAGAAATATATTTTTTATTATTCTTTAAACAATACAAAACTATAATAAAAATATAT
>CM063498.1:31649706-31657206 GCA_032207245.1 Pardosa pseudoannulata
AAATTAAGGGTTAAGATGAAAAAAAAAGTTTAGCGGAAGAATCTTTTTAATTGGATATAGTTAAAAATAGCTTGTGCTAATGATTTCCATGTACAAATCTCAATGGCAGGAGACAAATGATTGATTTTGATTTATGATTTTTTAGTGATTGTTAGGAGGTATGAAAATCTCAATTTTGTGTTGGTATGTTTAAAACTCAATAGAGGTAATTTACAGAAAATAGGTAGCCACTTCACGATAAAGGCACAGAAAAAAACCCCTGATAACATTATGACCTTCATATAACTCGAGACTGTTGCGTACTAGAGGGTTTCCGAGGCAACGCCCTTCGATAGCTCTAAAAAACTCGCACATTTCTTTCAGTGAATCGTCTTCAGAATTATTTCAGTCGGGCATTCAACCTCTTGTGTTTCCAAGCGTCAAAGACTGAATTCCAACTCAGCAACTCACTTTTGAAACCAGCCTCGTGTGACGTTGCGCTTTGTTGACCAATAAGAACGTCTGCGTATATAAAAATATGGCGGCACAAACATTAATGGGCTACACGCGTCACGCGGATGTGAGTAAGGGAATACGGGGACTTATGCATAACTGACAATTTGGTTCGGAGAAGTTTGTAAGGGCTATTTTTTGTGGCAAGGATAATAAAAGGTTTAAAAAAAAGTGATTAACGTTTCCGTATAACTGGTGATTTTTGAAAATGGTTAACTGGTTGGCGTAACAAATAACAACAGTACGATAGATGTGACGAGTAGTGATAATGATCATAGCATTAGTCATAAGTGTAAATATGAATAAAACATCTTTTCGTAAAACTCATTAAATGATCTGAGTTCCTCGTAAATGGCACGTGTTTGAGGGTCAATTTTAGCTACACATAAACCTTTTTATGAGTATAAAGAATATGAAACGGAACAATATTATTTTAGGACTGCGTACTTGTAGAAATAATTTTAGGTCACTGCGGTCGATGAAAATAAATCAATAGCTCAAGTTCTTTTGCGATCAGAAATTCATGAAAAGTCATGGCTTTTCTTTTTCAAAATCGTATAAAGGAATTACAGTTTTAAATATTAAAACATTCTTTGAGCATAAACGCTTTCGTAATATAATGAACCATTAAAAGTTTCCGGAAAATAAGCAATATACTTTTATCCACTTTTTTCTTTATTATTTACATTTAAAAACGGAATGAAAATAATTTTCTCAATATGACCAGCTATTTTAGACAGATAATTATTTAAAGTTACGAAAGCTCATGGTGTTTAAATTGAACAGAAAATTTTAACTTTCATATTTTACACTAATTTTCATTAACAAATTAGAAACGTTAAGAATTAATTTACATAGTATGTAGTATGATAGTAATGTAATGTTTAAACTGCAGAATGGAGTGCAAAATATTATGTTCACATAATAATTTTAAACCAGTGTAAAATATTACACTCCAGGATTATAATGACAACCAATTATTTATAAAAAATACAAATACGAAAACTTATAACACATAATAGTTTATTTTATCTCACCTTAACGTACTTTATATATATACAGCACACTTACCTAGAATAGAAAAAAAGTATCTATAAATAACACATTTTTAACCAAAGTAGGTAATATTGTTAATATTAGCACTGTAAAAAAATTATGAAAAAGTAACAAGCATTTTCTAAGAAAAGTTTTAGGGTAACTGAAAATTTAACAGTAGTTAAGAAAGAGTAAAAACATACTTTTGTTCTAAGACTCTGACTAGTACCGTAACATAGTCACCATCATCGATTTATCATTCGAAAGTTGAAGGTTTAGAGAAGTGATTTACATTTATTTCAAATTGAGACGATTTTAACAGATTCAGTTTTCCCATTTTTCGCTTTTAACCCAGTTTTAAATTAAAAATGCCAGGCTTACTCCCTAAAATTTTGCATAAGACATTTTTGGACTAAGTTATATGCATTTAATGTTTTTATTTTGCATTGAATAGCTTTTTAAACCAGTGAGATTTGATTCACATAAGTTAATGACCAACACAAAAATTTGTTTAGGGACGGGCTAAACTGCCAAAGCCAAAAATTCTAATAAATTGCAACATAAATATTCGTAAATTCCATGTTGGGCACCCATTCATCCAAATCGTGTTTACACAAAGGTCTAACTGAGTATCGTAAATCCACCGCAAACTGAGTCAGTAGTTAAAAGGAAAGTTGTATGAATAAAATAATTGAGATTGTAGGTTACTGTCATTAGTTTAAAGAATGCAAAAAGAAATCATATGCAAGATATTTGACCTTCTATTTTATAAGGTCAATATCTTGCATATAATTTCCGATATTAATAAAATCTATAATAAATTTTGAAAACTAATTCAGACATTTCCCTCTTTTTCTGGGATGAAGCAAACACATTAACCTGGATTAACAATTAGCTATTAAAAAGTATTGAACTTACCTCGTATAACAGAATGGCTGAAGGAGATAAAAATGCGATAATAGAACTAAAAATCTGCTATACACGAACTGATTTTATCTGCTTAAAATTCCTAGCCATAAATTTATATAGCTGTAGGAGAATTAAGATTTTAGATAGCTTGAAGTATTTATGTAGATGTATCGTACAAAAGATGAAAAACACTCTATGGCTATTGACGAGTATTAAAAAGGTTTTGGACGTTAAATCTAAAAAAAATGGAAATTTCCCAAGGCTTTCAATTTATAACTGAGGGGTTGCAACTAAACATATCTTTGAAGATGCCGCTTTTTTTTGTCTAACGATGCTTTTTAGTATTGTTTTCATATGGTTTTTATCGTTAAATTACGGATGAATAAGATCATGAATAAGTGTATTTAAGGAGTGTACAACACTTTTATTAAAGGCAATATTCATTTAAATACATATCTGATATTTTAATGCAATATTTAATACGATGTTAAAAAGAAGCATATATACTTTTGCTTTCTTTAAGAAATAATATTTTAAAACATAATGCAATATAATTATTCAAATAAATAGGTGTATCCATGTTTATTAAAAATATCATCTTTATTTATTTTAAAAATTGGATACTTATTTAATAAATTATAAATATTTCTTTCAATTTTTAAACATATATATTTATATAGATAATAATTCTCTTAACTAATGAAACTTGTTTTGCATACAGATATATAAATAAAGGACAATGACACAAATATACAAATTAGGTTTTTATCAGGGGCTATATGTGTGTTTCACCACAGAGAAGATAAAGAGAAAAATGTTATGGATCATTTTCAAAATGTGTTGTATTATTGGTCAAAACTTATTATATTTTTAATTAATATAGGATGGTATGTGCAAAACATTTAACCTTTCATTTTAGGCTTGAACTAATGTAGAGTAATTCACAGTTTCTATTACTTTGCTTATAGTAAATAAAATTAATGGTATTTAAGAATAATATATGGTATTTTTCTACCCTACAGAACGAAGTTAAATGCTAAAATAAATATTTCACTGTAAAGATAATTTTCTCCACAAAAAGAGTTTAAAATTAAAATACAAACACAACATTCAAGATATTTTTACATTCACACATGCACAAGCACACATATATGTATGTATGTATGTATGATACATGGGAACTTTTTAAATTTAATTCTTATGAAAAATAGGTCGAATTTCAATATAGGTTAAGTCATTATTTTGTTGGCATAACAGAAGTATTATCTATGGAAGCCTCTTCCTATTTTGAAATTTGAACTAAACTGAAAGATCAATTTTGCAAACAGTAGTGGTTAATGTTAGTGATATAAAAGTTTGATATAGCAATTAACGCTGCCCATTTTCAGTATGACTTCTGCTCTGTGGACCAGTTCTATTGAAAAATGAATAGGGAGACAAAAAGATCAAATTTTGATCCAATGATATATAAGTTGAATTGTTTATGACGTCAAGACAGCCTTTATAATTTTCACTTACTTAACAACAGTCAAAGAATTAAAGCCCAAAACCATATAAAAATATCTCATCTAAAATGCATATTAACAAGTTCAAGTAGGTAACGTTTACTTGATATTCCCGTTATCCATACTCAAATAACAAAATAACTGAGAACATATTGGTGTTTAGCGATACAAAGAATTTATTGCATTAGATAAACAGTCCATTTTGACGATATCTACACGACGCTAAGTGATGTTCATTATCCGATGTGATAAAGTCCTGACTACAAGTAGCTTCCAGTCCGAATAACACATTTTTTTAGGTTCCTGATAAATGTTCTTGGTACTTCAAGCATTATTGGAAATCACCTAAAAAATGTCTAGATTCTTTTTCGTTTTGCTATGACTCGGTTTGTGAGATGACGTACCTGAATATAGCGGTTGAGTAGTACTAACATTTACAAGTGCCTACATTTCAGGGATTTATCTTTTACATCGAATCGCAGAATTGTAACATGTCTGAATTTTCCCCTACATAATTTTCCCAACGGTAACCAATCAGTCCTTTCTGCTCTTTCAAACCCTCCAAGTTCGTGTTTCCCGCCCTTTTTACCTTTTGTAATTTGAGATGATGTTCCTGAACATAGTTGTCTGTTCCATATAGGTTGCGTGTATTGGTACGGAATTAGCTGAACTCAGTATTCTCTAGAGCTATCATTTTTGTTGCTTTCACTCTCACACACTCACACATACACACACATATATATATAATTCAGAAGTACCACTAAATTATGTAATACTTTTAGAGACAGGGTTTATCAGATCTAACAAATTAGAGGAGTAGTGAATCTTACAACATGATGTTCAATTTGATTTGGAAAGCAGTTCCGAAAAGTTTGAATATATCACATAGGGAAACTGGTTTAGACATTATAGCCAACTACAATACAGATAAGGATTTACAAAACTATAAAACTTGTAAAAATTTTAAATATAAATTCATAAACACTACGAAAATATTTGCTAACACGAAAATTACTGAACGTAAAAAAATATCCAACTGAATAGTTTAAAAAACAAATATTGATAGAGATATGGTTAATTCATTACTTTATTTTTGAAAAAGAATTTTGCGACTTCCCAGATTATTTTAATTCTGGGAATAATAAGTTTTTTTACTACACTGCTATACATTTTTACATATTGAAATTTACTATTGTCTTTTACCAGGACATTTGAAGTTTGCAGGTGATTATTATCTTTACCCTTCGGTTAATTTTGTAGTTATATATTTCTATTTATAATAGTATCGTTTTAGAATTCCATATTTAAATGAAGCGTTTTAAAAGTTACTGAAACAACAACAGTAAAGTAATATTTTGTTCCACTTGAAACTTCCTATGTTGGCATACTAGCATTATGGCATTCTGCTCTCAATTATACGCTTGTCTGATTACTGTCTCATGATATTTAGAGATGTTATTAATGATCATATTTTAGGATAATAAGAGAAAATAAATTAAACATTTTTATTTTTCATTGACGCATGAGAAATATTTTATTCATGGGGAAAAAAGCATGATCTATAGTTGCTTAATGGTGTCTTATTTATGATATTATATGCAATAATGCATATGCAAATTTATAAACAGATGAGTAAATTAATTTATTTCCGTATGTGCATGTGAGAGAAAAATAGAGAGGGAAAGAAAGAGAAGAAGAAAGAGAGAGATACAGAGACAGAAAAAGGAAAAAAGAAAGAGAAAGAAAGAAAAGACAGAGAAAGCTGGAGAATCTGATGTGAATAGAGCTACATGCAAAATTAAATTTAACGATGAGACACATGGAATTTTTTTTTCAATTTTACTGTTGACGCTAAGATTTTTTAAACTATAAGTATGGTTCAAACTACCTAGTATGGTTAAATAAATACTTACTATCGAAGTCTAGTCCTGATGAAAGATTAAGAAGATAATATGTTGATTATCGGCCTAACATTAATAGTTCCTTAATGTATAATTGTTCACATCAGTGAACAATTATAGATTAATTGTTCACTGATGTACATTGTCGTAATGACGGGAAATAGTCGGTAATAATTGTTTAATTGTTACGATTATTTAAAAAAAGAAGATAACTTTATGCGCATCTTGGTTTTTTAAGGTAATAAATTCAAGTATTGTTTTTTAAGGAAGACAAATTATGACATTTTACTTTAGGTGGATGGTTGATTTGGGTTTATTGGCGGAAGATCCAAGCTAGGACATGCCCCAAACAAAAGAGCATATATTAAAACAAAGTTATATAATTTAAAAGTAGGTTAAATGAATACTAAAATTTTAAGAGAAATTACAGCAAAAACTAGGTAAAGACTCGTATTAAAATATTAAAAAATTTTAGATGAGATTTAAAACATCAGTGCGAAAGAGAAATTCAAATAGTTTGTGATGAGTAGCTTCGCCCAGAAGTTCGTTCAAACTAGAATGAAATGTTTTATAATATATATAATAAAAACGCTTTAAAGCAGTACATGAGGTTAAAATATGATGAATAGTAAGATCAGTATGGCAAATGGGATATTGTGAAGTAAGCTCAGCCAGTAGTAAATGCTTATGGGTGAGCCGGGGTGAAAGCTATGCATTTTACTGTAGAAATAAAGTTTTAATAGTTTGTAAATTGTTTGTAACTCGCTAAACAAATATTTTTATTTGTTTAAAAACAACTATCTGAAGTGTTTTTCTGAACATTGCATATTACTTTGTTTATACGATAAGAATATGTCGGAAAAATATCTCTAATCGTTTAAAAGTTTTTTAACAAGAATTCACGTACACTTTACATTAGCTTTTTCATTGTGCCCTCACTAATTTTAAATTTAAAAAAAAAAATCATGAATTTATTGACTATTTTTTACTTTAAAACTTACCGAGGTGCTTTTAAAAATTGATTTAACGTGAAAATAAAAAAAGATGCCATTTTGTGTGTTGTAATGCAACACGTTATATTCTGGAAGTATAGTTTCATATTTTCCTCTTCATATGTATACTTTAAATTTTAAACAGGAATTATGGGGGAAATTATTATTTTGTTTATCAGAATTTAAACTTATTACTACATAAATATATGTAATTTAGGCAATAACGCTTTATGTAAATTAATCTAGTTAAACAAATGGGTTTTATTGCATATTTAGAGGCATTCAAATCTGTACGGTATCAAAGAATATTTTTAGATAACCTGACTAGAAAATGTAACATAATTAAGAAATACATTATTTTTCTGTTAGTCATTATTTTTAATAAGTGCTTGAATATAGGTAGATAAAAATTATTTTTAAAATGAGATTTTTATAAAGTGTATTATCATCCCTTTTATTATTGTGTTTTTTAGAGAAACTTGAAAACAGTTATATTTCGGTTTATGTTGAATTACATCGCTTTTACTAAAATAATATTAAATTTAAAAGGTATCAATTTATTAATCAATAATATTTCCATTAGCGTTATCAATGGTAGAATAAATGAATTTATTTAGCAATAGAGATATACTGCAAGCGGTTAGAATAAACATTTTCGATGATATC
>CM063498.1:31662206-31712206 GCA_032207245.1 Pardosa pseudoannulata
ATATATTATTTTATTACATTTACATTTTATTTACATTTTTATTACATTTACATTTTATTAGTTAAGCTTTTAAAAAGTTCAACTAATTTGCAACTTTTAATTTTTTTAATATAAAATGTCAGAAATATTTTAAGATTTAGGTTTGTAGAACAAAAAGATATTTAGCTTTGATTTGATGTATAAAATTTAGTTTGAAATATCTATCTTTCAAAACATACCTTGGGTAGGTTTTTTTTAAATCACTTTGTGTACTTTTATAATATAATTAAAACATTATTTTTAAAATTACAAAACTAAATATTTTTTAAGTGCTTTCAAAAATTTCTTCTAAAATCAACAAAACTTTTTATTGTATGAAAAAGTATGTTATAATGATGGTTTTAAGCTTCGACTGGTACTATGTCCATTTAAAGTCGTTTAAATATTTCAAAAATGAAATTTCATTGATTTTAAGAAATATTTCTATTAACATTAATCAGTATGTACATTAAAAGAAAAATATTTGGAATAATATGTGCTAAAACAAATGAATTAATATTTTGTGTCCTAGACACATCTCATCTAGAATCATCGTAATTCAATAATTCATTTATGAAGGTTAAACTTCAGTTTTAAATTAAAGAGTTTTATTAAATACTTTGTAAAAAGTTCGTTATAAAAGGAGCAGTATTTTTTTATTTTATTCTGAATTGAAAAAAAAACTTGTTATAATGAAGATTTAACTCTTGAAACGTAATATGTCCATTTAAGTTTTTATTTGTTATGTGTAGTCTCATAAATTTCACATCATAATTTTTACTTCATATATTCAGCAGTTATAAAAACTTATGTTAGACACAGATTCCGTAGAGATTGTTTAGTGTAAAAATAGTTAACTAATGTTTAAATTAAACCTTGTTGATAGGACAACTACACCCAAACACTACTTGCGAGTCCAAAATGTAAAAATTCGAAGAATAAATAATTGCTTGGATATTTTTTTGTTTCTACAATTCTTCCTTGCTTTGAGCATTTTATGATGAAGTACATTTTTATTCGTGGACTGAAAGGTATATATGTATTAGAAAAAGATGAAATCAATTGTTATTAAACAGTTGTATTTAAACAAATTTATGAGCTATTATTTTTTCGAGAAAAAGCACTAATTTAGTAATTACTCTTCAGCATGTACCATTTTCTTCTAAATTTAGAAAAAATATCGCTCCATTTTGTCATTTTTTGTTTGGTTTGTTTTCACAGAAAGAAGTTTGATTTATTTTTGAGTGCCACGATCTACTGTTTTGCTCACAAAGGCTAAGAGAAAAGTTAAAAAAGAAATAGAAATCATTAGGATTCGTTCATTCTTATAAAATGGGCTAATAACGACGAGTTAGAGGAAATTATAAATCCTCGAATAATTTAGTATTCGTTATATCTTGTATACTAAAGAGAGAAAAATAGACAAAGAACAAAATATCGTAGATAAAGATTTTATATTTATTTTAGATGTATATTTCGATTAGAATGGATCTTTCATTTAGATAATATTGTCCAAGATGCTAGACAATTTTTAAAATTTGAGTTTAAAATTTTAAATATTTAAAAACTATTTAGAATTTTAAACAGAAAATTTTCTGGAGCCTTTTAGTAGAAAACAAATTAATTTTACTCGACTTAGTAAAAACAATGAGTTAAAGAGTTGATAAAGACAACTGTGTATTAGAAAAAGGACAAA
Organism: Pardosa pseudoannulata; assembly: GCA_032207245.1. NCBI lineage: Eukaryota > Metazoa > Arthropoda > Arachnida > Araneae > Lycosidae > Pardosa > Pardosa pseudoannulata. Next base: position 31,663,921 of record CM063498.1, read on the forward strand.
AAATCAGCTGCTATTGAAGAGATGCATTTAAACAAAATTATGATATGTGTGTGTGTATAAACTAACATTTTTCTGATTTTTATAAATGTAAAAACATAAAATTCCATACAAAAGTATAATTTTCCCCAAATTTGCTGGATTACGAAAAAACACATATCCTGATAAGAATTTCACTCTGTTTTAATAGATCTGCCACACCACGACGAAGAATGTTAATTAAAAGAGAATGATTTTTTAAATGAATACATTAAATACAATATAATTATCAAATTTTTGGTAAGATGAAACAGATTAAATAGTAATGACAATGTATTTGATATTCGTTTGATTTTATGAATAGTTAAAACTGGCTCGTAAACTTGGTTTCATAGTAGGTTTTCCTATATATTTAAAAAAAAATTTTTCCTTTCAACTACAATCAAATGCTGCAAAAGATTTCATATTAATTTATAGGTGCTATATTACTAAGTGTGATACTCTTCGAATACTATATTAGTAATTGATAACACAAGATTTATACACCAGTCAAAATGACTGGTTTTGCAATTGTAATTCAATGTATACTTAAATTTCTATTAAATCTAGTGTTAGATTTTGAACTTTCATATAGGTTTACTTTCTTTAAACATATTCTGTTTTATTTTAATGGTCGCATGTTGTATCCGGGAGTGTTGATGCAGCGTTAAATTAGTTTAACCGCAGAGGGGGATCACAAACCCCCGGTCATTTCGAAACATTATTTCACAGTTTGTTTTAGTCCATATTCTTTATTTATATTTCTATTATTTTGGTCTCTGCTCCTATTACTTTTGGTTTTGTATTACATTGTTTATTTTAGTCTTTTTATATTTGAATATATATATATATATATATATATATATATATATATATATATATATATATATATATATATATATATATATATATATATATATATATACATATATATATATATATATATATATATATATATATATATACATATATATACATATATATACATATATATATATATATACATATATATATATACATATATATATATATATATATATATATATATATATATATATATATATATATATATATATATATATATATATATATATATATATATATATATATATATATATATACATATATATACATATATATATATATATATATATATATATATATATATATATATATATATATATATATATATATATATAATATATATACATATATATATATACATATATATATACATATATATATATATATATATATATATACATATATATACATATATATATATATATACATATATATATATATATATACATATATATACATATACATATATATATATACATACATACATATATATACATATATATACATATACATATACATATATATATATATATATATATATATATATATATATATATATACATATATATATATATATATATATATATATATATATATATATATATATATATATATATATATATATATATATATATATATATATATATATATATATATATATATATATATATATATATATATATATATATATATATATATATATATATATATATATATATATATATATAATATATATATATATATATATATATATATACATATATATAAATCTTATTATGATTTTTATAGATGAAAATGACAAAATTTTGGGACAGCATCAAAACATTTTTTCAGAAATCTTTCAGATTGCGCCAAAACACGCATATCTTGATAATGACATTACGCTGTGTTTAAAGATCTACGACAGCACAGGGAAGAATGTTAATCAAAAGAAAACGATTTTTTGAATGAATAGCACGAAGACCCGAAAAGAAAAAAAAAAGTTCCCGGAGAAGCTTTAATAACATCGAGATCGAAATCAAACAGGAACAATGTGCAAATCCTAAAATTACTGTCCACGTCGAAAAACAAAATTACTATCGACTACTACAGCAGTGACGATGCCAGATAGCAATCCAGGAAGTGGTGCCGCCATCTTTGTCATGACAGATCCCAAATTGCGCACTTGATACATTTGCGGGGAAAAAACATTACAAAATGGCGCTGCTAAGGGCCTGCTGCATTAGAAAGATGAAAAATCCTGATTGACCGTGACATTCACGTAAGCAATGCGTGTGTCACGATTATGTGCATTGCAGAGGAGCTTACTCGCACACATAAATATTATGAAAATCTTTTGCGGTGCATTTTCCAAGAGGGAAATAACAAATGAAACTTGTTTTTGCTCAATAAACTGAAAGGAAAATTTACGGTAACTATACAAGTGTCATTTACAGGAAGATGCCCCTGATCATTTCAGCAAAGAGTTATAAAATTTTATTTTTACTTTTTTCCTAGTGCAATGAACTATTTAAGCGCTTCTTCTCTTGCTTCTCTCTTTGTCTGATAATTTTTCACTAAGAAGTCACCTCTAATTCACAAATACATTTGTTTTACGGAATATAATTACAAAAGACAAGCATTAAACAAAAAATTAAATTATAGCACGTAATTAATCTTTTTTATTTCTTTGAGAAAATAAACAGTTTTTAAGTTGCACGATTTATTTAAGAAAAAAAAAACAGTATTAATCCGGTAAAAACAATGTTAAATATAAAAGCATTATGCTTATTTCAAAGGGAAAAGTATTTTAAAACTAAAATCTTTATTTGCGGAAACAAAAGACCGTTTTCAAATTCTCACAAAAAAGGTTTTTGCAAGTTGTTTTGCGACCCAAAATATCAAATTAAATTCAATAAAAAGTAGGAAATTTTTAGTTTTATTTAACAGTATTTTCAAAAGATTACAATTCTAGCAGAGAATGAATGTCGTCCAAAATAACTAAAAACTTATTTTTTTTTCATGAACAATTTCTAAGAAAAAAAAATTAAATATGAAATCAATCTTTTGAAAATTAGCAAATTAAGATCTTTCAGTCACGTATAATAAAAGATGTCAATCATTAGGTAAAACTAATAAGAACTTACCCACACGAACAAAGTGATAAGAAACTCACCTGAAAATAAAAAAACAATGGATTAGTAATGTAATTTTAGCTAGTTTTTATTACTCACATTAATTATTCATAGTTAAAATTCAGGAAGTAAGATTTTTTCCGTTAAAGGAATTTCACAAATAAAAGTTTATATATTTAATATACATTTTTTTCTTGTATTTATAGCATTCTAATATAGAGCATTACAAAAACATTCAAAGTTTCTGAAACCATAAATCAGTGAACTATCCTGTAACTAATGGATCTTATGAAATGCCTTTTTTAATTAAATACTTTGTAAGTGCACATTACCTCTTTCGAAAATTGAAATACAAATCAATCATCACGAAAATATATGTGTACCTATTTTAAAATCTCTTATTTCAATGATTCACTTTGATTTAAAAACATTTTTGTGTATTACCTGAAGATTACTGTTTAAAATTATTAAAAACATTAAAATTTATTATATGGATACATCATTCTCTAGATCAGCATTACATAGTTTTACGTTTTTATTACCTTAATTTGTTGTACTTTGAAAATTAATTTTGTAATAAATCAATCTACTATTGAGTTTAATGAAACATATTTTTATAACTATATAGTTATTTAATTACAAGGATATGTCTTGATTTACAGATATATAGGTGTTTAACTACAGAAATCTATAATTATTATGAACTCTTTAACGTTAACATCATAATATTATAGAGAAGTTGTTTAACAAAAATAATAAATTTACTCTTCTCTAACTAATTGCGTGCAGGGGAGTTTTGAATCACTATTCACAAGAGTGAACACAAAAATAAAAGCGATTAGATTACTCTAATGGCTTTAAATTTGATCAAGGGTGAATTAAGGTTCATTAGCAAACTAATGATTATTACGGAAAGAGGATCTATGATAACGAAAGGACAAAGGATTATATAGTTACTAACATATTATCATTTTGTCACGGAATGAAATTTCATGCTATTATCTAACTCTATATTAAAGAAAAGGAAAGTAGGTAAATGCAGAGAATCTAACAGGAAATGCTGAAGTATTGAATATACCTAATTACGTTTTGTAAAAGAAATTGATATATATGAATGATTTACTATGAATACAGCTAATTAATACATCGAATACTTTGAAAAACGAAGTTATTGGACTTAAAAGCCAATTTCGTTAGATTTCTGTATCGGTAAATAGTCTTTAAAGAACATTTTAGTTGGTTGTAAAATAATTTTTATGAATATCAGTATAAATAATGTTTTATCTTAAATTTTAAATCAGAGTAAAATATTTCTAACACTTATAAATTATTGACTTTTAAAGATGTGCTGCTAACTTTGAATTAAAACTGAGAAAACTAGTTTTAGATATCCACAGCATTATATTTAAAATTAAACTTCAACATTATATCTTGTAATACATATTTCGTACGTGATAAATTTAATGCTCATTTGTATAAGATAAATAATTTTTCACAATAAACTAGACGAATATTGCTTATCGGGATAGTTGCTGTTATTTATTTCATAAGAATAACTGAAATAAAAGTCTCAAAAGATATCTTCCATATTTTTTAGATTAATGCTTTGGGAGTAATATATCGAAAGTCTCAATCCCCAAAATGAGAATCCTATTTTTCTACGAGCTTCCTTTCTCTGTATATAGCGTTGATATATTCCAACAGACAGTTTTATTTTTCTCTTTTTCTTACATTTTTGTTATTAGGTGATTGCATCTTTCCTTACATACTGGCTTTTCAGTTAAAAATATTGTTAAATATCTATGCCTTAGCATAAATGATTAATATACTAATTTAAATAGCTTGAAATATTTACGAAATATTGAAAATAAATTTAATAAAAATTAATTTACTTATGCGGGAAAATCTAACAAACTGAGTTGTTCTCAATAATACAGCATTTTTTAAATACTAAACTTTTTATTTTCTACTACTTGAATCTCTCTCCCCATCAAAAATATTAAACCTAAGGAATTAAAGCAGTGAAACAAAATTTACACGAATTCTTTGACGCTTTATATTTATATTTATTTCAGAGAAATATCAATCTAATAAAGTAGCAAAGTCATGGAAACAATTCATGTACTATATATATTTTCATATTTTACGCATTCTTGCTTGGAATCACTACGATATTACAAATATTTGTTAAAGTCACGCAATTAGCTAGATAGACATTTACAATTTTCCGCACCGATGTAAAGGAAAAGATGCAGCTGTGAAGTAATCTTCCCCAAAGAATGTCCAAATAGCCTCGCGGATTAACTTGGCACGATACCAGACTCGTTAGCAAACAGTGACACCTGTAACAGACTTGCGAATAGCGAAGGGTAAACAAGGGAACACACGCAAACATCGTCTTGACAGAACGGTGCATTAGATGGTGCATTTTGTCAGGGGTAAGTGATCATTTAGTAAGAGGTGTTCAACAAAAGTTAACGGTGTACAATCTAAACTGTTATTAGTTGGTAACATTGACATATGATTTACATTTTTATGAAATAACTTGTATCAAAATGTTAAGTTCAGGTGCGTAATACACACGTTTTAAATGCATGGTTTTAAACATGTCATTTTATGAAACATTAATTATATAAAAAATATATGTCTGTTACTATTACGAATAACACATTCGCTGGCATACGGTGATCATCATACTGGAAAATGCACTTATGACAGTGGCAGTGAATATGTTAAATAATTTAGGACTTTATATTTTAGTTATAAACAATCATGTTTACAATCTTTTTTTAGTTACGAACCCTAAGGCTCATCTAGAGCATGTGACGCCTGACAGTCCAATAAATAAAAGAAATTGCCCCAGAAGGTGGGGGTGCCTTAGGAAAAGACTAAGTAAAATCGCTCCGCACAGCCGGAGAAGACAAAATATACTCTTCTGTTATGGGAGCAGAGGTGCAAAAGATTCAATGAGGAAAATCTATTAAGTGAAGCCGAAAAAGATGACCCCTCAGGAAATCATGGCCAGTCATGTTCCTAAAAAGAGCCAGCCCAATAGTTCTGGGAAGAAAGTGACATACTCTCTTATTTAGGATGACCATTTATTAAAGAGATGACCATCTCCTCCAAGAGGAAATGTCTCTGAAATGACAGATTCTAGTTTGTTAATAATTTAATGTGTATAATATGAATACCAAAGGTACTTTTTTCATGAAAATTTCAAGCTTTACATTGGATGAACAACGACCTAATAGAAGAGCGCAGCTCTTCGGTATTGAAGTTAGCGGGTTCGAATCCCGCTGCTTGCATGAATGTTCGTAGCAGTTTGCAATCGGCTATAAGCAGTAGTCTCATTAGCCTTCGTGAGCAATATAATATACCATAGTGCTTCAAACTAAACTAAGCTTTATATTGATCCAATTACTTATTTGGAATATATATATAATATATATATATATATATATATATATTATATATATATATAGTATATATATATATATATATTATATATATATATATATATATATATATATATACGTATATATATATATATTTTATATATATATACATATATATATTATACATATATATATATATTATATATATATATATATTATATATACAATATTATATATATATATATATATAATATATATATATATATTATATATATATACGTATATAAATATATATAATTTATATATATATATATATATATATAATATAACATATATATATATATATATATACATAACTTTTATACATATAGCTTTATATACATATATATATATATATATATATATATATATTTATATTATATATATATATACATATATATTATATATATATATATATATATATATATATATATATTATATATATATATATATATATTACCCCTGAAACATATTTAAAGTTGATTTAGAGATGATAATAAGCTATATGAATTAGTTTTTATTAAATTTAAAGTCTCTGTTTTAAATATAGCTTACAGACAGAATAATATTTTTAAAAAGTGTTGGGGTTTACACACATGATCATTCGGCTAAAATATACAGCTCGAAATAAACATTATAAAATACCACACTTGAGACTCAAACATAGTTTTAGATTTAATTTTATTCACTGAGATGAAACCAAACAAAATGTTTATATTCATATATTTAATCATCCCCAATGCAGTGTGAAAAGCACCAGAATACGACTGAAATGAGTCTGAATTTTACTCCAATCTCTGAATGAGTATCTGAGTGAGTAATGGAATCTCTGATGAAACATATTATTAAATTTAATTTTATTCACTGAAGTGAAACTCTAAGCCAAACAAAATATTTACATTCGTATATTGAATCATCCACAATGCAGTGGTTAAAGCACCCAAATAGGGCTGAAATGAGTCTGAATTTTACTGCAATCTGCATTCATTTTATGAGCTACGTGCAAATTACAAACGCACGTATGCACTATGTACAAAAGTTATGCTTACATCATTGCAAACAACTTTGGCTGTCCATCACAAAATTTGTGACCAGCAATTTAACTTTCTTTTTCGTTAAGAAATATAATAACTAATCTATGATAAATTCCCACTTTAGGCGATGTAAGTAATAAACCATTCAACACGAAAGTTCCAGAGATATGTAAAGATTTATAAAAATAATACTGGAATTAATTCGATAAAATGCTACATTATTGTAAAGCAGTTACTGACTATAGAAATTCTGTTAAAGTCGTTTAAAGTCAAGTTTTCTAGGTTGATTATAACTTCTACTACTGTTTTTAGAAACGTTACTGTGTAAGGATTAGAAAATATACAGAGCGAGTAATGTTGTACAACCATTGTGCCAGTTATTTATGTAAATGTTTTCTGTTAACAAATATTTAAAAACGTTTTTACACAATATAAGCACATTTCCCCGAATAAAAGATTAGTTAATGATATACAAATAATCGAAGAACAAAAAAATGTTAATAATTCTCAAGCGAGTCAGTCTACATTTCCTTCGAGTCTTAGTTCCAGTAGGATATCCAAACGTGACTCTCGTGCTTATGAAGATTAATGAAAAGCCGTATTCCCTCACAATTCACTGAACAGTTCCAATTCTAAACACTGTTTTATAGATCGGGTGTCCACGGATATTACGTTACTGAGCGTCTCATCTGCTTAAGGAAACTAAAGCAGAAATGTAAAGAGATGAAAAGGAAGAGATCTTTATCTTTCGGCTTTCAACACAAAATGTCTTCGTGTGGCTAAGATTCTTGGCAAGTACCCAAGTCTGCTAGGAAACAGTTCCACCTGTGAGGGCGTTCTCTCACAGGTAGAGAAAGTAAAAGCACTGAGATACTATAATGGGAATTTTGTAAAAAATAACAGGAAAAAATGATCTAAAAATATTTTATTGATTCAGGTATCAAAAAGAAGAGAATATATGAAAAATATAACAGTACGCTATATAATTTTTCTTTTTAAGGAAGGAAATTGAGTCGTATGTCTATTTTTAATAAGAAAAGGTAATGATATCGTAAAGGTTGTGAGTTCAGGTCTCGAGCCGGCCTAAGAAGTTAAGGGTGTATGGAGCATGTAAAATATGTTCGTCGTCACAATGCCCTCCAAGTTCTCAAGCGATACCTTTGGGGGTGGTACACCAATCCTGAGAAAGTTTTTGCTTTGTCCCTGCTTCGAAATTACGAGGACCCAGCGGGGTCAATGTTAAACATGTCCGTAGCATTCCTTAAGCTACACGTGCTCCTAGGGTCGTAATAAATGAATAACAGCTTCGTAGTCTTGTTTGTCTTAAAAGTATATATCTCTGTATTGCCAGTTGAATTTAAGAAAAAAGTTTATTTTAATAGCAAAATAAAGTCATTACACTCTTTACTACTTCTGTTCAAAACTTACACACTGAAAAATATGCATTTTTTTATTTTAAAATAAGTTACAGGGCTGTTTAATGTATAAATGTAATTTATACATAAACATATGTAATAAATCTTAAACGGGATTCAAGAGGAATTATATTTAGTGGAGTAATTAATCATTTACATAAAAAATATATAAAAATAAACTATAAACAAAATCCAGCGTTTAAAAACACTGCAGAGATAAAAGTGATTCCTGTAGTGATCCCTCCCCCCCCAAAAAAAATTCTAAAGCGATGCCTATTGAGGACACTTTTTCCCCTACACTGTCCCAATGGAATGAGAGGGTCATTAAACACTGATAAAACGAATAAATTAAAAAAAACCCAGCACTTTCCCCTCAAATCCATTCTCACGTGACTCACGCATCTTGTCATGCGTCGAAACGTATTTGTTTTGTTTTTTGCAGTTCGCGCTTTTTACGTCGCTCTCGTGACGTGGAATTGTCTGGGTCATGTAGACTAAAACGTACTTCAAGTGAGACGAATCAAAGCAAAGTAGACGAAGAAAAATGGCGGCGTCCCCAGGCAGTTTTCATTTTCTTAAAAGAAAAAAAAATTACGTAAGAAACTTCAAAAGGCCAAGTCAAGCAGTACAAATGACTCATGCCTGGGAGACTCGTAAAATTTTCTTTCTTGGTTTTAAGACAACGGCCGTAAGGTATGGGTCGTGCTTCGCATTAAAAATAAAAAAAGGTGTTGCGCTTCCCACCCCCAAGATAAGATCGGTATGAAGCAGTCTTCTTAAATCCCTTCGAAGTGCGGACGTGCTGCGTCTGTGATGCCCCACTGGAAATGCATGACTGAACGCAAGAAATGATAGCCATTTGTAGCTAGCATCACATGAAAGCAGATCAAAAGCTCAGAATTTCAAGAACGCATTAATTGAAAAGTTTTATTTAGATCAGCGTTTCCCCAACCTTTTTCGGCTCACTTACTAACTTGGTACATCATACTAAATTGTATTACTTTGCAAAAATTATTGGGTTTCTTGAAATTTGCTATTGCGAGTGTGTTTATTTATTTGGAATAATACATTTTATGTGGTGACCATGTATTCCCATCACATAATGAGACAAATTGCATTGAAACATGCTTAAATGCCATGACTAATTATAAACTCACAGTAACACACACACACACCTATATATGTATATGTATATATATGTATATATGTATATTATATTATATATTATATATATTATATACCCACATACATAGGTACACACATATGTATACATGCGTACATATATATATATATATATATATATATATATATATAATATATATATATATATATATATATATAGAGAGAGAGAGAGAGAGAGAGAGAGACATATACACATACACACATATATATACACATACATACATATATAAATATATATATATATATATATACACACACATATGCACACATACATATATACACACATATACACACACATATATATGTGTGTGTGTGTAATGTCGAGTGTTAAGGCGAATGTAAAACAGTCTGTCTTGATAATAATAAGTTTATTAAATCCTCGTTTCATTTAAGCAAAACTTGAGCCATTTTCATTTTATTCTCGAAAGATACGCTTAGATTGTGTTGACAGCTCCATGTCTAAGCGCTAACTAACTCTTATTTGTTTACAAACTCATCAAATCTTCCAAAATGCTTCTGTCTGACCGGATTATACTAAAAGCTTACGCAAGCGTGGGTCTTTTTCATTTATTTTATTATTATAAAATAGTTTCCTTTTTAAAATCGTTTATAACTCATGTAATTTCGAATTACCCCTTTTTAGACCTGACATATATGTGTGTATATATATATATATATATATATATATATATATATATATATATATATATATATATATATATATATATATATATATATATATATATATATATATATATGTATGTATGTAAGTGTTTGTTCAAGTTTCATATTTATCTACTATTTTGTCATATTTCGTTTACTGATAAAAGGTTTTAATAAAAACACAAAATTATAAAAAATCAATTTACTTTCTTATTATAATCAAATATTAAACAAAATAAATTTAATAAAGATACTTGTGCTTGTTTCGAAGAACGTAATTTTTTTAGATTTTGTTCAAAAGAAGCAAGACATACACTTAAGTCTACAGCTGAGTTCAATCTGTTTCGCTATTTATTTCTCACAAATATATATGAAGAAAAACTACTAATTCCGTAATAGTAAACTGTAAATAGTCATTTTTGAGCTTTCTCAGATATTCTCTATCAATGTTTAACGAAAAATTAATTATGCAGTGACATTTGAATGTTTTATATCCGAAATTATTGATCAATTACTGCATACCACTAACTAGAAACTCGTGTACTACCAATGGTTCGTGTACCACAGTTTGCGGAACTCTGATTTAGATGATGGTGAACTCCGTTTTATGGTTTTAACCATTTCCATTTCTTAATAATAGAGAGAATGTAAGGAGTAAGATTAAATTCGAATTCGTTTCATTTTATCTGATAACTAGTTGCTTCGCACCAGCCTTCGGTCTAGGTTTTAAAATATTTCGATGCAAGATTTAGAACAACTATTAAAGATAGTAAGATGTATTAATAGAAATGCTGAATAAATTTCGTATGTTTCAGATTGTTGACTATTATAACAGTTTATTAATAGCTGAATGTCCAGTAAGTGCACTGTGTTGCCCGTGAGTCACTGCATAATAATATAAATTTTATAAATATAAATTTTAATCTCCTGCTTTTAACTGAGAAAAACTGTGTTTAAAACAATTACTTGGGATGACGTCACATTGCTAGAAATATTGCTTCTTTCACTTAGTTATAATGCGATAAATTAAAAAATTAATCGTTTTTGTTTAACCGGGGAAAATAATGATTGGAATTATGACATGAAAAGCTCGAAAAAGGGGGAAGGAATCGATTTCGAACTTTAAAATTTACAAAAACCTTCCTAGGGATATACCTAAGAATTTCTCAAATTTTCAAGGCGATCGGATGCATGGTTTTTGAGTCTATCGAGTACAGACAGACAGACACGAATTCATTTTTATATATATAGATTATTATATGAAGAGACTTATGACAGAGCAAAAAACATGTAGTTACAAAAATTACTTTTTGTTAGGATTAATACTACCTTTGGGTAAAAATAAATATTCAGCTATGCCTTCTCCCAACACCTTAAACTTTCAAAGATTGGATATTTTTTGAGGAATGTGGTAACTTCTGAAAAAACAATCACTGGTTACAGCATAAAAATTACGACGAAAATTATATAATCAGTGGTTACACTTCAGATATTCGGATCTGAATTAATTCGTGGAAAATCATTAACAGCCGTAAAAATGAAAATTATAATCTCTTTACTAAGAACTTAATAATCTCAAAATTCTTATTAAATAGCTTAGATTATATAAAAGCTTAAGATTTCTTTGGAGCGTGTAACACTCTTTATGTCACTGATTCAGTATATCGTTGATTGAGTTTGCAAGACAGTAATACCTCAGCTGTAAGATTTGAACTTTGTAAGAAAGTGATATTTTGAAATATTCCCCTCTTTCCGACTTAAAAACAACGTTGAGCGTTACATCTTCAAACCAATTAATAATAATTTTACAAAAATCTTTTCAAAGTTGATAAGTCCCACAGTTTTCCCTCAAGTGAATATCGATCGTACATCGTGATTCACTGCTCACCGTCTAATTTATTAAATTATCTTACCAGGAAATACTATGTTTTTTTAAAGAATGTCTGTTTCCTGTCAAGATTTTCTTAACTTTTTCCCGGTACGGCATTCACGTGGAATATTATGCCTGCATGAAAAAAACTATCATAAAAATTACTCTGGAATATTATCAGCAATTTAATGGAAAGAAAAAGCAAAATATTCTTAAAGTTTTTTCATTACTGAAACAGATTTTACAGATTTTTGTTTATAAAAAATCTCTGCGATTAGTCTTATTCACAAGTAAATTATTCTGATATTAAACTTATGGAGAAATTAAGAACAGTAACTATCAGTAAACATCAAAATTGTAGGCGGTCTCGAAGAAAAAAACTGAGTATTAAAACACACATAGGCTTAATATAAATTACTGTAACTGTAAATGTTATATACGAATAGTTTTTAAAATTAAATACTATGAAGCTTTATTCTAACAAATCAACTATAATTACAGCATTTAAATTATGAACCGTTATCCGAATTCATAAGAAGTCGAAAGGTTTAGTTTGGAGCACTGCAATCGATGTTTTTCTACACGAAGTAAAAAAACCACGGAGTCATTTCTTAAAGCTCATTAGGGACGGTTGCAAATATCCAAGAATGTAGCGAGATCCAAACCTGCAGATTCCGCTATCTATAGCCTGCACTCTGCTGCTTCTGATGTTCCTTTTTAAAGGTTTATAAATAGGGATAGCACTAAATTTAAATATGTTTATCTGAGTTTATAAAATCAGAACGACTTATTAAATAACATATATGTATTATATGATAGAGGATAACATTTAAGAAAAACAGTTACAAGGAAAATGGGAAAGGGAAGTGTAAAATCTGCGGATTATGTGCAAGAGAAAAATTCTAGCGTGACAAAGAAAATAACCTTGGAGTCAAATATCCTCCAGCGATGTTAGATGATAGTTCCTGTTCAGAAAAATTAATCGAAATGTATTTACTTTCTTCTTTACGGATTTATTTTGGGCAAAAGTGTATGAGAAAGTATTGATCTCGTTATCGTTTTATCTTTTTTCTTTGCAGAAACCGATTAAATGAAGAAAAGCAGCTTTATGAGCTGCTTTAAGATACATCCCTAGTTGAGTGGTAGCATATGCTTTTGACATTATTTTGTAAAATAAACTGGGCGATAAATGATCAAAAGTATTTGATCTGCGAATTCTTATTAGCAAAACATTGGGTAACATCAAGCGTGAAGTCTTGGATTCAGGCAAAGGTAATCGAGGACAAGCTGCTATGATGTTGATTATATCAAATTTATTCAAACGTTTAGTGGAAAACCTCGGAGAAGCCAAATATAGCAGAATATGATCAAGTAGATATGAGGATTTTATATTCCTGATTTTTTCAATAAAGGAGCTTTACATAATTTCCCAAATTATTCTCAAAATTATCTCTTGATAGTTTTCTAAAATAATATTTTCTGCATTTGCATATGTGATTTCTATCTTGGCCTTTAACTAGCACGAGAAATGATTTTCAGAATTTTGTTACCTTCTGGAACGATAATAACCCTCTTGCTGACTATATGTGTCATTGGAATCATACAAACTTCAAACATTTAAAATCGTGTTTAATTTTAAGAACTGTATTACTAACGAAAACGTATAAAGTATTGTATAAAAAACATTAAATTTGCAAGCGATTTTGTAATTATTCAATGTCAGTTTATATTACCTTTCAATTACAACATACCGTCGAAGGGAAAAATATCAGAAATATATCTTAGGTTTTATTCTTCAAAAATTACAGAGTAGCTGTTACATAATTTTTTAGCTTCAATTTCTAAACATTGACCTCTAAAATATTCTAAAGTAGATTTTCAATATTTGAATTATTCATATTTTGATGGATGTCAGGAAAAGTTTCTTCGTAAACTACACCATTAACCCCATTTTTAGAATCAATAAAAACTCTCATCGACCGACGCTTCTTAAAAATATTTCGGTGTAAAATGTTGTCCCACATGTTTTAGGGAAAGTATAAGTTTTATATCGTTTCCTCGAGAGAGAATTCTTATAACAGAGAACCACATTTATGACACTTAAATGGTTGATCTAAAAAAATGAAGTAATTTGGGAACAAGAAAACTGTATCAGAGGATATATTTTTACTATATGTTCTTTAAACGATGCGCCTGATTTATTTGTGCAATGATGTTGTATCATGTAATTTATGATTATTTGTTTAACTAAAGGAAAAGAAATATATTTGAGTTTGTATTTTGTGCTCTTTTAAAATCTTCCGGAAAATATGAGTAAAATTCTAGATATATATCTTGGAAACATATTGGTATCAATAGTATTCCTTGTGTAGTTAAAAATTAACAATATTATAGACAATAGTATAGAAGTATTCCTCTTAAAATTAAATTACAAATGGAATCTGAATAAATAGACTTCGACTTAAATGTATACTATGATCGTTGATAGATGAAAATATAGTCTTTGAGTGAAAATTAATTACAATTATTTCATTAATATGACCCTATATTAATAAACTATTTTAAAACATTATAAAACATATGTGATCATAACCGATATTTTAAATACTACAAAACATTCCATAGAACAATACTATGCTATGCTATGCATGTTGCAACTGGATTATATGTGCCGAGCCCTCTAATCCAGATATTTCTAACAGGAAGAAAAAATTGACAAAGAGTAGAAAATAAAACTTCTAAAAGATGAAAAAAAGATAATGTGATGGATTCATGAGTTCATAACACAAGAGAGTAAAAAGATTAGGGATAGAAAACTCAAAATATTTTTTGTGGCCAGGGACATCAGAACTTATAGAGCAATTAAAAACTTCATTAATATAAACAAAAATTTAGAATACTATATAATTGGTAGTTTTGTTCTAAAAAAGTATTTTTCATTTAGTAAATATTTAAAAATAAGTAATAATAATAAATAACAATTTAATTTTTTTAAATAGTAGTAATTAACTTCACGCTTTTACTAGCCTTTAAGTAGAAAAGAACAACTCAAGTATTTCAGCAAAAGGTAATAAATTACGATTATGAAAGACAGTAGAGCAAAAACAGTTAGATATGCGTAATTAACTTATCCTAAAAAGCATTAAAATCTGCCCATCTGCGGAAACAAAACGTTTCTTTAGAATTTATAAATCACAGTCAAGCCATAAGGTGACAGGCAAGCTTTTATTTTTAATAAACGAATGAAAAGCGATTGAAGATAACATTATGAACTGACAAAGTCAAGTTTTACACGTTGTAAAGAAAAATAATGTTAGAAATATAAAAAGAAAAGGATGTTAAAATTTTTTTTCCCTTGAAAGCATTTCATTTCCATATTTTGTGGCACACATTTTAGTTTACATTGAAGAATTCAAAGTACCTTTTGCGTAAATTCCTTTACTGATGGGCCAACACTAGAAATAAACTGAAAAAGAAAGATAAAGGTGTCCAAGGAAGTAGATAATATTTGCTTCTATGTGAAATGTTTAGGAAGTTACTAAAAATCAAGCGTGCATGAAATATGAACTAGGTTAATGGGAGTTCACTGCTAGACTACTTTTTGGTCAATTATTACCGACTTGAGGAAAAAGTGCCGATTTTTACGCTTTTTTAATTTCAAGTAGTGTCATACAGGAAAAATCTCCTTTGAAACCATTGGTAAACATTACTTTTGGAGATTATATTACATGTTTTCAACGGATACGCTAACGGATTATTTGAGAAAAAAATGTCATCGTATAAGTCTATATTCATTGTTCATGAAAAATGCCCAAATAAAAAAATCTTATTTTTAAGTTTAGAAGAATTCGCTATTCTAGAAAATCATTTAGCATATGTTTTAGAAATTTATGATTTATAAAATTTAAACATTTAACCCTAAAAATATATTAATAAAAATACATTTGTAATATATCTAATATATGGAGAATATTTTTGCCCAATATTACATAATGCATTTCACCCATTAGAAACGCATATAATTATTGCTAAATAAGATTTACTAACATTAAATATTTACATGATATTATGCAAATAAATATAGCATAGTGTGTCTTTTGATGTTTTCTTTCTCTTTGTATATATATGGAAATACACACACACACACACACACATATATATATATATATATATTCACATATACATACATACATATACATACATACATACATACATATACATATATACATATCAATATGATTTTATGCATTTTATTATCATATAAATTATCTATGCCAGAACCTGGTACAGGAAAATAAAAAAAGGGGTAATTTTGTAAAACAAACTATTTTAAATAATGAAATAAGTAAAACGTATGATTGTTTTATAAAAATATTTTTAAAATGTATGTAAAATTTCTTATATCTTCGCAATTAATATCAGTAATACACGCTACACTTTTGGAAACAACATTGTGAAAACTTTAGAGTTATATTTAGGTACACGAGGATTTCTCCCATTTTTGTCATTTGCATAGTTAAGAACACCATAAAAGTGTATTTGAAACTTCATTTAAACATATAAAGATTGATTTTCTGTTTATGAATTATTGATAATTTTTTACTAAAAGGGAAATTTCATAGTAAGACTGCCTAGTAAACTAGATCAGAGAAAATTTTAGTGCTTCTCAATTTAAATTTTGTACAGCGCAAATGTTTCATTTTAATTAATATGGCATGAAAGCTTAGATGACTTAAAAATTACACTTTAAGTAAAGAATTGATGCCTACTCTAATACTTGAATTATTCATGTTAGGATGAAACTAATGAAACAGTCTATTTTACAAGACATACACAATTTTAGAGAGTAGAATTTATAATATTAATTTTAAACAATAAAAATGATACTATATGTAGATTAGTATTCTCCACATTATGGTAAAAGTTTAATAAAATTAAATAATGTTCTTCAAACCAAATATGTTTCCATTTATGCCTATTTGCAAAGCAGATCTTTTTACCTATCAAATGAGCTAAATTAATTTTTTATCCTTATTTCCTATTAGCCTTTGACCTAAACATAAAACCTAGTGGTTCTTATTTACCAAAAGAATCACGTTTTCTTCTGGTAATGTCATCGGCACAATCTAATGTCTGTTTGAGGAAATTCCCAGGTCTTAGGCGGAATTAACAAAGATTTCTCTTCAAGATCATACTGCATACTGATACAGCATTCACACATGTATCTGTAATTTGCTCACTTTTTATTCCCTTCTTGCTCTTGAAGCCTTTCTTTTCCAATAATGTATGCCTTCCGCAAAAATCTAAATATTCAGCTTTCACTCCTTCCCTTTGAAAACCTGATACTTTTGAGGAAACAAAGTTTGTAAATTTCTTTTCCAGTGTTCTTTTCACGTTCTATCGATCCGAAAAGTAAGAGATTTTGAAATTTGCAACATTTCCATAATCCCCAAGAGGTAGACAAAATTTCCTTTTTGCTTTCTATATTCACTTGGTCTAAAGATAGTAAAATATGAATTTTTGGATTTTTGTCGAGATTCAGGGAAGCTTATATAAAAAAATTCGTCGTAGTACCTGATAAATGATCCTACAATTCCAACAAGATGGTTTCGTTTTTCACCTAACCAAAAATACTGCAGGATTTGATTCTGAATTTCAAATATTATTGTTAAACTTTAAAAATAAAGATTTCTATCAGCAAATATTTATTAAATTATACTATTCAAAATATATATTGGACTATAAAAGCTATTGTTCTAACAAATACGTGAATAAAGTCGACCATTATCTTATATGATGTAGCTAGAATGTAAAACTTTCTTAAATAAAGACAGAAAAACTGAATTAGATAGAAAAGTAAATCAAAACAAAAACGAGTAAAAATATTGAAATTAATATAGATGAAAATAAAATTCTACTCATCAGATAAGAATATAGTTAAGAACATTTCATAGAAGCTTTTAACCAATGTAACTTTAAAAGCTAAAGTAACTTCTTTTTCGAAAAAAAAAACAACAACTTTAAAATACAGATTAATTGCTTTGTAACAATAGCATACGAGCATTTGGAGGTTAAAATCAGAAGCAGTTTCCTTTGCTGAAAAAAAAGATTGTTGAATAGCAATGGAAACATTTTCCATTTACATTCCTGGGCTACCAATAAAAAAGGAATAAAAGAATCTCTTTTAGCTAATATAAGTTGCTCAAGCGAATGCTTAACTTACTTAATAGTCAATAAAGACTCAGAAAGAAATACTTTTGCTAGTTAAGCGTGATACGCATAACAAGAAACAAAGCTGTTTTGAAAGATTTTATTTCATCTGAAAGCAAATAAAGCCTACACTGTCAAACTCTTTTAACATAATTAATTATAAGATTTACTGGCTGCGGCTTGCGTAAAAATATTATTTCTTAATTTACAATGTATATTTAAAAATAAGAAAATGTTTAGGAAGATATCTCCAAAAGAGTTGCATAAAAATGCAGTGTTTGCTTGGAACGCTATGGTCTGCTCTTCTGCTTCATAAGGCTTATGTGACCAGGACCTACTAAAACTGTACGGCAATTTATTATGTACATCATTAATATTAACGTCTTCATAGTTGGTACTGTCCCAAGAAAAATATGCTGTTCATTTATGAAAATAGGATCCATGCTATCTGATATATATATATATATATATATATATATATATATATATATATATATATATATATATATATATATATATATATACAAGCATACATATACACGCATATATACATACATGTACATGTATATATATATACTTAAATATATATATATACATATAAATACATGTACATATACATATACATATACATATACATATATATACATATATATATATATATATATATATATATATATATATATATATATATATATATATATATATATATATATATATATATATATATATATATATACGCATAATGTAGTGATAAAAATTAATGCGATAAATTTTTAAATCGTGACGTTTAGTTTTCAATTTAATTTGGTGTAGAAAATTATTTATCACAGGATCACAGGACGCAGAACTGCCTGGGCCAAGTTCTCAAGTTCTGCATTACGTGGAATTTTGGCAAATAAAACTAATGAAATGATCTGGTTCTAACATGACAAAAAATTATTTAGTCTGATGAAAAGATATATACATATGTATACCTTTTATAATCTTTCATATTACATATATATATCTATGTAATATAATATATATATATATATATATATATATATATATATATATATATATATATATATATATATATATATATATATATATATATATATATATATATATATATATATTAGGCTTTTGTTTGAGATAGAATAGATCCCAGTACCGTCGTCAAGCAGCAAACCTATTTTGGAACAGCAGTATTTCCATCCATAGTAATACAATCCAAAAATCCAAACAGGATGGTATATCCGATTCAATTCATAAAATGTGTATATTTATCTTCCAGTACAAAAAATCGCTATTGTCATTTAGATTAAAAAGACATTTTCTACCATTTAATGACTGTTACCACTTATTAGACTCAAAAATTTTGAAAACACTATTCAGAGAATAATTGGAAATAAAATAAACTTATAAATGCTTTTTATTATAACATTAGAGAACTATTCCCATTCCATTTAAAAAATGAACCTATTTTATCATTGTTTAGGAATAAAAAATAACACCGGAATATCGTCGTCAGTAGTTCAATAATTAGATAGGAAAAAACAAATAAGAAAAAAAAGTAAAATTTCGAAATAACCTCAAAATTATTTTATCACAACGAAATAAAACTGTCATCTGGGAATATCTCCCACAATTCATATTGTCATTTCTCATTACGCAAGAGTAACCCGTTACGTTTACTCCATTACTTTAATGTCAGAACTAATTTAACATTTGTATTCTATAAAAGTTACAACTCGAAGTTCATTACATTAGTGAAAATAAATAAAACAAAGGAAAATCTAATTTTTTTTATTTTCCTCGGCTCTTAGAGAAGAGGGGAACCCAGCTTATTGCAAATTCAAGTAGAAACTCGAAAGCCCTCAATTTTCTCTTTCGTTTCAAAATTTTTTTATGGTTTTTATATTTAATTCAGCTTGCAGTTTAATTAGATATAAAGGAAAAAGTCTTATTTGTCGTTTTATTTTTTTAAGTTAAAGATTCTTTCGGAAAATCCCACCAAACCCAATTAAAATGCAATAGCTTGTTCACACAGACCAAAATTCTACTTTTAAATTTACAGTAAGTTAGGCATGGATCCAACAAATAAAGTGGTTGAGTTATGCTGCAATTATTTCTTAATATTTCATAAAAATTAAATAACTTACTCTATGTTGTATTATATAACTATTCCATAATTCCTCTTTATATTTTCGTAAATTTTACTGGTCAAGTTGAATATAAAAAACAAGTTAAACTAAAATACCACATTTATCTTCTTTAGCAAAGTTTTTCAGCAAAGCGGCAATAATATCTTTAAAAATATTTTTCTTTAACAGGTTAGTTCACAAAATATTTCGATACATGCTGTTCATTAGTCTACAACTCTCTAGTTTTGTTAAATAAAACTAGATTCTAATGATTTTAATTATTAAATAGCTGTTTGGATTTATTAAAGAAGTAGGTTATTATTTGAAACTCTTACCATTATTTAATTATGTTTTATTCTTCTTCGATGTTAAAGCATACAGTCTTAAATTTTAATATAATAAATATTTGGGGAAGAAAAGATCGACAATATTGATTAAACATTAGCCAAAATTTTGAAATATATATTTCATACTTAAAATGTTACTAGAAATTCTGTTAAGTATTTTTTCTACATTTATTTTGCAATCTACTTTTATATTTTTTGTTTTAATTATCTTTTAGTAGTGGCAGTTATTTTCTTTCGAATCTTATTTTCTATAGATAAATTATGTGCACATGTGTATTACATTTACCTAAAAAAATGTCAAGCGATATACAACTACACACACACATAATAGTAATATATATATATATATATATATATATATATATATATATATATATATATATATATATATATATATATATATATGTGTGTGTGTGTGTGTGTGTGTGTGTAATGAGAAGGACTTCTCGATGGGGGGTTGCAGTCATGGTCATAAAAATGATACCGTTTCAGCTAAAGACCTTTATTAAGATAACGTAGAAGGACGGGTTCCCACTTCATCATAGGGACAGAAAAAACTGAGGGGTCAGCTAGCATGAAGTTCTATGTATTAGACACGTAACACCTCGGTCAACATCTGTGGGAAAATATCTAGAAAAATCTGTCTCCGCTAGCGTGTATCTCCTTTTTATTCGGAAATTTCCTAAATTGTCCACTTGGGCCATGTAGGTTTATAATTGGTCAGGCCCCTTCTCTGAGGGCGTAACCTGTAGCCCCAGTGGTCAATTTAGTTTAGGGGTTAAAAAGTGGAATGGAAAATGACGCTGGAATTTTTACCCTTGATTTAAGTTTTGAAAACCCCTGAGAATTTTCCTTACACACATATGTACGTACATATATATATATATATATATATATATATATATATATATATATATATATATATATATATATATATATATATATATATATATATATATATATATATATATATATATATATATATATATATATATATACATATATATTTATATATATATATATATATATATAATTATATATATATATATATATATATATATATATATATATATATATATATATATATATATATATATATATATATATATATATATATATATATATATATATATATATATATATATATATATATATATATATATATATATGACATTACATCCGTCGTAAAATAATTATCAAGATAATATAAGCTCCAAAATGAAAGACGAAGTAAAGAAAAATTTTGCATAACTCTATTTTCAAGTAAAAGATATCATTTTTCAAAATTTTCTTTCAAAATTTCTAGATAATTTGCAATATAAATTATTAGTTGTATTAATAGTTAAATACGTTTTTATTGCTTATAAGGAATGTTTGTTTGAGTAGTTTGTCTTTCTTAATCACAGAGTGGCTATTTAAATTTTTCTCTTTTAAGAAATAAATTGGCAATAAATAAAATCCCAAACGAGCTGTTATAGATAACCGAAAGAATTTCTAATGCCTTTCATGCATAACTTATTTGAAAGAATACACATTTATGTGTCTTTAAACACTTGATATTTACTTCATTATTATCCTTTTCTCATTGTTTCACAAATGGTTTTTGCCAATTTGCCGGAAAAAAGTAATTTTCTACAGATCTTTCCATAGATAAATGATTTCGTAGAAAAAACATACCTTAACTTTAATATAGGGCAAAGCGTGCAAAAAATTAGTATTCTGAAAACAGAGCATCCAACATGATGACATTATTGCGTGGTCTTTATTAGATTCTATATTTAGGCTTTTGGGATTTTGTTTCCGTGAAGAGAAATAACATGTTACTCATAATGCATTTATGCTTATTTAAGCATTGATTAGAGACTTGCTTCGCAGACGGTCTAAAAATCAATAGACGGAATTTTTGTACTGGAATGTTTATGCCTCAGAGGATGAAAATATGAAACGATCTTAAAGGGGGAAAAACATCAGATGTAGAGGAAGTGAATTCTTCTCAAAGCATAAACAAATTTTAATTTGTTAAATGAACACGTTTAATTCACTCCGTCTGTATGTGATTCCTATACGATAAAGCATTTAGTTCATGGTCGATCAGTAAAGCAAGTCTGTATCGGCACTATTTATAAATTTAAATTAAGGACAAATAATTCACAAATATACCTTTCTGGACGAATACGGCCTTTACTAAAGAGCTGAGTGCACTGTTAGAGAGAAAATGGCATGTAGTATTAGAATTTCTTTATCCAGTTACATTAATTTTCTGTTTGCCATCATTTATCTACTATTTAAATTTAATTATACTTTTACACAAGCAGACGATAATTATCAAGTTTGATTAAATTTGATGATTTTACAAAATAGTTTATACTAAAGCAAGTGATAGTACGCAGTAGCAGTAGAATTTAAACTATTAGATCCAAGAAGGTATAGTGCAATCTAATAATATAACTTACTATTAATAACAGAAACCATGGTAGTAAAGAAGTAAAACATAATTCCGAATTTGACGATTATGAAACCATGAAACCTGATGTTTATGAAAATAATTTAAAATTCTACCAGTTTATCTATAAATTAGTAAAAGATAAAATAGCATACTTTTAGAGAATATTTCATAAAATTATTTTAATAATTATAAAAATAAATTATTAAAAAAAGATTTTTCGAAACTAAATGTAATTTATTTAGTTGAATCTGAAATCAAATAGCAATTGATAGTCAAAAAGCAATTAATAGTTATATATACTTTAGAAAACCATTTTTAAAAATTATATAAGCCAAATATTTATGAAATGTCCATAAAATTTAGTTCAGTCATTGAAACATAATTTTTTAACACTTACGTGATAATTATTCAACTTTGAAATATTATTTTGTAAAATATTTTGGGCACATAATCCTAGGTTTAAGCAATGCCAACGAAGTTACTTAAATTAAAAGCTTTTCTAACAAAAAAGTGACAAAAAATGAGTAATAATATTATTCGATTTCAGTTTTTCATCTTTACTTAATTAGACATCTTATATCCATCTCAAGAACAAAGAATAGGATTTAACAAAATTTTTTAGAAAGTATAATTTTGTAACAGGATTTATAACGAATGAAATTGAAATTGAAATTAAAATGTAGTTTTAAAATAATACATTCAATTCGAAAATGGCAAGATGTGATCGGTAAATTTTGCTTTAAGTACTGTCAAAATATCAAATATTTATAAAGAGGTTTGTTAAGTAAATGACGACAGAATCTACCATTTTGAAACATTAGTTATAACAAATAGGAAAACGACAACTGATCACAGGCGCTATTAAATAATTTGGCTGAATTACAAGCATCCATCGCCACTGGATTTCCATTTCCTTTATTTTTTTGACTAGAAATGCTATTCATTAAGCTGGGCTTCTCTTGATTGGCTGTACTTCTTGTTGCTATGGTGACCTTTCATGTGTCAATATTGGAAGTTGTCCAGATTATTTTAACGAAATGGACATACAACAGTAGAGGGAAGGAATGTTAGGGTTTGATCCATTTTTGGTGTTTTCCACATTTTTAGGGCATTCCTTCTTGACGTTTGAATGGAAATAGCATTCTATTTTTGCAGCAGTATTGTTAAAACAGAATTTTTATGAGAATTCTCTCGTGTGGAATTTTAAGATAAATGCGTTTAGAACAATATATCTACCCTACAAAAAACCAAAGTTTGGCTTTTAAAACCAGGCGTGTCAGCCTTTTTTCAACAGCAGAATTCTTTGTATATTTTTAAATATAAAAATAAATGCTATGATATATGTATTTATATCTTTATGTACAGTTTGTAGTATACGGTAAAATATTTTTCAAAACTACAATTTTTAGCGGAAATGTCAGAAATAGTTTAATTCTATATAATATCATGACTTCCATTATTTGTAGAAAAATTATTTTTCTTACTGTCGGAACTACAAGTTAACATTATAAAATTAGTTTAATTTAAAGTAATACAAGCATTAAAAGAAACAAATTCCTATTATGTAATTAATAGCATTATTAACAAAGGGTTATTTAATATTTTAAAATCTATTTGTATTGAAATTTTTAATTCAAGCTTGGGCAAAAAAAAATGGTTCTAGGATCGCACTGGAAGTTAATATTATACCACTGTACTGTACTGTTTGTATGTATATAATTGTAAATATACATTTGTGTTGAAAGTAGAATAAAATACATTAAAGTTTTCATTGTTCATAAATTTACATTAGAACAGTTAAAAATTTATAAATGGGCACGAATAATAATCAGTAAGTTAATCGAATAATATTAAATTTACTATAATAAATGCAATATTTTTAATTAGGAATCTCATAAATTTCGAGGGACGTAAAATATTACTATCTGACTGACATTTGCCCACCCTTGCTCTATTTTTTTTCAGTCGAAAAATTCATCTCGAACATGTACAAGGATGATTAATTTTCAAAATTACTGATTTGGAAATGAAATATACCAGTCCTGAGTACATTTGTATAACTAATAATTACATACATCTATGCTTTAGTATATATGTATATATACCTGAGTAAAAATTTATTGTAACCTATATATAGTACATTTTAGTCAAAAATGGATTATAAAATAGGACAGTAGAATGATCTTCTTACACACATGTGTATGAAACTATTTTTATGAATACATATATGTAACAGGAAAAAATTAATCCTCCGGTCACAAAATATTAAGCCCCCTATTGTATTTACGTGGCCGGGCTGGCTAGGCAAGAAGTAGCCTATGCTGCTAGACTAATTGAAAATGTTGAAGTCGGGCCACACTGAAGAGAAGCACAAGTCCCAGTAGAACTTAAAAGTTTTTAGTCAGAAGACCTTCATATGTTTCACAGTCAAAGGCAGAAGGTATAAATGAACATTGGAACACGTGCTGTATCAGGATTAGATCCCAGAGAGAGACGCAGAGAAGAGTTCTCAATAAAAAATAGCCTTGTTGACCGTTATTAAAAAGGAAAGGAAGCTTAGATCATTGAAAAGAGAACAAGGGACAGCTGGAAAATATGGGGAGTGGAGAGAAAATTTGTATTTATTGCAGAGAAAGCTTTAGAAAATGTGCTGGAAGAATTTAAATTCGAGGATACTTCTTTAACTGCGATACTTTGTGGCTGGAAAAATAGATTTGAAGGAATTAGAATGGGAGAGAAGAGAGATTTTATGAGATATTAAAGTGTAATAATTTTGATATATTACACACACACACACACACACATATATATATATATATATGTAGTATATTAAACATTTATCCTAATAAGTAAATAAACTATTTACCTCAATTTTAATATTAATGATTTTTATAACACTTAAAGGATTTTTATTTGTTACATTCTATATTGATCTTGTCGATTACAAAATAAAATTTAGCCCCTATCATTTAGATTGGCTGGTCTTACTGGAGAAAAAGAGAACCTAAATGATTTGTAGTCGTGACTCCATTAAAAAAAGCGAAGTTGAACGTAGTGGAACTTAATTTCATCAAGACTCAAAATAAACATCTTTGCAAGACAAAAAGCTTTGCATCGAATTCCCACGAATACACACTTATATCACAAATTTCGAACCCAACAGCTGGTGATCACTTGAGTTTTTTTTTCCTAAGATACCAACAGGTTACTCGACGTTATTGGTAGTCAGGATTGAACTTCATTTAAGTTAAGTCGAAAACAAAAATGCAGCAATTTAGATGTTGGAGGAGTGAAACTATTTTCCTAAGATATCTAGAAAATGTGGCCAGTGAGCAGAAAATTAACATTTATTTTAGAGTTAGTTTTGAGAGACGGCTTAAAAAGTATTTAAGTCGGCAAACACTTCTTCAAATCTGACATGATATGACTGGGAAATTAGGCATGAAAGAAAGAGAAAGGGTAGTAGTAGAATTCTAGACAGATATTTTAGGTGTAATAATTTATATAGGTGTATATATATATATATATATATATATATATATATATATACATATATACATACATATATATATATACGTATATATATATATACATATACCCATACATATACATATACATACATGTATACATATATACATATATATATATATTATATATATATATATATATATATATATATATATATATATATATATATATATATATATATATATATATATATATATATATATATGTATATATATATACATACATCTGTGTATGTGTAGATATGCACCCACACAGACAGATATATATGGGTAAAATTATTATAGCATATAAATATTACATTATAGTCACGAATATATTATGTAATATTGCAGTAAAATAATCCTCTTACGTCTAATGACATCGTAGTCCAACCAAATAGGGTGGTTTGGAGCAATGATGGTAGGAGAAGCTTAGAGATTAAAAGCGCAGTTCAACCATCGATATCCTTAATTCGATAAACAGCCTCTTATGAAAAGTATGCGTGATCCTAAATATCTTTTTCTTCTCATCCAAATAAAAACCAAAAGCAAAACCTTTTTCCTGCATCCTTATCTTCACGAAATCGATACGCCGCCTCAAGTGTAGGAGTTTGCGCACTCATTTTGCTTCAGGGGCCGAAGCAAGAAAAAAGTGCTATTGCAGAAGAAAAACTTGCGAATGCAATTTGGCCATTAAGAGTGTCTACGTGTCAGACCATACGCGTTAAACTCATTTTTTCTTCTTCTTCAACAAATTCCTATTTGTGGTGGAGGAAGATATGCTAAATGAGAAAAAGACGAATTCTGAGGAATATATTTCTCCGTCCATTTATTCCCTCTTTATTTCTCCAGTTTTCTCGCCTTATTTTCACACATACACATTTACAGTTGAGATATATTTATGCATTTGTAGCTGTTCGGAATCGGCTTTAAGCAGTAGGTCCCGATCTCATTAGCCCTTGTGTTGCAAAAAGTAGACTGCAGCGCTCCAAAGAAAACCCTCCCCTATATAATAATAACCTAAGTCATTTGTCCATCGGTCCTCGAATTTATGAAGCGGTTGGACCTGGAATGGGCAGAGGCATCCATATTCGATTCTTGATGAGTTAGAGTTAGCAAAATTCAAAGCAAGTAAAGTTTAAAGCGAATAACTTTTAGCTAGCATAATTGAAAAAGGGAACAATATTTATTAAATATAAAAGGTTAAATGGTTCCCCATACGGTCGTTCCAATAGTTGATGACAGATCATGTTTATTTCGATCGCTTTCGTATCTTATGTTTAAAACACAGTCTTTTAACAATGAACCGGAATGATTTGTAATCGGGATCTTCAATCTCAAAGATTTATTCAATCTTTGATTCAATCAATGTACATTGAACTATAGGAGGGGCATTCAAAAAGCCCCATGGCTGATCGCTGATCTAGCTCTCTCGCTGTTTGAGATTTAACTGTATCCCTCACTATTTGACGTCGCTTTCCGAGTATATGTTGAACTTCGGCAAATTTCGGATAATTTTCCCCGAACACACATCTTTGAACCAATTATATTCCGCGGTGTTCAAGCATCTATCTAAATGAATTCAACGTGGTTCTAAATTGCATTCAGAGTATCGGGAGACTTTAGAGGAGTATGAAAACAAATTATTGAGATAATTCTCAACCAAAAAAAACAAACCATTTTTTTAAATTTCCTTCTATAGTACTTTACAATTCTGGAAAATTAAAAATATTACTGATCCGTTATATGTCGGGCTATATGCTAGTATAAAACATTTGTACACACGTACACGAAATATCTATTTTCCGCACATAGGAAGCATAGGGCATGATAATAGCTGATGATAATAGCTGTAAAATTTGAGATTTTCACATACTTTTGTTTAAGTTCTCTCTTCTATTACGTGATTAAATCATTAATTCCATTTACTAATACTGAGAGATTTAGAAAATTGGAAAAAAAGTTATGAACCAATATGGTTTCGAATTAAGACTTCTATTTGGATAAAAAACTTATTTCTACTATTAACAATTATAACTCGATTTAGATTATTTTTATTAATATATTTTTTTTTGTGTAATTAGAAACATTTACTTTAAAAAAATTAATAGTTTGGTTATATGACAGTGACTGTTGTATGGGTTATTTTGAAAAACTTTAAAAATATTTTCCACATCTGAATTAAAGAGGTCAGTTATAAACCCTATTTAAAATGCGTTCAAATGTTATTTAAATTAAAATATTTTATATGGTATAGGAAAATCATTTATAGAATACCTTAGTTAAAGAAACAAACACTATAATCTTCTCCAATACGTTAGCGACAAGTTTGAAAATAGTTACAGCGAAAGAAAAATATGAAATAAAATAAAATTTACCGCCAAGATTTTTTTTAAATTCATTATAAAATAAAAAAGTTTTACTCTGTTTAGAATAAAATTTTCCTCAGAACATTAATAAGGGTTAGCCTTCTAATAATTAGTTCTGTTATTAGATGCAGTACAGTAAAATATACATGAAATACATACAAAGAAAAGAAAGAGAAAAATATAAAAGTCAATTTACACTCAAAATAAAACTTTTGACATTTGTAATTAAACTAAATAAAAGCCAATAATCTTTTCAGTCCGTGAACCTTAATTTTTATTAATACGAGATATGATTTTTATTTTGTAGCATGATAAAGGCAAAAAAATAACTTTTAAAACTTTTTAGTATTCTAAGAGGTTATAATTTGTTTTAAATTAAAAAGAAATTTAAATGTCAGATACCTTTAAAATTTTTAGTTTTCAGAATGAAAAAATATTTATCTGCAGTTTTATATAAAAATTCCTAATTTAAAAGTTCAGGTAAGTATATTTCTACTTTCTTTAATTTGATGTGCATTTTTTACATTATCCAAAAAATATACCACTCAAAATCGTAAACTTATGTAATTTTTTAAATTTTAGAGCGCTATTAAAAAATTTGTAGAACATGTTTTCTAAAAGGAACAGAACGTTTCATTTAGGGAAGATTAAAAGAAACATAATGAAGAAAGAAAAAAATAAAAGATAATGAAGATTTTATATCTGCAAAAATACAATGCTTCTTTAAATAAAACATTCAAGCAATTACAGGGGCTGATGTCGGGATAAAGAATCAATCAAAACGGACAAATGCGATTAGATGAGGTTTGGATTATATGAATTTAGAGTCTAAATTTTATACTTATAATAGCATTTTACCTTGTTAGTATGGTATTTCAAAAATATAGTTTTGCTAAAATTAAATAAAGCACAAAAATACTATGTTTTTGTATTAACTTCTTATATAACACACCAACATTACAATTTTCTGCTACCAATCTTGTGTTACCGAAAACTCAACATGAAGCCGAATAATAGAAATACAAAACGGATTTTTATGGATTTACACATAGGGTTTTCTAACTTATCTCTATTTCTTTATACACACACACACACACACACATATATATATATACTTATTTATTTAAATATATGTAAATGTGTATATATATATATATATATGTATATATGTATATATATATATATATATATATATATATATATATATATATATGTATACATATGTTTATATATATGTATATATATGTATATATGTGTGTGTATATATATATAAATATGTATATATATATATATATATGTGTATATATGTATATATATATATGTGTATATATGTATACATATATGTGTATATATGCATATATATGTATATGTATATATATATATATATATATATATATACGTATATGTGTATATATGTATATGTATATGTGTTTGTATATATATATATATGTATATATATATATATATATATATATATATATATATATATCTATGTGTGTGTGTGTATATGTATATATATATGTGTGTGAAAATAAAAATTTATTGGAAGATTTTTTAAAATATTTTTTTTAAATTTCAATATATGGAGTTCAGATGAGTGACAAGGTTAATCATGGGATGCCTGTTTACACTTTTCAATTTACTTTTTATTATATTTACCGTTTAAATGAAATAAAGTAAATCTCCAATGCTCTATCTAAAGCAAAGCTTCACAAACTGTACCCGAGAAACACTTGGGTTCCGAAACAAATTAGGAAATACTTAAAAAAATGAAAAGTAATTTTATCAAACATATTATAAATTTTAAAAAATAGATGTATTTTTCACGAACAAAATGGAACAAAATTTTAATGTGTTAAGGATGGTGTGAAAGTATGAAAGTAAAAAAAAAAAAAAAATGTAACAAATGTAATAATTCTAGAAGAACATATTGAAGATATGCAATATTTTGAATATGAATATATTTTCAGTTGAATTTATTATATTCATGTGTTTTCTATCTAATATCGAAAATTAATATAGGAAGAAAAATAAATGGCGAAATTTAATGCCGTGTAAGCTAAAATAACGAACCTAACTTTCATTATTAATGCTATTTTGTCATTATATTTTCTAAATATAGAGCTACAATATACAGCTGCAAGATAAATCTAGAGCGACGAATTAAATTTCCAATTTCGAATGCTGAAAAAGTTTGAGAACCTCTGGTCTCGAAACTCATTTATCTGTGGGCTTCACAAATATATAGTCACCGGATCAATATACCACCGGAGGGGTGAACAGGGAGGAATATACTATTATTTTCTCCCCGAAAACCAGTTTCGCTTTGGTTCTTTCCAAGAATCACAATAAACTCCCCCCCCCCAAAAAAAAAGAAAAATATATTCCAGGGATGTGGACAAAGAAAAAAAAGTACCTCGAGAAGCGAGCTCCACCTATCTGAGGTGTAGACCGTCTAAGCATTTTTTCTCCGGTAATATGAAAGAATGGGGGCAGTTTTAGGGGTATGGCATTGTTGACTGGCTGTCATGTGTTTTTTTTCTCTATCTTTGCAAGGTGACCTGATAAGAAATTTCTGAAACAGATTTTTATGGATTTACACATAGGGTTTTCTAACTTATCTCTATTTCTTTATACACACACACACACACACACACACACACACACACACACATATATATATATATATATATATATATATATGTATACATATGTTTATATATATATATTATTTAAATACATGTATATAAATGTATATATATATATATATATATATATATATATATATGTTTATATATATGTATATATATATGTATATACATATGTGTATATATGTATATATATATGTGTATATATGTATATATATATGTATATATATATATATATGTATATGTATATATGTATATATATATGTGTATATGTATATATATGTATATATATGTATATATATGTATATATATGTATATGTATATATATATATATATATATATATATATATATATATATATATATATAAACGGATAAATGAGATTAGATGAGCACTAGATTATATAAATTCAGATGATAAATTATATATTTACAGTAACATTTTACGTTGACCGAAATGGTATATCGAAAAGATATTTTTATTAAAAAAATTAAAGCACAAAAAATACTTTTATATTCACTTTTTTAATAAACATAAGACACCAACTTTAGAATTTCGTGCTACACTCGAGTGTTATCGAAAACACAATAAATTTTGAAGCCAAATACAATATAACGAAACACATACAATACAGCCAAATACTACCTTTTAATATCTAAACATATATATGTAACCACACACACACACACATACATATATAAATATGTGTATAGCTATCAATATATAATTCGTAATTATAAATTGCTGCCCATTAGGATTAGTCAACTAAATATAAGCTATAAATATTCTGAATATTAAATAGCCTTTTTGAAGAATCCAAAATAAAAATGTGTATAATAAGATGTGTATAATAAGAGATGGAACATATAGTTTATATAAAAGAGGTGCAACTTTAAAATTTAGTACAATAAAGGGACGATTAAAATTGATACATGTAAGTTCTCCACATGTAGGTATATCTCAATATTATCTCTATATCTAAATTTAGTCTACTGTATTAAAAGGAAAGATATTTTATGTTTGTCCGGAATAACCCCCCCCCCCAAAAAAAAAACAACTTCTGAATAAATAGTAACAAAAATTTTTTACACTTTTTTTAGAATATGAGAGAGCTAAGACTCATTGCATCTCAAAAAATATCTTATTTTCTTTTTTTAAAAAATGTAAAAAATATAATGACTAAAAATATAATGTAAAAAATATAATGGCTTAGCTGTATAATATTCGCTTTCCAAGCGGTCGGTACAGGACTGCCCGCTTAGAAGGTGTATGTCTCGAGTTTAAATGTGCTATTCATTTTACATAATTGTTATGTGTTAGATTCAAAACAGTTTTTATTGCTGCGAGCAAGTGAATCGAGAGCTAACAAATTTTAAAATCTGTTACTTTTTTTTTTGGGGGGGGGGAGTGGCGGGTTAAACTTTAATTACCCTGGTCGAAGACTTGGTGCAAAATGGCTTCTTAGTCATTTTATGTAATTGTGCTATGCTGTGTTAAAAAGTTTTTATTGCTGTGAGCAAGTGAATCTACAGCTAACAAATTTCAAAGTCTATTCTTTTTTTTGGGGGGGGGGGTAAACTTTAATTACCCTGGTAAAAGGCTTGGTGCAAAGTGGCTTCTTAGTTATTTTATATAATTGTGCTATGCTATGTTAAAAACAGTTTTTATTGTTGCAAGCAAGTGAATCGAGAGCTAACAAATTGTAAAATCTATTATTTTGGGCGAGTGGGGGTTAAACTTTAATTACCCTGGTCAAAGGCTTGGAGCAAAGTGGCTACTTAGTCATTTTATAATTGTGCTATATTTTGTTACAAACAATTTTTATTGCTGCTAGCAAGTGAATCTACAGCTAACAAATTTTAAAGTCTATTCTTTTTTTAGGGGGGGGGGAGGTAAACTTTAATTACCCTGGTCGAAGGCTTGGTGCAAAATGGCTTCTCAGTCATTTTATATAATTGTGCTATGCTATGTTAAAAACAGTTTTTATTGCTGTGAACAAGTGAATCTAGAGCTAACAAACTTTAAAATCCTTTTTTTTGGTGTGTGTGTGTGTGGGGGGTTAAACTTAAATTACCCTGGTCGAAGGCTGGACGCAAAGTGTCCAGTATTAGTATGAGAAATAGCTATGTTTGATACACCAACCTTTTTATTTTCGGGCAAAGTTTTAAACTAATTTTAAAATAAAAGTTAAATATACTCCAAAAGATTCATGCATTGCATACTCTTATTTGTGACTCACAACAGATTTCTATCAATATGACTTGTAAGAACATACAGCCTCAAGTTTCCAAACCTATTTGCTTAACTATTTATGGCAAACAAGTAAACGGACACTACTTAGTATTAGTGTTATTGTAATAGTAGAAGATGACAGAAAAGGGATGTATAGGCAATAATTAAGAACTATGCCTAACAATTTAAAAATTTATAATTTTTATTAAAAATTATGTTTTAGAGAATCAGTTCTGATTGTGTTTTAAAACATATATTGTCTAAAAACAATATATGTTTTAAAAAGTTTAGCTAAAGATGTGCATTCTGAATTAATCTGTGATCGCTAAGAATCGGAATAATCTTTTATTCCACAATTGTAACTATATCTATGTTCCAGAACATAACAATAGAATATGATGCACAATCCTTCATGTTTAAAAAGGAATAAAAAATTACAATTTTATCAACACTTTACAGTTGAAGTGTAATATAAAATGTTGATGTTTACTGTAGTTTTAATCTTAATCAAACGATGTTTAAACTTTTCATTTGAAAGCTTTCAAGCAATCTACTTTCAGAATTCAAAGGAGTATTTCACTAGGTGGTCTAAACCTACAAACGTATTTAATACCACATCATTCTCTTTTTATGATATATACATATTTCTTCGTGAAAGTAATTTAGTAGCAGATGAAAGGCTTTAGGTTTTTCTCAAGTTCGTGAGAAATTTTATGTTCTTTATCCGAATTGTTTCGATTTGAGTTGCACCGTGAGAAAATATACGAGAAAGGAAGGTGGGAAAATGCAATGGAATTCAGCATTAAAGAATTTAAAAGAAATGTTTTTTATGCAGTATGATTAATCATATGTTCTTGCATATGTAGAATTTTTCTTTCTGTGTATGGCAATTGTTATCTACTAGGCAAACGACTCCCTGATGAGATTTATAATATAAAAGTTTTTTTTAAGTATAAGGGCAATATTAACTTTTTGCGACCGAATAGTTATCAGGTACGCCCTTTTTATTAGAAGTTGTATGGTCATTACTCATTTAGTTTTATTTCGCCTATGCTTACAACATACGAGTGTAATTTTACGTTTTTCCCTGCCCCCTTACGATAGCAACCGCACCCCTAAAGAAGCTATTTGATCCACCCCTGTAGCCATGGAAAACGCCCATCATGTACCATGCATGTGCAAAATCTTGTCACGTTCTGATGAGAATTTCATAATACACTTTCTCATAAAAAGCACTTAAATAAATTGAGTCAAAACAAAAAATAATTTTACTAACAAACTTTTTTCAGTTCATACAATGACAAGCTAAAATTTCAGCACAGTACAAAAGTTTCTCTCACGATGATTAAAAACTTAAAATAATTCAAAAATGATTATGTACTTGAAAAGCTTCTGAAATTGTTTTAAGGGAATAGCTTATATTACAAAGCGAGTTTGCGAATTATTAACTTATAATTATGAAACTGTACACATGTACATTAAAGTAAAACTATTTTACCTACATTAATTTTTTTTTATTTTTAAAAATAGTTTCGTAATTTAACCTTTTGTACCCTAACAAATTCGAATTAAAAATATATATACTTATTGTAAACAAAAATAATTCTAAATAATAATAAAAAATTAAAACATAATAAAATTTATTGATAAATATATGTAATTTTTATAAACATAATTTACAGATTATTTACATTGTAAATTTTTTTCATAAAACATATTTCTGTAGAATTTGAAATTATCTTTGTGAGAAATCAACTTTTGCGCGATTTTGTACTCTTTTTCAATTTTAAAAATCCAGAGTTTATTTCAGTCGTAATCATTTATAACTGATCTATTGATAAAGGAAAATTTTGATGCGATAATTAAATTCAGCATTACCAACTGGTACTGATTTTATGAGCAAATTAAGTTAATTGTAGTGTTGAAATGTAGTAGCAATAATCAACAAAATCATCTTCAAATTAAAGTCCAAATTAAAAAATTCTTGTTAAAATTATGTTCAATCAAGCAGTTTATGTAATTTTCACAGTAAACTTAAGCTCAATGTGAAAATTACATGAACTTTTGGGACGTTGCGTATATGCAACAGGATAAAATAAAGGGTTAATTTTATATTCTTTCAAGCCTTTACTAAACATCCTAATCTACTACAATTCCAAATATTCATTAAAACAAATTTCTGTATCAATTCAGAATACATATAGATTTTTAAAACTAAATTTAAATAAGAAAAGTTCCAATTCTTATTCAAAATTCAACATATAGTCGTAAAAGTTTCGATCAATTAATTTTCCAATAATCGACTACCGAAGTAAGTTCAAAATATATTTTAAAGTTACAGCAAAACAAAATTAGGAGAAAAAAATTTAGAATAACATCATAATAAACATTTTAAAAATTGGCAAAAAATGTCAAAACATGAAATTAAAAATTATCTGATTTTTAAATTTCTTTAATGCGATTGATCTAGTTATTTACAATTTATATAAGCATAAAGTTTCATAACCTTAGGTAGATAATTTACATATATATCAGTGAAGTCTTCTGTCCCTTGAAATGTATTAACTAAAATGCCAATCTGATAATAGCACCACAAATATTAACTTCAGATTGAAAAGATGATTTATACATTTCGTTAAGCAAATTTAGAAACACAATGCCTATCACGATTTTAATATGTCGTGTTTAATGTCAAGGTACGTGAGGTAAAAGATAAGTTATCAAGGCAAATTTTGTTACCCTTACATTTAGACACTAAAACAGGAGAACTAAAATATTCACCTTAGCTTATCTTTTTATTTTCAAGAACATTTCAAGATAAATGTATCTGGTGAGTCATAACATCTTTCTATCACTCTTTTTACGATTTTTAAACTATTAAACAGAATTTTTTTTATAGTGGCAACAGCTGCGAATGCGGTTGTAAAGAGCGGAAATGTTTCTCCAAACTGGTTTTCTGAAATAGTTTTTAACTTTACAGTATTCTTT
Source organism: Pardosa pseudoannulata (assembly GCA_032207245.1). Classification (NCBI taxonomy): domain Eukaryota; kingdom Metazoa; phylum Arthropoda; class Arachnida; order Araneae; family Lycosidae; genus Pardosa; species Pardosa pseudoannulata. Next base: position 31,701,383 of record CM063498.1, read on the forward strand.
ATATCGGAGGGTACAGTATTAACAAGCACAGATGAGTCAGAGATGATTTTTTGCTTTTGGTTTTTGGAAGTTCTTTGTGGTTTTGTTTTTTCTTTTCACTCCATTTGCCAAAAGGTGATTAGAACTTTATTCTTCACTTGCTTAGAAAAAATAACAGACACATGTATTTCGTATTTTTGAAACAGCTTATGCGTTTAGAAATTCCTATTACAGAATGAACAGGTATTTTTAAGACGGGAAATAGTTTTCGCAAGATAAAACGTTATTTACAATTCTGCGTGTAATATTGCCAATACTATACGATTTTTTTTACTATTATTACAAGCATGAGTGCAATTTATTTTATTATTATCTCAAAGTTAAGAAAATAAGTGTAGTATTTTCCTAATGATTAACAGAACGTAGTGTATACAATTTAAAAAATAACGATTTAGTTTTATGACAATAAAAAGATAACAATTGCAAAAGGAAATAAAGTGTATTTTTATTTCCAATTTCCTTATATCTCTGTACAGTATTAACATTCACAGATGAGTCATAGACGATTCATTCCTTTTTTTCCTAATTCTATTCTGGGTTTTGCTTCCATTTTGTTTTAAATTTTTTTTCACTATTCGAGAAAAGAAGACGATTAAATCTGTATGCACTGCTCGCTTTAAAATCAGCTACAAATAAAAGTATTTTGTATTTTTGAAAGAATTTATGCATTTAAAAGTTCTCATTAATGAATGAACAGATTTTTTACGAAATAATTTTATTTTTGAAAAAAAATAAAGATATGGTTTTGTATGGAATATTGCCAAGATTGTGAGCTTTTTAATTACTATTTCTAACAACCAATGTAATTTCTCATATTAGTTTTCTTTAATCTTACCTTTTAAAAAAGTGCTAAGAAAAGGAGGTGGGGTATAGTTTATTGTATTAAAAATTATTCCTATAGTTAGAAAACATGACAGTTTTGTTTATATAAAGATGAAACGGTATCATTACTGACATGAAATTGTTACTTTAAATAAAAAACCTTTCTAAGACATACCATCTTAAAAGTAACATTATTGTATTAGCAGTTACTGTTTGAACTTGAAGTTTTATTTCAAGGTGTATTAAGTATTTCACATCATACATTTCAATGCATTTTTCAGGTTGATAACTGAATCGATAGAACACTCTTTAGATATCGGATTTGATTTGGTTTGGTTTGGAGCGTTACAGTCTACTATTTTGCACACGAAGGGTAATGAGAACGGGACCTACTGCTTAACGCCGACTCCGAACAGCTACGAACATCCATGCATAGTGAGATTCGAACCCACGAACTCCGGTTCCGACGATCAGCGCCCTAACCAATCTGCCAGCGCTCGACCTTTAGATGTCGGAATCTGAAGCTTTGAAATCTGCTTCTGGCTTGGATGTTCATATCCGTTGGGAATCCGGTTTTAACTTAAAGTTCCACATCAAACTAGACCACTTTTCTTACTTGATTATAGTTAAGTCTACGTTGTAGTTAGTTAACGTTGTAGTCTACAACGTTCACTAAATTAATTGTGCTCAAGATAGGTTTGGTTTGAAGCTCTACGGTCTACTTTTTGCAATACGAGTTCTAATGAGACCGAGACCTACTGCTTAAAGGCGATTCCAAACAGATACGAACATCCATGCCACTGTGGAATTCGAACCCCTGAACGCCGGTGCTGAAGTATAGCGCCTATGCTGATCAAGATGTAAGCCCGGTTCAATGTGGCTTTGTATTGAAATTAATATCTAGAGATTTGTCGTAATATTATCAAGTTCTATATATACTTGCCATAAATAAATTATTTATAAATATGGTGGCATGTATGCAAAAAAATCCATAGTTAATATAGTCAGACCTGTACAAAAGTACTTTCCAACAAATGAAACTAAATATGTTAAGTGAATAAACCAGGTGACTTTAAATATACGAAACACGTAAGTAATCATAAAATCTACGATAAGTTGCCTAGATGCAATAGCAACTATAACAGTATAATTTATGTTCTTTACTAAAGTTATAAAAAATTCTTTGTTTTTTTTTCTTTGTCTTGTTACCTATAACTTTTCAACTGAAATAAAGCACAGGTGGGAATGGTGCCAGAGGTTCCATCCTTTGGAAAAGGTCATTTTATGGTTAGAAAGAAAAATAAATACTTCCATAAATAGAGAACGAAGGCTAAAGATGTATAATATAAAAAAAAGATAATGGAATGGGTTTCATTATGAGGAAAATATAATAATCAATTTAATTATGGTTCTAAATCTATATAATTTCAACGCTCTCAAATTCACTGATGTTCTCGTATACATAAACATATCATTAAAATAATTTATATCAATTTTTCAATTTTCTTAAGTTGAAAAACACTTAGGGGATTAAGCGTAAATATCACAGGTGGATAAATATTGCTGGGAGAATTCATTTCATGGCTATTTGAATGACAGAATGCTATTAATATTTTGAAATGCAGTGAACCCACGCCCTTGATAATGTGAAGTGTAGCAAAATGATGTGTATATTCTTAAAAAATAAGAATGTTGATTCACCTCTAATAGCTAGAACAATTCACCATATGAAAAAGCCAGTGGAATAAAAACATGGTGATGAAGGTAAAAAATTACTAAGAGAACAAATTTAAATGTAAAATATGGTTTTATATAATTTGGCAGTACAGTGTTGTGTTCTGATCCCTAAACTATTAATGAAACCACTATCTATTTCTTAAAGGTGAATGCGAAAGGCTACGTAATATCCAAGGCAATTAAAACTATTTCGTTTCGACAGCGGCTTACCTGTTTTTCTACAATCTGGAAAGACAGTGAGATATTGAATTGAAAATGAATAAACCATAGCATTTTGAACGAACATTTAAATCTTGGTTTACAGCTATTCAACGATTCAAGAAACGTTGACAAATCTTCAAACTTAATTAGAAGAAATATCATTTCTAGATTTTTCCGGACTAATGATTAAGTAGGCAGGGCGCCTCCAACTATAAGTGATTAGAGAAAGGAATTTCATCGTTGGCATTTCGTGCCAAGACAATTTTTCGAAATGTTATAAAAGTACTGAAAGTTAAGTGGTCCCAAGCATGCTACAAAATTAGAACACACGCGAGGGGCAGAAAAATCCTGAAGTCATTCCAAGAGTCAAAATATGATCGGGGGGCAATGGTTGGATAAATGCAAGTAAAAAGTATTTAGGTGAAAAAATAATCAAACCCACAATAATTTTACGCAAAATAAATAAAAAACGAACTGCAGTCAGATAATTGTGGTGATGAATCAGCATTTTTAGATCACGTAGAAATTTTTTTTTTAAACTGCGAAATGCTTCGAGGCGTTATTAAATGTATGTTTAACCATGATAGCATCACTAACAACATTTATACAGTAATTCTTTGAAGAAAACTGAAGATTAAACTAGTTCAGAAAATAAATTCTGTAGAGCTCTTAGCTGAAACTATTTTTTTTTTTTTACTATATTTAGGTTAAAGATGAGAGTCATATATAGCGAAAATTGACCGACTACTTTAGAATATTTTCTATTTTTCCTCTCCCTTCTGGAATTCCTTTCCCCTGACACATCACGGTTAGGAAACCACTTTCCCTACATTCTATTTTTGTGCATATCCAGCATTCAGAATGTACATTTCAAAAACGATGTATCGACCCCTGAAGGCACTTCAAAACAAGAAATTGTAAAGATGGATTCCAGACGTATTTGGGGGCGTTTGGCTTTCTTTATTGTTAAAAATTGAGGAGGTACGGTTGCGAAATTGGAAAGAATTCTAGAAATCGATAAAGCTGATACCGAACTATGGAACAAGTCTTCAGAGGTTTGTTATGTCAAATCTGTAACAAGTTCCCATGCAGGATTCTGAAAGGAAAGTTATTCAGCAATGTTGTAAATTTAAAACTTAGCATTTTATTTCATTCTTTTTTTCCAAGAAATTTCTTGTAAAATTTCGTAAACTTCTACTCAGTGAAGGAATTTAATTTTAGGTTATATCCTTTGGTTGAACTTTCTGGAACTAACTGATATTTGTATTTATACATTAGTTATGTATAGAAGTTAATACAAGTGGTCAACATAGATTAACTGGTTTTATTGTAACTAGTAGTAAACTGACATGAGTAGATATAACGGGAATTTAACCACTTAATGCACAGTGTTTTGAAAAAGGCCGGCCGAAAAAAAAACAATTTTTTAGTGTAAAAAACACAATTTAGAACTTTATCTTGCCAACAAAATTACATAAATATAAAAATAATCAAAATTTTTATTGCAATTTTGAATTTTGATAATATTGCAGAAAATAGTCGAATATTGTAATATTCCCCGCACATCGACTTTTTTATCTTTCTTTTCAAATTCTCATTTCAGAGTAAACATTATTATCAGTAAAAAGTATTTCGAATTATCAGTTTGGCCAGTTTAGCGTGCTCGAGTTAACTCGAGCGTGCACGGTAAGGGGTTAAGGGAAATTATCAATGCAAAACATAACATAAATCCATCAATATCCCCTTAATATTTTCATGTTCGTATTTCACAAAAAATAAAATTTCCTTGTTAATCTATATACATTTCATGTACTTAAAATCTCAATTATTATATTGCGTAAACCTGAAAAAGTCCCAAAATTACATTACCTAATTTAACAAGCTAAATACTTCTTTTGTAAAAGCCGTTTATGATATTTTTTATTAAATTTCCTGTTTGTTTTCATTATAAGTCTCTAAAGTATCTTTAATGGGCATTAACCCTCTAAGTGGTTTGCACGTACAATTCTGCCAGCTGTCAGACAATTTTCGACCTCCAAAAAAATTTTAAAAATAGATGTATTGTAGATGTATTGTACAGTGTTTTCCCCCATGAAATTATGAGGTAGGAGGGTCAGGTCGATTGTTTAGGAAATTCACCCCTCTTTGACTGATATTTATTGAGGGATGCACCCCTACTCTCTGAGGAACAAAGATGCTAATAGCTTCTCATGGCTTTGTCAATCCATATTTCGAAGTATTTCGTTTGCAGTAACATATATATCTCTAACTGCACCAGTGAAATATCTTGGATGACTTTAGTAAAAAATGAATAATTCTCAAAAAAATTTTTTGTTCGTACTTTTAGAATACATTATTCCTTATGTGATGATCTTCGAGACTTGACGAGCATTATGTGTATTAAAAATTAACAATCAATAATGTCTATTTATATATCTATTTATAACCGGAAGTAAAGGGACAATAACGAGGGTGGGGCAAAGGGTGAAGTAAAAAATCATAGAACACTTTGGTCACTGACACAATAAAGCTTTAGCGTATTTTTTGGAGAATTTTTTTCCCTGATGTGTTCCACTCGGAGGGTTAAATAGTTGGATTTCTATATAAGAATGAAGGAGTTAATGCTATGAGATGGATCTATTTAAATTTTAAATTAACCCGGATTATGTCAACTGAAATATTTTTTTAAATAAAAATTTTTTCATATCACTGGTTTTTAAACATTTTATCAAGTTACTTGAAACTTTTGAGTAAAAGCTACGGATGGAATTTGTTCCAGAGGTAAATGCTATGTATTGGTAAGTATATATCATACTCGTATTCTAACATTGCTACTTGATTCCAGAACACAATTTTTGAACGATACCGTCTAACCGTAAAGAATCTTATACGATGCAACATTATTCGCCACGTGTAACAGATCAAACCACAGCAGCTCATTGATATTCGGTCAGTGTACGCTGTTAACCAACAGCAGTCAGGCTCCACTGCCTGTAAACAACGTCAAGAAGTTAACTACAGCGTAAACTGCAAAGGAGGATTCATTATTAACCAAACACTCCTTATGATAGATGTTGAAATTTTCAATGTTTTTTATGACAATTGAGACTTGAATTTATGACTTTAGCAACTATGTAATAACTCTAGAACACGCTCCATTGAAACACGTTACAACTAAGTAGTATGCATTTGAGGACAGCCGTAGAAGTGCGTGTAATACTAGCAAAACTGGTAATTTCAAAGTTATTTTAAAACCACAAAAACAGATAGACACGTTTTCGTTTCATTTCAACTACGCTAGTTTTTTGGCTTCCTGTTGAAATTCAAATTGAGCAACTTAGTCTCTTTGAGATGAAATAACACAACTGTTCATCTTTTATGTAATAATAGAACAGGCTTAAGGGCAACATTTAGATAAAGTGATATTTTTCTGAAAATCAAAATTAGATGAAAGTCACTGATATGCAAAATTTGTTTTTTCTAAAAATATTAAGTTCAATTCCAAATTCTTTTACAAAATACTTAAACTTTTAAAATATATCTAACGATACTTTAATGAAATATTTTGAATAAAAAGTGACCTCTAAAAGTATTAATTCCCAATTTTAGGTTAATGACGAAAGAATAAACAAAAAATATAAGAAGATATAAAAAATTAAAAGTATGCAAATCTATGTAAAACCTAATAAATACGAAAGCATGCATTATTCATTAAAAATAAGTAGAAAGTTATACAAGAATATTTTGGCGTGTATGAGAACATTGGTTTATTTTATTTTTTTTAAGTAATGAGAAATATTTACTTTTAAAAATTAATGGCTGTGAGATATGGCAGTTGTAGGGTTTTTTTTTTAAATTTAAAGTATTTCACATTTTTGATACAAACTCTTTATTGAATGCGTTCAAATGTTATTTAAATAAAAAAATATTTTTTTATATAAGAAAGTCATTTATAGAATACATTTTTTTGAAAAACCAAGCATTATAATCTTCCCCTATACGTTAGTGACAAGTAAAAATAGCCACAGCGAGAGAAAAATATGAAATGAAATAGCATTTTTCTCCTCTAAGCAAAAGAAAAAAAAAATAAAACGTAATAGATTAATCAAGAACCAAAATTCTGGTAGCAGAAAACTCTACTTAAAATTAAATTCATCGTTTTCGTTCTCTGGTGACTTATTTTCTGTTTCGGAGTCAATATTACATTTATTTCGTACGTCCAGTTGTTTCGGGAAAATTCCAAAACTTTTTTTTTTCCCTCTCGTACTCAAAGTTCCGAAAACTCCCGAAGTTCGCTTTTAATGGGGAAGAAAAAGTCGATCCAGTCAGAACCGCTCCCCCACTCCCCCACCCCACAGATGTCAGCGTTCCCTAGATAATTGTTAAAAGCTTTAAAAAGGGGCAATCGATACTGTTGCCACTTCTGAAGGGACGTGAAATAATTTTAGAACATTTTTATGATAAACGATATAAAAATATTTTTATCTTCTTACATTCAAATAAATAACTGTACCCAATATCGAGCTGAAACCATGTTGGCAATGGTCTCATTTTCAGAAAACTTTCGCAGGATTTAATTGATAAAAAGTATTTGTTATCGATGATTTTTTTAGCGACCTGCAGCTTTAATAATATAATGTTGATACGGTGTTTTTTCAGAAGAAATAATGGATAACTGAACTAATAGGGCTACACAGAAAGAATATTATCTGAAAAAGGTATGTCTAAAAGATACATCCTCTCCAGATTTATTGTTGTTTCTTAGTTATATTAAATATTCTTTATCTTTATTAACTGCTATGAATAGTTACGAAACCCTTTGTTTTCAATGTCACCTATTTATCTTCAATAGATTAGTCATCTTCTGTGCTTTATGTAACTGCAGATCTCATACAATAGCTACTTAACTTGACAAACGCAGTAAACCTTAATGATAAAATTCGAGGTACTGGAAAGCTATACGACTAAAAGTATGAAATCAAACTCATTGCGCTCGCCTAATACAAAAGAGCCCATTTTCAAGACCAATATATTTTAGCGTTGTTTTATTTATTTCTTTTTCCAGTATTCTTTGTTCGTAAAAATTATTTCAAAATTTCTGGATATATTTTACAATGATGACAGTTTAATCATTATTATGATGCTAAGAGTTAAAAATCATATAGAAACATTTATGAAACCTTAAAGAGATCGGGATGTTAAAATTTTGTTCCAAAGCATTTCTTACGAGTTTAGGGATTTTACGTTGTTTCAAAAGATTCTAAAAACGCGACCTTAGAAAATGCTATCCTCATTAAAATTTAAAAGCAATCAAATTTCCTTACTGAATAATTTAAGTATAAAATAAAATTACATAAGTTTTCTTGGGTCTTATTCACATTCAAAATGATTCTAAAAACAAGCATTTTAAAGCAGTCAGTTTGCTTCTCCCGAAGAAGTTATAGCAGATATATGCTATTGTATTTCAGCCATTTTTTAACGGAAAATATGCGAATATTTGAGGATTTCTCAAAAATAATTATTTCAAAATTTTGAAAAACAATTTTTTTTTAATTTTAAAGAATTTTCATGTTTAACTATAAAATGGTAATCGTCTTTATCGAAAGCATTGCTACAAAACTTTATGTAAAACAAACTGAAAATGACATAGCGATGTATGGAACAATGCAACATTGCTTTGTGTGAAAACATTGCTTTTAGAGTTAGAGTGAAATATAACCTTTAGTAACTAAACATTCTCGAATTTATAAAAAAATCTCCTAGTATATATGAATACAGTAGTAAGATGTAAAATTATTCTAAAAAATTAAAACAAAAAATTTATTAGCAAAACAGCGTACTTTGTTAAAACATAAATTTATGTTTTTATTACAGATGTTAACTTCTCCTACGAACAAAGTGCTTAAAACTATCTTTGTCAAAAATCTACTGCTGGCGACTCCATATTAAACAAATCTAACAAATCGAAATTATTTCGAAATTGTCAAAATCCAAATAAAACATTTGAATTGAAGAAAATACATTTCATCGAAATTAACAATTATTTCAAAACTAATCGCGTGCATCTGATCAAACAATAAATCACGCTTTGATACTAAAAGTTATCATTTGTTACGGATTCAACCAGAAAATTTTGTTAATTTCAGAAATGAAGATTAGCAGTAATTAACTAAACCGTCTGTGAAGCTGACTGTAAAAATGACATTTATTTATGAAATATTTGCAACACTGTGAATCAAATTTTTCACAAAAAGTGCTTTAAGAACGTTTTAGGTAAGTAATAAAGCTCAGTTTCTAGTAATCCCAAAAGAGTTCAGCATACATACAATTTCATAGACAGTCATAATCAAGTTACAGAATTATTATTTTAAGCGAGAATTTAAGCTTTAATTACTTTACACCTAGCAAATAAAAATCTGGAGCCCTAAATTTAAAAAAAAATTACTTCCTTAATTTGAAAGAAAATTTTCATTAAAAAATCGTTATTTCAGAAGAATATGAATAAAATTTAAATAAATCTCAACATTGTATTATCAGTGGAGAGGAAATTTAATCACTAGCCTCTAATAATGAGAAACAAAAAACTAAGAATATCACACATATGTTTGAGAAATAAATTAAAAAGGCGTTCCGTAATGAAGATGTGGGGTAAAAAGGGAGACAGAATAACAAAAGAATAATTAACGATGTCAGGAATGTGATTCTTTCAGGAGAACTACTGGTGTTGTGCCAAGTGCAAGAAAAATTTATAAAAAGGAAAGGAAGAATTATTTCGCTTGAAGAAAATTCAAACATAAATCAAATTTATGCATTATTCTTTCTTTCTATTTAAAAAATATAGTATTCATTTTGGTTTTGTAGAACTGAAATACGAACCATTCAAATAGTGAATGTATTTTGAAGTTATACATTCTAATGGGAATTATTACAAAGTGAAAAAATTCTTTTTACAGCTGTAACACTGCTATACGGATAAAACTTAATGTACTGCCGTAATAATTATCAAAACTTAATTTTTATTAATACTTAAAGGGTTTGGTTTTGTTTGGAGTGTTAAGGTCTACTTTTTGCAACACGAGAGCTAATGAGACCCGGACCTACAGCTTAAAGCCGATTCCGAACGGCTACGAACATCCATACCACTGTGGGATTCGAACCCACGAACTCCGGTACCGAAGGCCAGCCCCCTAATCAATCGGCCATCGTTCGGCGAATAATACTTAAAGGGAAAAGTAAAAGAAAATATCCACTATATTGCGGGTGGTCTGTTTGGTTTACTATTCCAGTCTTTTAATTATTTTTTATTAAAATTTAAAAAAATAATTCTGAAATTTACTAACAAAAACAATCAAAGAGGTAGTAGAGGCTTAATTACATCTGAAGGCTGATTAAATGCTGATTTGAAATTCTGATACCTGGACTAAGTGAAGCGACATGCATTACAAATATTTAAAAATAATTTTTCTTATAAAGATTTTAAAATATTTTATTTGATATGCATATTATATTTTTTTAAATTGGCACTATTTTATTGGCAGTTTTCCCTGACGTTAATTATTGTAAGAATCATACAAAAAGTATCATATTAGGTAGATATAAATTAATCCAAAATAAATAAATACTGGATATAGTCTCCTGATCAGTAGAAATACTCCAAGCTTAGAAAAATATATTCATTGAGTCAACTCTATCGATTTTGAAAAACCTTAATATTAAACCTTAGTGTTTTACTTTTATCCGTAATACAACTATATTTATGGTAATATATTAACATTTACATAAACATATTCTATACACAAATCAAAATTCTGCATTCAAACATACACATGTAGAATTGATGTATTGTTATCGTTAATGCATGATTATCTATCTAAAATAAAAACTATTCTTATGTTTTCACTATTCTATTTGTAAATCAGAGATCACCAGTTCAAACTCAAGGTCTTACAATTTATAACAGGATATTAATGATATTTTGCTAACATTTTTTGCAAATTTCTGATAATATTTTTTTTTAGGCTTATT
>CM063498.1:31714706-31767206 GCA_032207245.1 Pardosa pseudoannulata
ATGTGATTCTAATCATCAAATCTTTGACCTTTTTGACAGCCAGTTTTCATCAAAATATGCAAATTGACTGTCAGGGAAGTCAAAGTGACTAATACATGTTTTTAGGTGTAATATTTGTACAATACATACAAATAAGTAAGAGAAAATTGTTAAATAAACCACAGGAGATATAAGGAGCAAGGCACTAGAATCTATTTCAGATGAGTAGTTTTTAGAAAATATATGCAACGGCGTGGCTATACTTTACTTGTCTTTAATAAGAACAAGTAAAGAAAATGTAAAGGGTATATAAATTAAATTTTTTTTACACACAGAACCTGTGATAAGATTTTTTAAAATGTGAACTGCCCACAAAGTTAAAAACTGAGAACCTACAATGAAAATGTGATGTTTACGACTTTGATAAAAACTTTAACGCTTAGTTTATTCTTATTATAAACAGTAGAAAAAATATAAACAACATCTTTTATTATTATAAAAAATATTTAAAATTTTAAAAGTAACAAGGTACAAAGACACTGAGGAAATGAAGCTTGAAATGTTTATTTTTTTTATTTTTGCTTTGAACAAACGCTTGAGGCATTTTCCTAGTTTTAAATTCTCAGTTTTTAAAATTTTATGATTTTTTTACATACTTACATTACTTTAATTTAAATTGCTTATTTTTTACAAATATTATTTGGCAGTTGTATTCAAAGTAAATTTATTGTATGTATAATTTTTCCTGTAGGAATTCATGCATAATATGACAGAGAATAAATGAGAATTCAATATATTTATGCAGAACAAAATCGATGTCGTGTTCTGAATTAGCTTTTGAGATGTAAATCTCTTCACTACTGTTAAGTGTTTCTCCCAGTTATAACTCACTTCATCACGCTTACAAATTAAATGAAAGGGAAAAAAATGTCATAAAAGACGTTAATTTGACACTGACAAATGAAAGATAAATTACAAGAGAGGGAAAAAAACCGGAAAGAAAGTGACAATAAACAATGGAGGCGAAAAAAAGTAACAAGTAAAAGAACATTCACTTTCTAAAAATCTGTCATCGAACGTCAAGGAGAGAGGGCGAAAAAAAAAGTGAATTTCATAATCTGCAAGTAACGCTTCTGAGCACAGTAGTTCGTTTCACAATCTACCTGATCAATTGGTCGGTGGTGAAGTAAACCCGAAACAGCCACAAATGAGAATGATTACTTTTCGATTTTTTTTTCTTCTTTCTGTTTCTCTTCAGCGCGTGTTCAGCTCCATTATGGTGCAATGGATGGAAAGTGACACCGTACGGAACTGCCGAACAACATTAAAGGGACAATGACATCCACAAAGTGCTGAAAAATAATTTAACGCCCGATTTCAGCCCAGTTCAAATTTTTGTTTAGGACGCCGAGGCTTTAATGAGCCATTCGAAGGGAAGAGTCTAATTTACGACACTCTCTCCAATCTGTAAAAGTTCGATGCCCAGAAACCACCATCGAATGTCAGGCTTGAATGTAGCGAGGGGGGAAGAATAAAAATAATTAAACTTCGCCGACATTTAACGCCTCAGTTTAGAGTTACAGCTGAAGAAAAAAATAAAGGAAGTATTACGTATCATTTTCCCTCTTCTCAAAACACAAGTTCGGTAGTTTTCATTATTATTAATCTGATTTCATTCAGACAGAGAAACACTTTTTTTCCCTCGAAGGTTACTATGCAGAACGAAAATTAAGATTACAGGAAATTACACCAACTCAATGACTACGCTTACTTATTCAGATGGTGTTTAAGATTCTACTCTCCAGGAAGCTGTGGTTTGAAAGCAATAAAATCGGATTCTGTGTCGTCTGTTTTCAAAGCTTTTCTGGGTTATAAATTTAATCCTCTGAAACACATTATTAAAAAATTATTGCAAAGAGCTTTAATAATATACTACCCAACAAATCTCAATTTTATTCACATGTTTCTTCCTCGTAAACGAAGAAAAAAATCCCCCAAATGTTCTATTTTCGGAATTTCCACGAGCATCTTCTAACCTGAGGTTTAGATATATATAAAGACCGACCCCAACTCTTAAAGCTGCGACAACCGTAATAATTACCGTGTCCTGAAAGTTGAAAACCATAGTTATACAGATCCTGTTATTATGAGTAGATTTTTCATGGGTTTCAAGTTTCGTTCGAGGTAAACTACTACAAGTAGTTAAATAAGCTGATGCATGCGGGCTGAATTTTCAGAAAAAAAAAAGCAAACAATAGTTATAGTGACAGCTGGTTGGGGAATTACAGAATTGTTACAAAGGTTGAGTGTATTGGCAAAAGAGAAGCTTTTTTTTAAAACCATTTTTGTAAGCTAGTTGGAGTGTTGCACGTGCATAATGAGGCTACGGTTATTGAACTGAAATGAGAAGTAAGGATAATGTTGTAGATCAGGGGTGGTTAGACGGTGGCTCGACAGCTATAGTTTGTGGCGCACGGCGGATTTAGAACAAATGTTAGATTTATTATTTTAAATATATTATTCTAGAGATTTCTTGATTATACACACACACATATATATATATATATATATATATACATACATATGCATATATACAGACATATATATATATACACACATATACACATATATACATACATATGCATATATACAGACATATATATATATAATAAAAATACATATATAATAACACATATATATACAACATATATATATTAATATATATATATACATATATGATATATATAAATATACACACATAAATATATATACATATATATATATATATATATATATACATACTTATACACACATAATTTACTATTATTTAATTACACACACATATGTGTATGTGTGTATAACTGCAGATATGTTCTATATATAATATATTGTTATAATAATAACTAATAATATAGTTTTTAATTTTATGCATATATATATATATATATATATATATATATACAATATATATAAATATATATATATATATATATATATATATATATACACATATAAATATATACATATATGCATACATAAATATAAATATATATATAAATATACATATAAATATAAATATATAAACATATATGTATATATAAATATACATATATATACATACTTATACACACATTTAATTTACTATTATTTAATTACACACATATGTGTATGTGTGTGTGTGTGTATAACTGCAGAAGAGCTGTTCTATGGTTAATTTTTGATTGGTTATAATAATAACTATAATAATAATAGTATATTTAATTTTTCCCTCTATATATACATAATATATAACACACACACACACATATATATATATATATATATATATATATATATAATATTATATATATAATATATTAAAAATTTATGCTAATAAACAATTAAATTATTTTCCACAGTTTTAATTGATTATAATTGTGAGAGTTTTTTATTGGTCATATTAATATTTTTCACCAGAAAATACTGAGCTAAAAATTTCCAGAAGCGGGGCGATTTCTAATGACTTTAGTTTTTTACAGTGGCGTATCGAAGAAAGAAAATTGGATGGTTTTTTTAAATAAATAGAATTATTTATAGATTTATTTCTGAAATTTGAAATTTTTTTTAGTTGTATCATAAGAAAGACAGACAATTTTTTACAAAATATAAAGATATTATAAGAGTATTTATGTAGAATCGCATTAATCAGAGAACGCATAATGCGCTGCTAACAATTCAGATAGAGATGAGAGAGGAGAGCCTGAGTTTCGACGCCCAGGTCGACCGTGAGACCGAGAGAAATCCTATGACGTGATACGAGCAGAGAGAACGACTGAGATAACCTTAATTCTATTTTATAAGTAAAGTCAAGTATCGTTCATTAAATGTGATAAGAAAGTATGTCATACCAGATCTAAGTATTTATAAGTTCTAAAACATTCTTTTTAGAATGATAACCAAACGATTAAACTTACTTTAGATAGTTTAAAAATTTTCCTATTCCTTACTAAATAGTAAATTAAATAATTTTATCTAACTTATGTTAATTTAAAACATTCTCAATACCTTACTACTAACTCTATAATAAGTAAAATACTAGGTAGATATTAGGTAAGATTAATTGTTTGGTTATTATTCTAAAAGGAATATTTTGTAAATTATAAATACTTAACTTTGATACGACATTAAGTATTTTACTGTGTATTAAGTACTAGAATAAAATCCAATATTTTATTCTAGAAATTTTAAAGAAATTTATTCGTGCAAATTAACTTAATTAGAAATATTTATGTTTTAAAAAGGAATGCATTCCGAGTTAGAAAAACAGCTTTCATCACTTATTTTTTTTTTCGTTTTTGTTTCCACAATACAAATCTTAATAAATCTTTAGTGATTATTAAGATTTACTGTGTATTAAGTACTATTACAAAATCCAATATTTTATTCTAGAAATTTTAAAGAAATTTATTCGTGCAAATTAACTTAATTAGAAATATTTATGTTTTAAAAAAGAATGCATACCAAGTTAGAAAAACAGCTTTCATCACTTATTTTTTTTCGTTTTTGTTTCCACAATACAAATCTTAATAAATCTTTAGTGATGCCTTTTTGTTTATATTTTAAATTTAACATTTTAAACTTCAGTACTAAGTCATAACAACACAGTTGGTGTACAATCCTAAAATTTTTAAAATAAGACTTTATCGAACTTTTTTAGAATTATATCTGTCAAAATCATTTTGCTTCATGTTCATATTCGAAGTTTTAAGTAAAAAACAAAAAACAAAACAGTATTAAATGTTTAAAACATCCAGAACTGGAGAAATTTTCTATAGCTGTTAAAAGTCTAACGACGTGATAGACATCTTGACAGAAACCAAACTTTTATGTTCTCAGGCATTCTTAGAAAACTTTTAGAGTGAAGTACAAATCTTATTTAAAAGATAATATTTTAGAAGGAATACGTTGAAATATTTGCATGCGAATTATAACATTTATAATTAATTAAGATGTGTACGATCGCCGTATTTCACCTATATAATTATTAGGTATCATTCCCCACCTATTCAAATTTCTAAAAAAAATCAGTTATATTATATTAGGGGATTAAATTTTCAAAAAAGCTTAAATAATGTTTAAAAATTCCATTTGAAATACTGTAAATACTTAATAAAATAGACATCGAAAAAAGATTGTAGGTTTTATTCGTAAGTCTATAATGTATTTAATGTGAAAATTTGAAATAATATATGTTTTTGCAACAGTGTGTTTTGTTTACAGTGTATGCAGATTGAAAAAACACCATTTTCAGGTTTAGTTTGGGAGCTATGGTCTATATTTTTTTAGCACTCAAAGGCTAATGAAACTGGGACCTACTGCTTAAAGCCGATTCCAAATGGCTACGAATACCACGTCAGCTGCGGATTTCCCAGCAACCATTTTCAGTAAAAAGTATTTAAAAATTTTATGGTTTCCTTAAAAGATATGATATTAAATACGAAGATTTTGTAGCTTTATATGTTCTAATTCGAATATTTCAATGAGATTTGATTTTAAATAATTCAAAAGTGTTCACAGATTTTAAAAATATAAAAATAAAGAATCGAATTTTCGAAGGTTAAATGTGATGTCCCCTTGTTAAGTCTCAGGACTTTTAGACATAAGGATCCCATAGTTTTGTTACTACTTTTCTACTTTCCATAACTATTTTTTATTTCACACTAAAATGCCTGAAATTATTTTGATAGAAATCTGTTTTATATCTCTGTAATTAAATAATTTTTAATACTTATAAAAATAATATATATTTTTTAAAAATACATATTTATAACTTGATTGTTTTGTTTGTTAAAACTGTTCTCCATTGAGCACCTGTTCACAAGAAATATTTTGCTCATAACTATTCAGTTTTGAGGTATTAATGATGAACATACTTATAAAATCGAATTTTACTAAAAATAACCTTATATTTGAACATATTTTATGTTTTTAAAACTTGTTTATAATTTTCTCCTTTTTTGGGTAATTTTGACATGTATTTACCTTTCAAAAATAAAAAAAAATATTACTCTAATAGCAGTAATTTTAGTTCAATTACAAGAAAACATTATTATATGGAAATGGTGAACATTTTGTGTAAAAACATGAAATAGGTTTCGACAACTCTTGCGAGCAGCATTAAAATGTGCAATATGAAAAAAATCAACATAAAGTAATAAGTAAACAACTGTCAAGTCCACTGCCAAGTGCAGAAATCAATAGGCTGTCTTTTAGATTTTTAATCATAACTTTTAAACTAAGCGGAAATTTTGATAAAAAAATGCGTAGAATAAATTAATCTATAACATTCGTTTTGAAAAAACGAAAATTTTCAAGGTTTAAGAGTCTTTAGATACTTTAATCTATCATTAATTTGTTGTAGAAGTAGCACATCATTTTTAAACCGTTCAGATTGTTTTTGAGATGAATTTGTCAAAATTTTATATTTATGCCTTTTACACTAAAACTGAAACTGTTAATTTAAAAAATGCGTAGAACAAGTCAATTTATAAAATTCTTTTCGAAAAATCAAAAAGTTTGAAGGTTTAAGAAGTTTGAAAATCCCTTAATCTATCATAATTTGTTGTAAAAGTATCACATCGTTTTTTAACCGTTCAGATTGTTTTTAATAAGAATTTGTCAAAATTTTATATTTGTGTGTTTTACTTCGAAACTGAACCTGTTAATTTAAAAAATGCGTAGAATATCTCAATCTATAACATACTTTTTGAAAAATCGGTAATTTTGAAGGGTTACTGGTCTTGAGATCCCTTAATCTATTATTAATTTGTTGTAGAAGTAGCACATCGTTTTTTAACCGTTCAGATTGTTTTTGAGATGAATTTGTTCAAAACTTTATATTTATGCGTTTTACTCTAAAACGGAAACTGTTAATTTTGTAGAGAAAGGCGATCTCATTCCAGCGTACAAAATAAGAGAAATAAGAGGACGTACAAAATTTTCCAGTCGTCCTGCTTATATCAGTTAATTCAGATATAGATTACCGACCTTTAGTATGACATCTTATAGGATATTTAATACCATCGAAACCTATTAAGCATTTCCCCTTCTGGACCCCGAAAACAATGCTGAAACCAAGCCGCATCGTTCATGTCGGAATTACAATGAAGCCAACATTACATCGAAGTTGCGGGGTGAGTTCTGCGTTTGCCGATCAATTGTGCAGTGTTGTGGAACCATTAGGATAGAGTAGGCTGCCCATTACAACGAGAACCAATGCCCGGGCATTATGGCGCCAACGTAATGTTGCAACCGTCATTCACCCAACACGAGGGGGTCTATAAGATGAACAAAACAATGGAGAAAAGGAAAACAAAATACGCTATACTCACACAATAAAATATAACGAAAAAGAAAGTACCACGATATATGGGTTAAATGTCCTAAATAAAAGTTACTCTATACAGTAAGGATAGCTAAGTTTTAAGATGTCCCTTTTGTTCAAAACTGAAAGAAACATTAACCTTACATACACACCCCCTCTCTCTATCTGTATATATATATATATATATATATATATATATATATATATATATATATATATATTGTATATATTATATATATTATATATGTATATATATATATATATATATATACATATATATATATATATACTATATATATTTCATGTATATATATACATATATTATATATGTATATATATATATATATGTATATATATATATATATACATACATATACATATATTATATATATATATATATATATGTATATATATATATATATATATATATATATATATATATATATATATATATATATTATATATATACATATATATATATATACTGTATATGTATATATATATATATATTATATGTATATATATATATATATATATATATATATATATATATATATATATATATATATATATATATATATATATACATATATATATATATATATATATATATATATATATATATATATATATATATATATATATATATATATATATATTTATATATATATATATATATATATATATACATATATATATACATATACATATATATATATACATACATATATATATATATATACATACATATATATATATATATATATATATACATATATATATTATATATATATATATACATATATATATATATATATATATATATATATATATATATATATATATATATATATATATATATATATATATATATATATATATATATATATATATACATAGTTCAAATGCAGAAATGATACTTCAATATGTAAAATATAAAAACCAAATTATTTTTCTCATTTTTCATTAAACACAGCAATTTTCTGTAACATATAAACACATACATAAACATAGACAACGAACAATTTTATAAAACATTTTTAAAGTAAAATATTAAATGTTAAGAGAAAAAGAAAACACTATTAAAAACCTTTTTCCGATTTTTAAAGAATAGTATAAAAAAATTCTGTAAAAAATAAGAAGACAACACTAGGGAGATATTGCTACAAGAGAGAACATTACAAGTCTGTCCCCTTAGATTTTTTTTCTTCGTTTCTATAACTAAATAAAAATCACGTTTGAAAATTCCTTCCTATAAAGGAATTTCCGTATAACTGAATATCCATGTAAGTAAATATTTTATTACATAATATTTATGCTAGTTTAGCTAGGGAACGAAAATTACTTCCGTATACGTGTTTCACCCTCTGGTGTGGGCGATATTTTGAGTCCAATTATCAGTACTAATAGATTCATACCTTTACTAATGCATAGACCTTTACTATTACAAATTGCAAGTACTATATATTACAAATAATATATGTATATATATATATATATATATATATATATATATATATATATATATATATATATATATATATGTATATATATATATATATGACAGGGCTACTAAACGACACTAGAGTTCGGAGTACCACTTCATCTCTTTATTTAAATCTCATCACACACTACTCTACAATGGCGTCTCACATTGGCGCCCAACTTCTAACAAAGGCAGGTTTAACTGCTTCGGGGAGCTACAGGTCTGACCGTGGAAAGTGCATACTGCTCTCTGCTGATATCACTGCGCTTGAGCCGTATTTATGTGGCTAACCCCTCAAGCCGCGTCACTCTCATTAAAAGAATCCCTAATTAAAATCTCTTAAAATTAATCTATATTTTAAATCCTAACATATATATATATATATATATATATATATATATATATATATATATATATATATATATATATATATATATATATATGTATAACTGCTCAGTATTATTCCATATTCTCATACTGCTACTTAAGTGAATTTCCACTATACATATATTAAACATTCAATGTGATAACAATTATGCGTTCAACCTTAAATAATGTATCAATATTGATCTGTTCCAGTCTAGAATATTACGAAACAGATAAATCATAAGAAAAGGTTAGGAATTTCATAAATGCAAGAGAACAGAATGCAAAATTACCAATACAAATATCACAATTGATGCTGTATAAAACGGCAAGTTAAACTTAGAAAAAATAATTGCTAACTGCTTTCATACTTTTGTTTGTGAATTCATTATCGAAAATTCCAAAATAATGTAAATTTCGTACATGTCTGTGAATACCAAATGCACTTTATTTGTGAAAACATCCACCAAACTAACTGCAGACAAACCGTGTTTTCGAGGAAAATGCTTAAACTGTTTTGACTAGATGTTTATCAGTTACCAGGATACTACAGTTTTTCCAACAAAACTGAATTTGTTACCATATTCAAATCGTCTAAATTTAGAATATCAGGTTGGAAAAATAAATAGTTTATAAAGCATGTTTAATATTTAAATCATTGATAATCCTTTTTTTTAAATTTGATTTAAGACGAATCTGAAGAGATTATAAAGAACTACTACTTCTACTAAAATAAAAAGAACAACTACTTCTACTACTCCCGTAGAATGTGTTCTGATTGATAAATGTTGTGTTCGAGAGTTGCTGCTCCTCCTGATGATGGGCCTGTTGGATTTTTTTAAGTTGTACTTCATTAAAGTGTTCTAAAATTTTATGTGAAGTTTTATGTCTGACTGGTGTGTGTAATGCTTGGCCACGCATTTTCTTGAATTAACGGTTCTTCCTAATTTTTGTAGATGTGTTGCCCAGCAAAACACATTAGTCAAACATAACACTGCAAAACAATAATATTCTAGAACCCTTTAATGCAGCACAACTTAATAAATTCACATCAGTCCACCGTTGAGAAGAGCAACAACTTTTTTTCAACACAACACTCATCAGTCCGAACACATTCTATGAAATTAGTAGAAGTAGTAGCTCTCTTTTAGTCTAGTTGGAAGTAGCAGTTAGTTGCAGTCTAAAGGGAATAGAAGTTTTTTCTTTATAGCATCTACCATGATTATTGAAAACAGATAATTCACGATAAGATGATTTCATTGACATCAGCGCCCAAGGATTCACGAATGTAGAGAAAAAAAGGAAATTCTATTTATCCTCATAAATGTATATAGTTTCAACAATTTTTTTTTAAATCCAAACCCAAGTTTAGATCAAGATTCTACACAGTTATTAGCAAATAAGAATTTTATTCCCAGAATTTGGAGCAAAGGGAAATAAATAGAACAGACTACGCCTAAAACTGCCCATCACTCTGAATAGTGTTTTCATCAATATCTACATTTAAGAATAACGAAGACATATATCCCGGGACACACCACTTAATCCCCCCCCAAATACATCCCCTGAAAATGAGATCCATTCGATATCTCCCTTTTCGCAAACCACCTCCCTCGCCCCCCTTATACTCACAGTGGTCGTGGAATGTTTGCCGACCAAATCTTTTAAGTGACGTACTGTCCCCCCATTTCGAAATTGTCTCCCTCACACATTCTCTCTCTCCTTCCTCCCGCATCCCCCACTCCCTTCGACTCCCCTTCGCCCTCTAATTCGTCTGCGCCCCATACACGGGCTATCTCATCATTCGAGAAGTCGGGAGTCTGGAAATGGAAAGTGTCACGGGCCGGCATCTTTAACCACAAAAAATGATTCGTCCGATGCTTTGCTATGAGGGAGGAAAGGAATACTACTGATGCTTTGCTAGAAATCTTCTCGAATTTTCTTTCGAACCGAAAAAATGATGATGTGAGCATCCATTTTTTTAAAGTGAACTCAATGCATTCAGAGGCCATAAATTTATAGCAGCCTGAATAATTTTAGTGTATATCATAAATTCATCCATTTTTCTACTAGCGCTATCGTATATTGATTTTTCTTAAATTCAAGATAACTATTATTTTTCTAGTATATTGAATATGACCATTAGTCAATTTGACGTGTATGTGTTTAAGATCATATATTGCGTGGATAAATATATAATATGTTTATATAAATGGTAATGTATCACTATAAATATCATTGAATTATAGATAAATGATAAACATTAAGGGTTAACATCAATGTTTTTCAAAATTGGTTACGCTCAAGTTTATTATTCTAGTGTTAGAAATAAACGATGTGTCAGGGAAACGTAACTAGTAAATATTCAGAGCTATATAAGTAAATTAACTGTAAAATAAAGATAAAAAATAACTTACTATTCGAGAATATTCCAAAGGTCTAGTATAAAAAATTTTACTATTTATAAAACATAAAATAAGAATTAGTCTACCAAACTCATATTAAAAGAAATGAAAGCATTAATGATTTTCAAAAAATAAAATGCATTTTGACTATATTCAAGAATTATTTTTCCAGTACAGTAACTGTGTATTAAGTTTTTCAAACGGATGCTTCAATAAACACTTATATTAGAAATTGCATAATTTTTAAAATTAACTATAAAAGTAAAGATAATAACTAATTTGCTGTTCAAAAGTATTTAAACATTTTTAAAAAAATTCACTGTTTGTAAAGGGAGAGATAAAGATCAATCTACCTCACATAAATGAAAGTTTTTGCAAATGCAAGCAGCGAAATGAAAATAAGTATTCTCGAATAAAAGAAAACAATTTGAATGTAACTAATATTCATTATTTTTCAGTAAAAATCTTCAATGTTGAGAGAAAGCTTTGCTGTAAAAACACATAAAGAAGGGTTGAATTACAAAACATATCCGAAACAGGTAATACATGTAATTCTTGCAATTACAAAGGAAGAATAAGCATTTAAAGAAAAAACAACGTAGAGTAAACTTTAAAGAATCTTGGGAGAATGATCTTAGCATTTTTTTAAAAATTAAAAACTGCTGATTCGTGTGTTTGGGTTTGTATAAACATTGTAAACTGCAAAACAGGGAACATAACTTTTTATAATTCACAAGACGAAGTTAACTAAAAGAGGAATTTTGTTCTTAAGGATTCAATGGCTTTTAATTTCCAATACATACAATTTCGTTAAAGGTCCAAAAATTAAATACAAATATTATTTATTTTTGTTATTTCAGAATTTAATTTTTAACCTTGTATTTACTATTGTAGATTAATACGATTAAATATCAATTATAAGTATCCAATATTTACAATTGCTTAAAGGGTCCTAAAAGACGTAAAAAAATTATAAATCCAAAAATTTTTCATTTTTGTTATTTTCGGATTTACTTTTTAATTTTGAATTACTGTTGTAGGGTAATTTGATTAAATATCTACAATCAACACTTACTTAATATAAAGGAATCAAGTTTATAGATTTAACTAATCAATTATTGAAAAAAAATTGAAAGAAATGTTACAATTAGAAGTAAGTTGAAATAGATATGTATATAATAATCTGCATTTACTAAACTTCATTGATGTAAAAAGTATTTAAAAGGTTAAAAAGATCAAATACGGGACATGACATAACTATTTCAAGCAGAAACATGGTTAAATGGTAGTTTGTGATACATTTTATTAATAATATGAGTGTCTACAGAGTCAAATGTATTATAATTAGGTTTTAAACCCCAGAAATTAAAATTATAACAATATAACCAATATATATATAATATATAAAGAATAATTTATAAAGTTGCTTCAAGGCACTAACATGTCTTTTCATCGTAAAAATATGCTAAATCTCATAATTACACCTAAAAATTACTCTCGTAAAATGTCTAGAGGTCTTAAAAAACGAGACCGTGTCAAATATAGAGCAAACGATATTTTCATGCTGCAGTTTCTGTGTAAAATTCGAAGATTGCTTTTGCGTGAGACAATGTTAATTGGAGTTCCAGGAGTTTTCTAAATTAGGGCGAAAACAGAAACGACATCCATTATTCCCAGCCTTGTACAAGTTCTCATCAGTACGGATGAGTTTGTACTTCTAATGTTCTTTTCTAAGAAAAACAACGAAAATCTTATAATTGGTCATATAATTATATTAAATAATCCGATATGAACTTCTAAAAAAATTTTAACCCCGGATTTTATTTTTGGTCGTTAGGTTTAAAATATAATCACTGGAAAAGGATTAAATGTGTTTAAAACAGTTTTTGCTATTGTTGATATTATTACAATATTATTATGACTTTTTGGATTTGGGACTTTTTAAACTTCCTTTACTACAAATCTTTTTTTTAAAATTTGTTATAATATACCACTACAGTTTACATGTTTAAGTAATGTTTATGCATGTTTTTATATACAGTCGAAAAAACATATATACTTATTTTTTTGTTCTGTTTAATTTGTGCAAAATATTTTAGTTTAAACAGAAGATTTAATGAGTTAAGTTAGTATAAGTGGTTATTAAATAATTTTAAATATAATAGGATATTATAATATAGTACAGCTATGTATTAACAAAAGAACGATTTCCGTAACGTCACGAACAACTATAATGTCCTTCCCATTCATTTTCATGTTTACGTAGCTAATAGGTAATGCTGCCCTTTCATTTGAAACGACATTCAGAACCGTCATTAGTTGAGATGTGTTCTGCTGCATGACATCGCACTATGACATAAAAATATTCAAAATATTTCTCTAAGTAAATTAAAACAAAAATACATATTTTCTATGCTTTAACATAACTGGTTAACCTATTACTATGATTGACCATTACTTGAATATGCAAAAATGATAAAACTTTATTCTATGATTTAGCACGACATATATATGTAAGAATGCCTTTTCTGCCTATATCCTATAGGTAAGATTTGTAGTTGTATAAGTCGTAATGTATATGAAAAATATGTACTGCGTGCATTAAGTACAACTTTATAGATTTTTAATGAATTTAGACAAATTAGTATGAACTACAGATTAGTACGTAGCATATGTAAGTAATCTATCTTTTCTAGTGATACTCTAACATACAATTTTAAACACAAGTAAAATCTGTTCAGAATATCAGAGATTTCAATTCCGATGAGAAATGGGTACCAAAGTTTAACAAAATAAGTTAACTATAGGATCTACAGATATTTTGGATTTACTTTTTTACGCAACATATGTTGAAAAGTTATGGAATATGAATTGTCAGAGAAAGTTGGGGAAAAAAAGGAAGAAAGTGATGTGAACCGCTCCGTGAGACTGACTGTATCAGACTATGTGGGTAAGGTTCCCATAAATAGCAGGAAATATGGTTCATTTATTCTGAAGCTATATTCCTCTTGCCTTTGTAGGTGAAACGAGGTCAAAGGTTAAATAATGTTATGATTTCAATATGCTCTTTTTCACAGGTTTCCTTTGTATAAAACTGAATGGATTATCAATATTTTTTTCTGTTTTACTTATTGGAAAAGGTGAAACAATTTAAAGTACTTTCTTATGGAAATAATATAAGAGATACAGGTTTATTTTTAATAATTATTAAAAAGTTCTATATAGTGGAAAATATTTTTATTTCTTTATTTTTAACATTGTTTTACACCTTTTGAATACAGCACAAATATTTTTCCCTATCAACAAAATTTCTTGATGTTCCTAGCTTTATTGTTTTTGCATCTATTGATTGTTCCGTTGACATAGAGCAATCAATAAATCCCGTCAGTAGGGCTTTCTGCTAAAGCATGAGAAAATAATTTCACGAGAATTATACTATGCATGTCCCTTGCACTCTCTTTAATGGAAAACACAAACTACTTATTTCAGTTATGACCAAACATGTCCGCTGCGAAGGCAGTTCAGTTTTTCTCCCTTCAATTCATCTCATAAAAGGGCCAACGTTTAGACTTCTATCTCCCCATCAGCCTGTAATGGTTGTTTTCCAGCTCGACAAACCACTCGCTAGATAGGAAATGACAAGAAACGGACTGTAGGGGGTGCCCCTCAAAATACAAAGGACTTCTGATAAAAGAGGGCCCTCCACCACGCAGATGACTTTTTATATTACTCGCTAGAACGGAGGGGGGTGGAAGGGCACCAGTAATCAGATATTATTCTTAGAGAGCGGAATAATGGTCGGGGATAAAGTAATTGACTATAGAAAACTTATATAGTGGTTGGTTTGTGGCCCACATTAGTCAATGTCAGGGGAGGTGAGAAAATTTGGTGAGGCGGGGATTTACCAGGGGTGGAGGTGAATATTAAGTGAGAGCGGGGCAACCCTGCTATAGATTTTTCTTGGTGATATAGTACCCTTATTCCAATAATTTATGGGGAAAAAATGGCTCATGATTAAAAATGTCCGTTGATTGAATCGTCATAACCGGAGCATATTTCTCAACCAAAAAAGGAAATGGATGAAGTGAAATTGATGAAGATTAAATTATGAATAGAACCCTCGCAGTGAGGAAAGAAAATGAATGCCAACATACTTTTAACGCTTGTTTAATTTTTATTGATTTTTTTTCTCCGAGAATTTAATACAGTTATATTAAGGATCCATTAAGGATCTGTTAGCGGAAGATAACAAACTTAGTCTAACATTCTAATTTGATTTTATGGAATTCAAATGGATAAAATATTCAAAAGGTTACTTTCTTTTCCTGTTCTAGGCAATATTAAAAGCTTGTTTAATCTAAATTTAATGCAGGTGAATAATTAATCTCAGATCTCTTTATTTGGGGAGCACGCACAGAGATTTTAATTTCGAGTTATGCCAAGGAAATAATAAATCATATTAATTGTTCTAGAAAACTGATAAACTAAACTTGATACGTCATACGTGAAATTATAAATCACTCATTTAAGACTTAATTAAGCCTTAAAATTCAATTATTTAAAGAAAAAGTGGGAATTTTAAGTAAATAATCCATCACATGAACTAGAAAATTAATTACTTTTGAAAACTAAAAAAAATTAAAAAAAAATAAATAAATAAAAATAAAATAAAAAATAAAAAATAAAGAATCATCTTAAATAAAATACCAATATAAATATTACACTTGACACATTTTATAAATTTACAACTGCATTCCTAAATATTATACTCAGTAATGCTATAAATTGCATATTTGTGGATAAATTTAAATGTGCAGTAAAAAGTCAGATTACATAAGCAATGGAGTTAGTCTGCAGAATAGATGTCATTGTTAAACTTAGTCTTACCCCATGTTAGCATGCACGTTTTGAAAAAACAACAGATCTATTTTAAGCTCCCTTTTTCTGTTAAAAATGCTTGAATTTCTCATGTAATAACAATAAAAATTTTCAAATATTAAAGGCCTTATTAGATGCAAACTTGACTCAAAATAAACAGGTCGAGAATTTTTCAGAGTAACACAAAAATCCGTTTATTCTTAATCTCAAAAAAGAATTGTAAACTGAATCCATTGCTTTTGCAAAACAAACATATGGATGTGTAAAAAGACCTTAACACCTGAATTCTATTTTTAAAATTAATTTTAAACCATTGTCTACAAAATGTAGTTTTATATTAAAGTTAACTACATCTTAAAAGTTTAATTACCTTAATTGAACAACAGTACGTAACAGATAATTCTTAGCTTATTCACACTTAAATTTCTTGAAATTTTATGATGCTTCAAATGGTTAAATTTAGATAATTCGAAACAATATAAATTTAAGGATTTAATTTAATTTATTATATGTACATGCAAATAATACTATCAAACGTTTTTAAAATTTATAAAAAACATTTTTTTAATATAACGAAGAAACTTTAATCCATTGAGTACATGAAATTGAAGAAAACTTGACTTAATATGATGATTTAATTTTTTAAAAATAATTGACTAATTTTGAAGTAGAAGATAAAATATGTATAAAAATATACACAATCTATAAATGTAAAATATGAATCTCTGTTAATGATCTTCAACAAATACTTCAATACGAACATGTGGCTTACACACACATAATTTAACTTATTAAGCAATTAAAAAGTTATTGCGAGAAAATATTGACAAGAAAATATCTACAGACTTAATGTTCGTGATAATTCTAGACTAACAGATTAATAACATCCCGAAAATTTCAGCTTTCAAAGTTCCATAAAACCATAACTTTCCCGAGAGCAAACTGGAGAATATACAAAAGCCAACTGTCTAATAAAAATTCTAATTTACAGAAGGAAGCCTGGCAATTTCCGGAATTCGGATGTCTAAGCACAACGCCCCTCAACGCCAGTTATGGTCCGATAGTTTTATGAATGTTTGCATACGTGGGAATAACATTCCTTTCGATCAGACAAGAGAACACTTAAAGCCATAGCAATGATACCTCCCCAAGCTGTCTCATTGGTGCTATTAGGTCATTATTTATATGCTAGCCTAAATACAAGAAGGAAGACATACACTCATAATCAAAGCTACAAAAGGAGATAATTAAAAATCGGTATTGCGTGATTAACTTCACAGTTATCACCAATGACACAAATACAAACATATAAAAAAAGTCTTTAAATATGTATATGCTCTTAAAACATGTCATTCTATAAAAAATAAGTAAAAAAAAGTTTCTAGGTCAATGAAATTTAGTTTAAATATATTTAACATTTAAATATCGTGTTAGTGTGTATATTTAGAATGGAAATTACCTCACACGTTAATAAATGAGACTTTTGTGATTCATATATATTTTTATCCCGTTTTTAGGCTTTTATAAAATTTTAAACTACTTCAAAGAACCAGTTACTCTAAACATCTCTCTCTCTCATGCCATACTTTCAATAATGCACAGATGCCAGTCAACTTTTAATCTACATTTATGTTGGCTACCTAGCATTGTTTTTCCTTTTTAACTCATTTCACGTATATGTATGTAATTTTTATACCTATAAACAGGTGAAAATAACATAGTAAAAATAACAAGAAAACCATGCTAAAAAGATCTCAGAGAGGAAAGACGAAAGATTGAATCTTACCAGAAAGATTGCTTTTATATTTTAGCATTCCTTTCAGTTTGATATATTTATACATTAAAGTGTTTTTCACTCAATAATTACTCTATTTGATGTATTAGTTTACTCAGATGGGCAATTCAAACAGATCGCACTTTAATTTTTCGCATTCGCATCAAACGATTTTTTCGCATACAGTCCAAATGCTGCCTTATTTATAATTTTTTATGAGAATGAATATGGCAACGTTGAAATTAACTTTTTTATTTCAAATTTCTCTGCTTCATTAATGGTGGTAATAAAATGGCTACAGGAATAATTTTATAGGAAGATGAACTTTAGTTTTTAAAAATATTTTAATAAAATATAATAATTGAATTTTTATTAACATTTAAAAATATCCCATTTTTAAAATATGATATTGTTGAAGAGGTATTTATGCATGTTTATGTTTTTTATACTATATTAAGAATACTGTAAATATTATTGATAATGTATATGATAATGTATATCAGTATGATAAATCTCGAAGCACACACCAGACTTACAATCTGTATAGTATCGGTATTATTCTGACAAAAACATGGGAGGAGACTAATGAAGAAGAATTATAGCAAAGCAGTAATTTTGACTAAGTTAAATCTTTTGCAGTAACACATAGTTAAAACAACATATTTCAAAGAGAAACTCCTATAAGAAACTTTAACATCAGAAAATAATACAAGAAAAAATTTAAAATCATTAATATTTATAAAAAAGTTATGACTTGAAGAAATTTCAGAACAATTATTTCTAACAGTCAAAGTGTTTATATTTTCATAATAAAGCAAAATATTACATCTTATTTCAAAGCGTTCCTTCAATGTGTTCTAAATTACATTTTAATACATGAATGCTTCAATTCTGATCTATAGATTATATATTTAACTACTCAAATACTAGAAATTGAATAGCTTAAAAGCAAATAGAAAATGAATAAATCAGTATTTTTCCTAATAACTAAGTATTCATGATATAATGTATGCAGAAAATACTTAAGTCGTTATAGAACTGCCGATCCAGAAATAGAAAAAAGTTATTTTAGAGTTTTTTGTTAATTTTTTTTTCAATTTACATTAAAGAATTTTAATTACGTTACTATCAGCTAAATGTTTTGGGATAGCATGTAGAATGAAATAAAATATCCAAATATTTTATTAGCTATTTCCTTACGTTAATTACAGAAATGTGTTGCTACATAACAATAAAATGATCTTATTTATGCTTATTTTATAAGGTTAAGCTATAGATATTTCTCAGATCTTAAACCGGTATTTATCCTAGTTGTGAAAAATTATTTTTGCTCTCCCAGGATTCTAAAAGCAAACAGATTTTTAAATGTGAAGAAAATTTAAGTGAAACAAATATTTGCCCTCAATATATTTTTAGAAAAAATATTCTACTCATAAAAGCTGAAAAAATGTTCCAGTTATGAAAAAAAAAATTTTTTAGATAAATCTTTCATTAAAATCTTTTATTGCATATTTTCTTCATTATTGTACTGCTGTAATAAAATTAGAAAGGGGATAGGAATTTTGCTGTATAAAATGCTTGAAGATAACTTCTCTGTGAAAGGTGGCTTTTGCAGTGAAGCCGTAGTTCAACGCTTTCTATTCCCTTAAAATGCTACTGTCATGTACGCAGACTTGTATAAATTAATACTTAGAAATCTTGGAAGAGAATATTTACAAAAAAAAACAACTCGATAAGAACATATAAATTATTGTGATATCATTTTAGAAACTATGGTGGCCGCAGATCAAGTAAATAGAGAATTTAAAAACCTCTAATTCAGCTACACTTCTTGAAATCGCATAATCACTCGTTATAAGATCAAAGTTATTAATTAATATTTCTAGCAACATCCTATTTTAATATTTTAAATTTATCATTCATTTGATGTTATCTATTTGAACCTTTTTGGCAACTTTTTGTTATTTTTCTAGGGTTCTGAAAATTATTTGGCTTTATTCATTCTCAAATTTTAATGATTATTACGAAGAAATGTATACACTTAAATACAGAAAAAAAGGACGAGCTACATAAAAAAGTACCATCTAGATATATGTACAGCGTAAGGTATGACTCTAACATATTTCTATCTCATACACTCACTCAGACATTATATATATATATATATATATATATATATTAATTATGTGTGTGTATATATTAAATAGATTTTCAGTAAGGACTTAAACCTTTTTGAAAAATATATTATCTAACATCCTTTAAAATCCTATGAAAGAATAAGAAAAATTAAAGGTCTAGCAATTCTGCCAAAGTAAGCCTTAAATATAAAATGCTATGATATACGTTAACAGCCAACTACCAGAAAATTATTTTCACCGATAACGCCTTTAGCAAATATGGGGTAATACATTTGATAAAATTAATGATACTACTTAATAGAAAAAGGCACGAATGAGGTGTACTAACATTAGAAGTTTTTCTGTTATAAGCAGTAACTAATAGGAAAAACCAGTTACTTGTACAGGTATTATTTTTATTTATGATATAGGCTAATATTATTAGACGCAGTCCCCATGTTATAGGAAATTACAGTTAAATGAATTCACTAAACCAAATAAACGAACTCAACAGGAAATGGAACATTATGAAAAATACGTCATGATCAACTTTCTACTTAGCACAAAGGTGTAGAACTGGGGCTTTGAATTTAAAGAGAGGTATTTAGATATTTTATGCAAAATAGGGTAACAAACCAATGCGAAACTAAGCGTAAGTTTCTAATGAAGCAGACACTAGGTTTCTAAAGTAAGAAAATTTGTATAGAGACATTTTTCTGTTTAAAAAAATTGAATATGCGCACTCAAAAATATACAAAATTAGTAATAAATGTATAGAAATATATTAAGAGTACAGTGGATTAAAAAATTTTAAAATATAAAAATTTAAAACTATTAAAAATTAAAATTATTTTATTTTGTTTTGACCAGTATACTTGGAAATTTAATATCGTACTAGCAATATATTTATGTGAAAGCTTTTATAATTCCAAAGTAAAATCTTAGTAATTTTAAAACTTATTAATTGCTTTAAAAAGAGCGCTATTTCTAATGTTCTACTCGTATCCCTTTACATATTATGTGATCATTTTTTTTTCAATAATATACATTGTAGGCCATAGAATAAAACTTACTTGTAATCATTCACTGAAAATATAGGTAGGAAAAAATAGTAACTAAACTATCCCTTTTTTCCATATAAAATATGCATAATAAGTATTTTAATTAAAAAAGAAGCATTTTGTTTTGTTTGAAATACATTAATTTCAGCTAACTTATATTTTATACCCTGCAAAGTAAATTATCAATATTTTTTTATGCTCTATGACAGTTAAAAAGGCAACCTGAAGTTCTTCAACTGCTTATAAAATTCGATATTTTTGATTTTATAAGCTGCTTAATATAGTTAATAGTAATAACTTAATTGTCTGTAGTGTTGATAATTAATTGTATGTTGTGTCATATATTAATTATAAAATGATGGAAATTAAAACACCCTCTGTATTTCATATTCTAGTTATGTTCACCTTTTAGAGAGATAGAAATATCGAATTTCAAGACAAACGTCTCTTAGCTAACGTCCAATGTAGCTTTAAGCTAATTAGTTGAAAGTTAAGTATTATTTATGTATATGTTTTTTCAATTTGAAAATAAGCCTGTATAAGTTAGAACTATTCTTTGCATATTCTTTAGAGTCATATTCTGTTGAGATTGATAACATACATTTTAGGTATAATATTAAATTGGTTTCTACCCAATTTAATTATATAAAAGGTAGAGTGAAGAAAAAAAAATGTCTAGGAAAATTGTATGTGAAGGTGCATTTATACGAGGGGCGTAAACATTTTTATGAAATTCAATTTACTTTTATACATGCATTAAATTTTTTCCTAAGCATACGTATCCAATTTGGTTCTTTAGGAAAAAAATGTCATAAATTAATTTCAATACTACACAGATATATATATATATATATATATATATATATATATATATATATATATATATATATATATATATATTTGCGTTGAATATTTTAAAATATGTTAAGTTAAATTTATTCAACAAATATTTTTAGTTAGTTAAATCAAAATTTTAAGTATGATTATTGGAAATGAAATCCATCTATACCTTAAAAACAATTTGAAATTACGACATAAAAATTTTTAAGTCCACTTATTCCATAAATTTTGCACATCAAGAAACGTTTTAATACTCAGATTTTTTTTAGAAAATATCCAAAATATTTTATGGTTACATTTTCAGTTATCATTTCTAATTTTGCTATCTAAAATATTTAGTCGTATTTCCCATTACATCCATGCATCAAATACATTGGTATTTTCAATGAAGCTTACTAATTTGCATAATGAATGAGTCATAGATGTTGATGATCCATCAAAACTCTGACAGATGTTTTAATAAGTTCAACTGTGCAGAGTAAAGTATGCCAAAGCAACACAACAGAAGCAGGACGGATGACTAGTAGTTAATTTTCGTTCTTGACCTCCTGAAGGGCACCTGAGAGATATCGTCTACGGGTCAATTCTTTAATTCGCATGATTCATTCAGGGACACGTTTGGAAAGCCTCAACTTTAGACAACTAGTTCTTAACTCATGTCTAAATACCAATCTGATTACACATTTTTAAGTCAGAATAAGTAATTGGTAGTTACTGTGATATAATTAAAAAGTTTACGGCTTTTTTTTATGAGCTAAGTTTTACGAACACTATTGGTAACATAGTATTAAATTATTTCTAAAAAGAATGATAATCTAATATTCAAATAATTCAATTTCAATTGTTAATAATGGTATTTTATTTACTTTGTGCCGTTAGATTTTCATTTAGTCTCTTAATATTTTAGCATGGCAAGGATTGTTTAATTAGTAGCCAAAAATTATCTATTATTTTAAACTAAATTTATATATAAATATACTATTTTCATTTTGCCTTTTTGAAAAATATAATTGAATTATAAATACATTGGTTTTACGTAAAATACACGAAATGCAATTTTTATCATAATGGTTACAGTTTACAGATTTAGAAAGAAATATCCAGTTAAGGCTAAAACACAGATATTTTGCATGTTAGCAAAACTTTTGGGTTGTCTCTAACTCAGAAAGAATGCAGTCACAATAGAAATACACCTTAAAGTAATTTGAAATCCAACACATCTAGGTTTAATCTTGTAAGATGAAAATGTTTAGTACGCATTAATATCCACATGTTTATATCAGAAGAAATTAATCTATTCTTCGGTGAATTATAAGCCAAAACAATTTTCAACTGTATAGATGGAACAGGCACAATTTTGTAAAATTTTGGTCTTGCCTTTACACTGACTCGTGGACATAGTAAGAAAACCTATTATACAGGCACAAGATGTTGTTTTCACAGTCAAGCACTTCAACTGACTAAGAAACACTGAATATCCATCACTCGATTTAAGTCCAAATAAATATCGATGTAATTCCGAAATGTGTATTTCCTCATAACTGTTATTATAAGAAGTAAAATCCAATTATAACCGATGCCTTTAATGATGTCGATTAACCAAGTTTTTAGTACACAAATTTCATCAGCTGAAAACTAAAGTTGTAGTATACATTAAAACGAAGTGAAATAAAGGAAATTGAAATATATATGTGCTTTGAATAATACACCACAATAAAAGTAAAGCGAAAATTGTCTTTCTGAATTTTAAGCAATTGGAAAAGTTTGGACAGATGATTCTGAGAATAAATTACCACTATCAAGTTTTTTAAGTAAACAATCTTAGTTTATATAAGGTTATAAACTATTTGTTTAGCTTGGAGAAATAATAATAATAGAAATATATTTAAATAAAAAATTGGAAATTTTCGACATTGTACGAGAAAAAAAAATCCAAAGAGTAAAAAATTAAGATTTATGTTCTAAAGTAATTTTGAATAATATAAATAATTTTATATTACATTTTAAATAATTTTAGAAAAACAACATTTTAGAAATCAAAAATCGCATATTTATAGTATAATCTGATATTTTTACAGTAAAATTTTACAAAAGGAAAAAAATTGGTAGATTAATAAAAAACTGTAGATATTAGTTGAAAAACAGTAGAATTTTTTTTTATATAAATGTATGCTATCCTAAAATCCATAGCAGGGCATTAAGGAAGTAATGAGAAAGTTAGTCACAGAAAAAACGAAAGAAATTCGTTTATTTTGAAATTTGGGGGACTAAAATATATAAGCTCATGAATAATATTTATAAAAAGTAAAAAATGAATTATAGATGAGAATGAGTTACTTGCAATTAATTTTTCCATCGGAGAATCGCTTACATCTCCGGTGGAATACTAATTTCTATTTAAGTATAATTGATCTGCAGTATATTTCAAAGCACATCTATTTCTTCAATTAAAGGAGATTGCCTCTTACCTTTATCTAGTCTCTG
Source organism: Pardosa pseudoannulata (assembly GCA_032207245.1). Classification (NCBI taxonomy): domain Eukaryota; kingdom Metazoa; phylum Arthropoda; class Arachnida; order Araneae; family Lycosidae; genus Pardosa; species Pardosa pseudoannulata. The sequence goes on from CM063498.1 coordinate 31,739,460, forward strand.
CAATATAATCTTTTTGTGCTCTTCGGTCATAGGTTGGCTCACCACTATGAGGATATAGGAGCCAGAGGGAGCCATACCGCTCGAAAAAGGCGTAACACCACCCTCCATAACTTACGCCCAGGGGTGCTTGTCGAGAAAAGAACTGCTTCTTCTCCGGAAATTTCGCAGATATCTTTTGTCTCTCTGTTTGTGAAAAAAATTGGAAACTTCTGTAGGTAGGCACCAAAGGGGTCGAGAATTCACCGCAGCTGTGTGCTCTCGAACTCTGAGCCGTCAGGAAAGTGTTCGAGCCGAACGATTTCGGAGGGGTCGACTCGCCGGGTGTGTGACCAAGACGCGCATGCGCGGCCGACAGCGCCGGCTCCACTGCGGTAGAAAGGGTATCACGTGACCTGTGTCAGACGGGAGATTTTTTAATCCGAGTTCGGTTTTTGTTTTTCGCCAGTTTTCGGAGCAGAGAGGGATCAGCTTTATATTGAGGGATCGCGATTTTGGTGGGCTCGATGCCGCGCCGAGATTATGATCCGACGCCTCATCGAGAATCCGGTTTGATTTGTCTTATGTATACCTCCTGGATTTTATCCCCTTTAATTTAAAAAAAAGGATTAATAGGATATCAAACTACGAATGAAATCACCCCATTTTTCACATAGTATATTAAAATCAAAGAAAACAATTGTATTGTTATAATTAAAAAGGATTTCTTAGTAATGTTGAACAAATTTATTCATCATGATCCCATTAAAGGTTCTAAATCAATAATAAATATCTAACTTAAAATACGTACTCAAAGTTAAAAATATAGAACTTTGCTTATTCAGAAAATAAGTTTTCAAAATTTTAAATTATAAACAAATTTTTATATCAGACAGAAGCTAATTTTCTTCTCTTTTCTCTGAACCCCAATTATATTAAATCGAACATTATATTTTTTAATATATAATGATATAGACTAATTTCTTTTAATTTTCAATTTTATAAAAGTTTTAAATATGTTTTCAAATTTTAAAATATTAGATATATTTAAAATTTTAGTTTGCAGAACAAGCTATAAATTTCATTAACTGAATTTTGTAAGACTAGTCCTAAAAACGTGATATAAATAAAATGTAAAATACTTTAAATTTCTTACATGCTTACTCTACTTCTATAGAATCTGAATAGATTTTCATAAGTAAAAATAGCGAAAGTTAGAAAGATATATACTTGTCAAATAAAAATAGTTACAATTAAATAACTAATCAAATAAATATGGTGAAAAAGCCCTAAAACTTTCATTAACTTAAAGTACATTTTACGTACCATCTCATGAATTAAGTAGCTTAAAAGAATTTAGTTATTTTAGTACAAAGTAAAGTATGTGAAAAATAGCATTAAAATGTAGTTACCAAACCCAATTTAAATCAGCAAAAGCGTTCTATCTCAACACACCCTTAACCTGTGAATAATTTGACCTGCCTAAAATGTTTCCAGGGTATACCTAATTCACCATACAAAATTCCGTTAAGATCAGTCCAGCCATTTTGGAAACATATACAATATACTAATATATATACACACAAAAAAAAAAGAGAGATTTTGATCCTATGAGGTTCATGTAACCATGAATTTTATATATTTCAAGCTACGAATGTTTGCGAAAACCCCCAACACGTTCCCATTTTTTAATCTTTCATAAAATATTTTACAAAATATTAACAAAATGCGATGTTTTTAGCACAAAAAAAATTTTAAGGCATGCAAACGCAATTAAGCTTTTGACAGTTTTTTTAGATGAAATAAGTCCATTCAAGTCCATAGTTTCATTTTATGGATGAAATAAGTCTTCTTTTATGTAAATTACAGAATTTTAATATTCAGACGTATATTTTACTAATAATATATTTGATAAAAAGATTTGAACTTGATGATATTTAGTATTTCAATATTCTGAAATAACAGATTTTATCTATTAGATGTCAAAATTGTTTCGTAAATTGGAAATGATCTTTCTACACATGTTCAAGGAGTATATATTGTTGGAAGTGTAAAATAAATGTTATGGAAAGTAGCAAATTTTAAACGTCAGTTTTTTTATAGACTGGCTTGAAACTATTTAATCTGAAATACACCATTTCTTACATAAATCTGTGCAAAAATTTATGGGTGCGCTGAAGCAGTGACGTGACAACGTGTACAATTTTCTAGTGTATCAGTGAAGTATCTTGTCTATATAGACAAATCAACGATTCACCAAAAAGTATTCAGCGCGTGCCAGGATTAATAAAATTTGAAACTCTAGAAATATATAAAAAAAATCAGTAAAAATATAAAATGAGTTAAAATATGGAGAAATATGGCAAGTTTGCAGAAATATGGGCAAATGTTCAAAATACGGGCAGTTGCCAAAAATATGGACATTTATGGCCTTATAAAAGTAATTATTTTTTAATTTTATCTTTATGAATAATATGATGCTTTCATATGAAATTATACTTTCCAGATATAATAAATATGAGCTGCCCTTAAAAATACTAAATGGACTCAATACAGAAATTTTCCTGCTAACAGCTTTTTTCCGATTCTGTTTGCTTTGAAATACAATTTTTATAAAGCCTTTATTAAGGTTAAATTTAATTCTTTAGCTTTATCCATGTCAAGATGTATATTTTTTAAATAGCATTAAATAATTGTTTAACTAAAAGAGCTTGGAAGATAAGTTTTGAAATGCATATATTATAAACTTGATTTATGAATCAGATTAAAGTAAACATTTTTTTTTTAAATTTCTGTATCTAAAATTTTTAACTAAAAAAATTAGTGTTCATCTTCAAAACAATGTTTCTCGTATTATACAGTTGAAGTTCACATAATATAAAATATGTTTAATTTCCATTTAGTAAAAAAAGTTTATAATTCATATATTTCAAAAGCAATGTAGTGGATAAATTACATTTTCTTCATTTGGTGGATACAGGTTATTTCTATTAAAATTTATATAGCATGCAGTAACAGGGCTAAATAATATTTTGATAATACTTTTATAGATATGTTTTAGAGGACGGGCTATATCTTTATATATAAAATTCTTCTGTCCGTGTGTTTGCAATAGAACTCCCCCTAAACGGCAGGACTGATTTATATGAAATGTTGATTGATTGGAGTTGATTCTAGAATGGTTTAGAATCACAATTTGATCCGATAGAAAATGTTTTTTTTATTAAAAATCCAGTCTCGCTTATTAAGATTATTACAATGCCGCTTGAAACTTTTCACTGCCAAAATATCTGTGGCTCAGTGGTCAATACGAGAAGTCTCAAAATCGAATTTCCGTGCAGGTGATGTGAAAATTTTAATTTAATATAATTAAGTCTGTAATGACTATACGCGTGGTGGCGTCAAGTATTTTTAAAATAACTTTTTTCTTTACTCTTTTATCAAAATGGTCCAATTTATAATTTATTTAAAAAACATTTTACAATTTTGGGATTTGCAATGTTAAAACAAGACAGCATCTGTCGCGTCGTCTAGTTTCTTATATAAAAAATAATTTTAAATTTTGTTATATTTAGTCTATTTAAATTTAAGATACCTCAGAAAATATATGTGTTTTTATATTTTAGCAAAATAAATAGGTATAAAACTGATCATGTATAAAAATATAAGTATAAAATTGAGAGAAAATTTTTTGTTTTTATCAAATGGAAAAATGCTGTACTAATGAAAAAGTTTAAATAGATTATTATATCACTTTCAGTATTTCTTTTTATTATAATAGCTGTGTTCCGTGTGGTTTAAGTTAGGTTGGAGTGGAAATACATATAATATATTAGCCTTGCATATTCATGAGTGCAAGCAGCAAGGAAAGCCTGTCGTATGCAGCTAAAATAAAAATCTTTAAGGCATGAAAAATAGCTGTTGATAAATAAATCAAGTACATGATTTTACTTCTATAGGTATGACATTGTAGTTTTTCAGTTTAGTTCAGTGTCCCTGAAAAGGAAATACTAAGTGGAAAAAATAATTGTGTTTGTATCTGGCTCAGACAATAGTAGTGCCTCTAACTTACAGTGAAATAAAAAAAAAAACGTGTCATCCTTCTTCAGACGTTCATTGTATATTCTATACAAATTATTATTGATAAATGAGTGCAGTTTATGAAGTGTTTCTGATTGTACTTAGGCTTCTGAATATGATGATTCTTTCGATGACATGTTATTAAGGTCAAAAACGAACCCAAATTATTTATGTACACGCACACAAAATAAATCATTTGTATCGATTATAGCATATGGAATATATACGAGAAGCGAGTGGAAAAGTGCAATTATTCGTAAAAATGCTGATCACGTGATTCGATGCCCTCATGAAAAAAAAAAATTGTGTAATTCGGATTATGTATATACACACACACACACACACTATATATATATATATATATATATATATATATATATATATATATAAATATATTATATATATGTGTGTATGCATATATGTATACAGTTCTTAAATATTTAATAATATAAATTGTATTGATATCGAGTAGCATACGAAATTGTGTAATCAGTAATGAAAAGACTGATGATTTCAATCACAGAAAACAAAATGTTTTGTGATTCGGAACATTTCAAACCCAGCCCTATCCTTGTCTTTTGTGTCTCAACTGTGGCGGCCAAATAGATAAGACGCTTCCTCTTTGCATATGAGTCGCTAACTGATATTTTGCATCTCTTCCGGATTGACTTCAAACAGTTGGTCCTGTTTTATAGCCCGCATGTAGGAAAAGATTACCCTCTTAAACCAAACTCATACTTGATCTTTTATTTTCTACTCTACAATCGCTTTTCGTTCAATGTGGAGACGGTCCCCGTACTCCGAGTTGCGCGACCGTCCGCCGGACTGGTTGCCATGGCGACGCCGGAAGATGACTTCTCCGCATCACTCCGCTCCCTGCTTCTTCGTCTGTTCTTCCACCTGGTCTCCCTCTGTCTCTCTATCCATCTCTCTTTCGACCAACAGCTGGTTCGACACCGTCGCGGAAAGTCCGGCCAAGTTACGAGCCTGATGAAGTTTCAACAGGATGTGCCAGAGAGCGCTCATCACAGAACTACGCCGTTAGCATTCATTTTTGCACGCACTCACTCATGCTAAAGTACGGAGATTTCGAAAGTCTTTCCGCCATCTGTGGAATAGTGTCAGTACATAGGAAATGCGTTATTTTATTATTGTTAGTATACTTATTGTTTTTGTGTTTTTTTTGAACGGGAGGTTAAAAATATTATAGTGTAAAGTATATTTTAAAATAACAGTGACTGCAAAAATACGAATTTATTTAAAAATGGTATAAGTTCTTAATTTAACTTATACATTAATGGTATAAGTTCTGAGGAAATTCTTCCGTTAAAGTATATAAGTTCTTATATTCATATATGATTTTTCATATAAATTTTCCGTGTTGTGCATTAACTATTTTCAATATGTAGATATTAACCTATCTATTTATTTTTTTCTAACCATCCTGTGTCAGAAGTAAAATCAAATTTCAATCATTTGGATTTTATTCTATTTTTTCCACCAACTGTCTTTACCCGCTCTTTATGTACACACTTATCACTCACTCACTCACACACATACTACTTTCTGCTGTAAACTGTAATTATTTATGACAATGAATTTCACTGGTAATTTGTTGCACTCATAGAAAAAATATCTTGGGGTTCGTAGTGTTTGTGTGTGTATGTATATATATATATATATATATATATATATATATATATATATATATATATATATATATATATATATGTATATATATATGTATATATATATGTATATATATGTGTATATATATGTGTATATATATGTGTATATATATGTATATATATGTATATGTATATATATGTATTTGTATATATATATATGTATATGTATATATATATGTATATGTATATATATATATATATATATATATATATATATATATATATATATATATATATATATATATATATATATATATATATATATATATATGTATATGTATATATATATATATATATATGTATATATATATGTATATATATATATATATATATATATATATATATATATATATATATATATATATATATATATATATATATATATATATATATATATATATATATATATATTATATGTGTATGCATCAGACAGAAGTAAATTATATTACAATGGATTTATAATATAATTATAATAATTTATAATGGATTTTATAATATCTCCTCCCCATCATTTGTCTTTACACAATACTATTTAACCGAAACTAATTTATTGAAACAATTGATACCTTTCAAGTAATATGCTTTAGAAGAGAACACCGATTCAAATTTTTATGAACACAATCAGTTATATCAGTCAGTCGTCAATGAGAACTCAAAGTAGTAACTAAACCTTTCGAGGTTGAGTCCCTTTTATACTGCCTTTAAACCTTTATTGTATAATTTAGACGAATTATTATTTTTAAATGAAGTTCGGTTTAAGAAGTAATTCTAGTTCATGATAGGATTTTGAATATCGAAATTGCTTTTCTGAATGGAATGCTATTAAGGGTACAAGGGTGAGTTTTTATGTACACACACATATGTATTTATATATTTGTAGTACTTGTGTATTTAGTAAGGTGCTCATATTGATATCGAGTATATCATACGGAATATATGCGAGTAATACATGAAGAAGTGCAATCATTTATGAAAATACTGATCGCTGGTGATTTGCTGCACTCAAAATGGTGCAATTAGGAGTATGCGTATATTATATGTAATGTATCAAAACTACTAAACATTAATATGTCTTAAAATTATCTTTTTTCCCATGCGTTATCATCTTTCAAATCTATTCTCCCAGCCACTAAGTGTTTTTCTAAAGGAGTGTCCGCGACTAAAATCTCTGTCAACCTATTTCCCAAACCTTTTTCTGCAATAAAAGCAAATTTTCTGCCCACTATCTATATTTTCCAGCTGTCCCTGATTCACTTTTGAATTATCTACGTTCCTTTTTACTGTTAATAACGGTGACTAAGCAGCGCTCTCTTGGGAATTCATGCCGAGCGATGGCCGAATGGTTAGTGTGCTGGTCTTCGCATCCGGAGTTCGTGGGTTCGAATCCCACAATGGCATGGATGTTCGTAGCCGTTCGGAATCGGCTTTAAGCAGTAGGTCCCGGTTTCATTAGCCCTCGTGTTGCAAAAAGTAGACCGTAGCGCTCCAAAACAAAAAACAAAACAAAATAAAACTTGGGAATTCATCCCAGTCACTCCCTCTGGGTTCCAACCCCGTAATCTACAAGTTTTCATAACCATTCTGTCTTCTGCTTTTGATAGAGCCACATGTCGTTCTCTTAACTCATTACAAGTTTAAGCTCTTTTATGGCCTCTCCGTTCTCTTCAATGCTCCAAGACTGTTTACTTCAATAGTCTAGCTGCCTAGGCTTCTCCTTGCCCAGCAAGCCGACTCAAGTAAAAATACAATAAAGGCTATAATTTTGATGTGACCGATGGATTAACTTTCAACATTTTTTTCATTCTCCCCTCTCTCTTTCTCTCTCTCTCTCTCTCTCTCTGTGTGTGTGTGTGGGAGGGAGAAAGAGAGAGAGAAATCTAATTCTAATCTTTTAGATTTTATATTTCCTTCTGTCCACCATCTGTTTTTACTCACTAGCATTCAGTTGCAACTAATTTGTTGAAAAGATTGATACCTTTCCGATGATTTTCCTATGCAGAGATCATGGACATATTTTTCATGGACACAATCAGTTATATCAATCAAGCACCAAAAAGAACTTGAGGTAGTGACTAAAGCTTTCCAGGTTGAGTCTCTTTTATGGTGCTGACAGACTTGATAAACAGAGCTTGGCCAAAGGGGAAGCGGTTTGTTATACAACTTATATTCCTCCTGATAGCGAAATGTGTTTCTTCACACGCAAAGAGAACCGGAGGAAATCGAAGTTTTAACACACAACAATTATGATCCCAGCAGCCTTTCTCTGGAATAATAAAAAGAAACTAGTTGTATAAAAAGGCTTACTGGCAATAATATAATCTAGCTATTTGGTATTGGAATGGTGGGAATGATCATAGAAAGAATATAATTTTTGAACATATTAATATTATTTTCTTGTTATATTAAAAGATCAAAAACCTTTCCGAAAGAAATTTATTCTTTATAACAAAGTTTGATTATTAATAATTAGACAAAAATTCTATTATTTTTAGAATAAAACATTTACAAGTTTTTTAATAATACTCTAACTTAAAAAACAATGTTTTGTTGTTTCATACATTATATTTAATAAACACATGTAAAATATGTGTACCAGATGAGAAGAAAGATATTTGCTTACAAGATAACTTGAATTAAGATTTATAGTAATCTAAAGTTTAAAAAAGTCATGGAAAATATATAGTTTTTGAGAGCATTGCCATTGCTTCCTTGTAAAATTAAAGGACCATAAAACCATTCGAGCAGAAATATATTCCTTATAACAACTTGTAATTATTCATAATAAGATAAAAGTTCTATTCGTTTGTAGAATAAAATCTTTACAAATTCTTTAATAACACCCAAACTTAAAAAACAATATTTTATCGTTTAAGATATATTTATTAAACAGAAGGAAAAAAATATACAAGATGAAAAAAATGACATTTACTTACCTGCAAGATAACTAGAAATAACATTTATAGCAATTAAAAATTTAAAAAAGAATAAAAAAAATTAAGAAAAAGAAAATTTTAAGAAATAATACTTATGATAAAACTAAATAAATTAATATATTTGAGGTTAATAGAATAAAAAGATTTAAATTCAATTTGATAAAAAAAATTTGATTTCAACATAAATTTCAAAAGTTGTCTTGAAAAATTAAATTTAATTTGCTCTTATCAGTTTTACTTGTCTTTTAACAGCACTAATATGTTTCTTGCGAAAACAGATTTTTTAAATATGGGGAACCTATTAAAAACTTGTTCTAATTTTATTCTTAAAACAGCAGAACATCTTACATTATTACTAGCTACTTAAAGTACACGACGTTGCTCGGTTTTTTTTAAATATCCTTTAGTATTTACCTCAATCTTATTAACAATCGTAATACAAAGAGATGATTATAGCATTTCGAACTATCACAATTTCAGTATGCAGTTTAAGTATATTTTCGAGCTCTACGATTGCTAATTTTTCTTTGCGAGCACTAATGAAAATGGGACCTACATCTTACAGACGATTCTGAATGGCTACGAACATTCATACCAGCAGCGAGTTTAAAACACGGAAAATCTGGGACCAAAATGCAACCTCTATCATTCGGTCATTATTTGACGATTAATATTGTATCAGAGGATGCAAAAGGACATTTTATCATTAGAATATATTCCATTCATAATCTCATTTACTTAGCTAATGCGGCTCTTCAAGTATATCAGAATCAGGCTAGCTTATATATGCCAGCATTTCAATTTTTACAAATCATGGGTCACTATCATGTAATAGTGGGAAGATCCTTTCGAGCAATAATGTATTATAAAAAGTAGTTTTGGTCCAAATTCGTGGTTTTATCTAAAGTGGTCATACAAATGGCACTTTTTTTTTTAAAAAAAAGTTGGCTGGCATTTATCGGTTAAAAATCCTTTCAAGCTAAGGCAGTCTGCAATATCCTACTAAAATTTAAGAATCTTCCAATTTCATAAGTTAGTGCGAATTAGAAATCATTCTTACATTTATTTATAGACTTTTAATGATAAATATACGCTTAGTAAACAGATTGCAGATTTAAAAAAATTTCAAATAGCCAGGAAAATATTAATAGATAATTCTTCTTCTACTCTATTAGTTTTCCTTTTGTTTATGTTATTAAATATCCGTTCTCAAAATCTATAACAGCTGGTAAAATTTCTCTGATGCCAAACTATGAGGACGATTAACAAGGACTTGAAAACCTGAACTTGCATTTTAAGACTTGGTTTCAAGTAATTAAAAATTCGAATAATCTTTTGTTTATTAAGAAAAAAAATCCAAGCTAAAAATATATTTTGTGTTTGAAAATAGTCTGCGCATATAACATATATTTAAATAAAAAGTACAACAACAAAGAATGTATTTTTTAAATTAAATATAGATGTATGTATAATAATATATCATATATATTAACATTAAGCAGATGGTACTGGTATCTTGGAGCGTTATGACTTGACGTACTTTATCAGCAAGTAAGTAAATGTTTGAGACAGATCTAGCTAAATACTCAACCGAGACATTATGTATAGGTACTCATTTTATTAAAAATTTTAATCTCTACAACTTTTGATAGCATTACAAACTGACACTCTTATTAGCATTAGTTGTTATTAAAATATTGTTACTAAAAACACATGTTTTGTTAACATAATTTTGTATACAACGGCTAAAGCTCACCTAGTCAGGAGGAGAAATTTAACATGTTAATTGCATACCTACCCTCTAGGGATTAAAGCAATTTTCAGCTTTCCCTTGATTAATTTTGTATTCAGTAGATGGCCTATGTAATATTTTTGAATTTATATTGCATTGAAACTTGTGTTCAACGATAAGTCTACCTATAATATTTTATTTGCTCCCACGGAGTTTTTTGGTGTTAACACAACATAAACTGATAAATTAGTAATATAATTTTTAGTTATTTAAAGATAAATTAATTTTTTAAATATAATCCAATGTATTATATGCATACTACGTATATAAGCACTGAAAGTGTAAAGGATTAAACTGTCTATAACAATGATTTTCTATGTTCCTAAATATGTTATAAACAGCTTCTATTACATGTAGTCAATAAAGATAAACGGGTTTTAGGCAAACAGTCTGAACTCTGAATTAAGCACTAAAAAAAAAAAAAAAAAAAAAAAAATCGGAATACAAAATACCTATTAGTATGCCCTATAGATATTTTACATTAGGTAAATGCATTTCAGACATTCATATTTCACTCTAACTTTACTTTGCAATTTAAAATATGATAAAAACATTGATAGATTTTTTATGAGAAAGAGGACACTGTTTTTAAGATAGTTTTCAAACTCTCACTAAATTTCTATCAGTAAATGAGCTAGCTTTATGAAATCAAATCAGTTTCCATCATTTGGTGAAGCAATTATTTATCGCAGGTGCCATGATAATTAGTTTTCGGTTACGTCAATAATTCGTCATTATAATGTCTCTTCAGGTATTAGGTATCACATTAAAGAGATCCAACGTTATTGGCTAATCAGCGGTATCGATTTGTAGGAAAGAGTCGGACAAAATATATCGATTATTTTGGGTGTGGTAGTTTCAGAGTTAACGATTTTCACATGAATGAATTTGGAACTCGCACATTAATGGAAATTTTCGTATATTTAGAAAAAAAAGTACAGAAAAATAATTAGTTCCTAACAATTACATTGTACCAGTCCAATATTATCTTATGATAATTCATTAATATAGATTTTACTAAATTAGATTTTCATGATATCTTTTTTATGGACAATAAATGTCATGGACAATTTTGTAAGATTTTGTTCTTTGCTTTTGCGAAATTAGAAATTTATTGCAAATTTAAACCAACTGTTCTATTATAATCCAACAGTTACTGTTAGACTATTTAGTTAAAAATAAAACATATTCTAAGTTTTAACAGTAAAATAATGTGTTACATTTCTTGTAAATTTTTTAATGATGAATTACTTGCAAAATCTACTTATTTAATACTATACTTAATAGACCATTTAAAAATAATTTCAAAATATAAAGAAATAATAATGAAAGTTAGAAATATCTATCACTATCCGGTCTGATAATAGATAACTATTTTTACCCTAAAAAGCATATATATATATATATATATATATATATATATATATATATATATATATATGTTGAATGAATTTATCATTCACAATACAAAATACATTTGATTGGAGTTTCTCCAAGAAGAGAATTGAAGATACACTAAAACTGCATAATACAGATATGATGTTAAAAGAAACATTTTCCTCTAGAGAATAATACAAGATATATATATATATATATATATATATATATATCATAACAGTTAGTTCTTTATAATATTTTTGCGTAAATTATAAATAAACGTAAATAGTTAAAAGCAAATAAGCTATAATTTTTGTAGAAATAAATTATATATTAGTTTTTACAAAAGACAAGGAAAATATCTTAATAGTATTATTATTTTAGTTAGCACAATTTTTCTAAGCATTGATTTGATTTCTTTAATATTACCAAAAAACCCGAAATACGAAAAATACGCATTAGGCTGTTATTATTAAACATTAAACTTCGAAATCAAGTTAAAGAGATTTTCATCAGAAAAAAGCAGGTCACAATAAATTATTGGAAACTTTACTAACTGAACTTGCACTAAACTTTAGAAGACGAAAACTGAGCAAAGCGTAAGACTTTCAAGCCTAAATATCTCGTCGTGGATAATATTCATTGATAAAAGTTTTTTCCATCCAAAAGAGATTGAGGAACTTTGAGAGGAATAAGATAATTCACAAAATCTTACCTAATCATCAATATTTAAAGTCTAATAATTTGATAGCTACTTGCATTCCATTTGAAAAGAAATTAATATTTGATTGTCGCTTTCAGTTTGTTACAATAATTTAAATAGTATTATCCTGTTTTTTCTGTTACTAATCACCGAAGTGGACCAAATTTAGACCAAATCAATAAGCTCCAAAACCTCTAAAAATGGTAAAAAGAGAAGAGGTTTAGAGAAATGCTCATTCAAAGAGGAATCTAGACATCTTAAAATGTGAGCAGGGGAAGTTTGAGTATATATTTGATGCAGATCTTTTGCACCTATTTGTAGATATGACCCCTTAAATGTCCCCTAAACAAGGCGTGAAATTCAAGTCAATTGTCTTCTGTGGCCTTCAAAAAAGAGAACACTACCAGGTCGGATTATTGGGTACCATTCATGTTCTGGATGGACATTCCAGAGATACTTATTTTTTCTTGTTTTCACAGACCACTTCACTGTAAACGCACAGTGTATTTGACATTGAAGTCATCAAGCTCACAGACTTGACTAAAGAACCCGGGATCTCATTGACACTAAATCTTACATGGGACAGAATCAATATATGCGCAACTCAGATTTAACTGATAGCTTAGCACGTGAGCATAAGATACCAATCCATTAATATATTACCCTTAACATGAATATCATTAGGTAAATATATGCTACAGATTCATTCCTGTACCAGTATTTAGATTTTTTTTCTTGGGTCTACTTATTGGATTTTAGTTTGCTATAAATAAACTCTTCTGGATCAGTTTGTTGGATGAGACTACATCCAATGGGTTTCCTAACTGAAATCTTATTAGACAGATACCTACTATTTAAAATAAGTTGATTGTCTATTGTTAAATTGGCTGTGTTTGTCTTACGAATCTCAGGGTACCGGGTTCGATCCTTTTAGACACACTAAACATCTCTCTGTACATCTAGAGCGTAGAAAATCTGTTGATATGGATATCCACTCTCTGTGACGTGGTAGGTGGGAGGGAGTTAAGGAATCAGGAGCAAAAATCTCCCTCTCTTCATTATGATAAAAGTTAAGGAAATTCTCAGTGTTTAAACTTCATGGCACAAGCATGTCTTTCACCTGTCAGAGAAGGCTGTCCATTACAATGTATAGAATGCATGCCACACTTTATTGGTTTTAAATGATGCAATGATAATTGTTGCCATATTATAATACACAAAGTATGCTTTAAAAGCAAAGATCATGATGCTGTAAAGATGCTGGATATTTAACAATTCTTTGCTCATAAAATGTCCATAATGTCAAAAAAATTTTATAAGTTCACAGCGCTGAAGTTTTGTGGTTTAAATGACTGTTAAATTATATTAATTTTTTTCAATTTATGCTTAAAACTAATCTTACAAATGTTTTCTCTAATATAGATCAAAAGAATTAAACTTTGAAATTCAACTTAAAAATTATCAAGGACTTTCAAAGCGTTCAGATAAGGCATTTTTTCAAAAATATTTAAGCATAAATGACATACTATTCTACAACACAAGCAGCGATTGTGAGGCGAAGAATCAATATTCTTTTCTCTTTCTCAACTTTAAAAATCTTTTCTCAAATAGCAAAAAGTTTATCTTAAATGTATCTCCATCTCTTATTTCTAAAAGTTACAATTTAATGTCATTTGTAAGAACATAACAAAATACAAATATGTAAGTTTCACCTTACATATTTACATAATACTTTTCGTGGAACATTATAAAATTTATTCTTTAAGTTTGCAAAAGATAAAACTTTTAAAGAAGGACACTATATAATCAATCTTTATCAAGTAGTTAATAGACGTTTTTCTTCTATAGAACAGAGTAAACACACAAACATGTAGTATTCAAAGTCAATGGCGCAATTTATTCCCGCATCTTTTCCTGAATGATTTATTTAGCCCATGTTATACATTTTTTGTTGAGGTGTTCTGTCATAATGCCAGCCTTTTCAAAGGCATAGATCATTCAGTGTCAATCAAAACAAGAAGTCATCAAAGTACCAGCCCTGTTATACATTTTTTTTCTCTCTCTATGTTAGGAAACAGTAAAAACGAATGCATGTATGTGTCTTTTGACGGAGTTGATTTATTTCTGTACAGGCGACACACTTGCAGGCGCAAATATTCATGAAAAGCGTCCGATGATTCATGGGATATGAGCTATAAGAAGCAAAGCTAAATGTGTCATCAGATCGATGAACGATAAAGGATGAATCCGGAGGAATGAAATTTCGGCAAAAATTTCATTGAAGAGGAGTTTTCTTCTAGAGATTAATATCTACTTTGTATTGATTCTAAGTATTTTTCCAGAATTCTGCTCAAATATTACAGTTTTGGGAATTCTGGGCCAAACTTTTCTGCTGATAGCACATATCTTTGGAAGAAATATTTATATAAAAACACATAATGATATATTACCCCAATTTCAACCGTTCATATTATATTTTAATGTAAAAAAATATTGAAAGTACAGAATTTATAATTTGTTGTAAAAAAAAAGTTAAAGGATGGGGTGCCATTAGAAACAATTGTGCCAGAATTGGTTGGTTGTTACTTTTTTTAAAAAAATAGGCGGGACATTAGGAAAATAGCTGGAAATAGACGGGATATATTACATATTAGGAATGAGTTATGACAGTAAAAAAATAATCAACCCCATTATTGCATATATAAACTGTCTAACTTTTATTTGTAAAGTATTTATTGAATTACCTGACTTCAGGAATGAATTACCTGACCATTCTTTGTGACATTGGGTGTTAATAAAGGTTATATATAATTATTATGTATAAAATATCTGTCTAAAATTCTCCTTCTCAGTCTTCCATATTTTCCAGCAGTATAATATCTTATTTAAAGTAGTGTTAGCTGACTAGAATTCTTTTTATACAGTCTTCCAAATCTAACTCTGGAATAAATGCTAATTTTCTGTTCACTCGCCACATTTTCCAGCTGTACAATAAGAATAGTTGACTTTTCCAATGTCTAAGTTCCTTTCTGACTGTTAATAGAACTGGCTAAGCTATTGGTCTCATGGGAAAGTATTTCTCTCATTGCTTGCTGTTGGAAAAAATTTACAATAGAAGTGTGTTTTTGATATTGCATGCTGATCTCTCGGCCGAGGAAAGATGTTCTTTATTCAGCAGTTCCACGTTGGACCTTTCTTTTTATTGGAATGAAGCAACTGCAAATAACTATGATAGTTACTTCGATTTGCCCATTGCGTACTTCAAGTGTCTGTCGCTCGCTTGCTCGCACACACATTCGAACAACTAAATAAACTTACGCATTTTCAACGCTATACCATAGTGAAAAAAAGTGTCTTTCCTAAGGGTGAAATTACTTTCGTTTAAGAATAAAGTCCTTAGTGCAATTTTTTATAGAATTCAGCTCTTTGTCATTTCTTCTCATGAGATCTTACTGACTCATTCAGACTTTAAACTCAGCTATATTTTTTAATGACTATCTGTCATTTCTCGCGCCCCGCACCTTCATTGGTAGATTCAATGTTGTAAGGCGATTGCTGTCCCAAATTTTTTATCAAATAGAATAAAATAAACTTATTACTGACTTTTGGCTACGATTGTTTGATTTCGAGATTGGTATGAAATTAATGAAGACCTTAGACTAGGCTAAATTACCGAGTAGAGTTCCAGAATAACGGCTAGTAAAATTTTCTTTAAAATTACATGCTTAAAATATAAACATATATTATATACATTGTATATTATGTATATATTATATGCATATTATATATATATGTATATATATATATATATATATATATATATATATATATATATATATATATATATATATATATATATATATATATTTGTGTGTGTGTAATATATCAAAAATTATACTCCAAAAATATCAATCCGGAACTCTCTTTTTAACCTTTCTCATTCTTAATACTCTTGCCAAGGTTCATCAAGGTTCACTTTTACCTTTTAAAAATTACAGAATAATCTTTAGTCTCATGGCAACAAAATCCCGTTATTCGGTCGCTATGGATTCCTATTTAATTGAAAGATTTGTTAAAAAAAAGGCATTATTTTTGCGGCGTTCTATGCAGAGCAGTTTGCACTTACAGACGTTCGGTTAGATCGATGCATTTTGATCCTCAATAAACGTAAAGTTACACAAAGCTAGACTTGTTTCTCTAATGGCTTAATGACTGAAAATTGCTTGAGAGTTATTTTTGCACAGCAAGCCCAGGTAAATCAAATAATAGGGACTAATTTCCCTCATAATAAAATAAATGAGAAGTATTTTCACTGGTTACTCACTCACTCATTCATTCACTCACTGATTCACTCACTCACTCACTCACACACACACACACACACACCACACACACATATATTTATATATGTACACATATATACATATATATATATACATATATACATACATATATACATATATACACATATACACAAATACACACACAGACATATATATATATATATATATATATATATATATATATATATATATATATATATATATACATAAAATCCTTTTTTGCGATTTTTGTTTTGTTAAGGGTAGTCCGACAAGTGTTACAGATACAAATATATTTGAGATATCTATCAAGGAACAAAGTAAAACTCTTCTAAACTTTTCTAAATGCATAAAGACATGGAAAAAAATTGAAGAAGCTTTTTGTCTCAAACAAAATTTTCCATTCCCTCATTTTGTTACAAGTAATGGCATCCTTTAGGCCGAAGATTTTGTTTTCCACGCATCGTTGCACATAGAGTAAAAAATTCTGTGCCGCCACCATTCCATAGTAAATAAAAAGATTACTATCAACTATTTATATTTTATAAGTGACTTTGGAGTCCGTGAAAAATAAAGCGTATTGATAATCGCTCGAGTGATCATGGATATGGAAAATATCTCCATATTTCAAGCCAATAGATGCGTCTCTTAGAATGCAAATTGTTTCTGAACTAAATTTGAGTTAAAGATCAAGATGATTGTGTTATAAAAAAATGTTTATAGGGATAGTATTATAATGACAATTTTGCATCGTTTGTTTCAAACTTTATGTTCGGATTTTTATGGTCGTTTAATTATGCGGATATGTGAAACAAAAAAATCTTATCATGTGACCACAACTAAGGTAAGCTTGCAAACGTAAATAAAATCATCTTGTTAAAATAATGAGGTTAAAGTTTCAATGCAACATGGGACATGTTATCGTTAATAAAAAAATATTGCATTGATAATCAGTTTTCAAGTATGTGCTTCACATTTATTTTTGACAACAATTTATTTCAAATGATGAAGGTCACAAAAGCGTATATAAATCGCACCATAAAGGTTTAACTAATAAATATTACTGTTCATTTTATTTTGCTCATAAACGATTCAAAGTAACGATATATTTCATACGATGCTTAAAAATAGAATGGTTTAAATTTAAAATAATATATTGATATTAAAGGAGATTATGCTTTACTTTATTTCCATCTAGCTAAAACACCCAGATGATCCTGGGCTTGTAATATTTGATATATCAGATAAACATTATATTTTAACAACATTAATATAGGAGCTTAAATAAAAATCATGGTATGAAAGCTGCCTTTTGCAGTCAGTGAGAAGCAATGTAGTACAGACAATATATTAAAATATTTGTTCCTTACATGAGATAGTACATTTCGACAGTAGTTACCTTATTTAATCCATTAAAATTAAACATAAATAAAAATAAACTTAATTTTTGAAGATGTTACGCTTCTTACAGTAAGAGAGCTTTGTGTGAAAAATGAATGTATGTTTGGGGGAACTGTAACACAATCTAGCCTCATTAATTTTATTCAACTTGAAACAGAGTTCTCGAAATATTTCCTGAAATTCTTGATGAAATGCTTTCGTGAGCTGCTGCTAAGCATAGAAAATACCAGAAATAGTGGGAGCTTAAGTTTTTAAAATTCGAATTCTAGATTTGCCTCAAAATAAGTGCATTGCATTTAAAGACACCCCTGTATACCAATTGTTCTACGAGAATCGGGTTTTTTCTCCATCTTCCATGGGACATAAAAGAATAGAGTATAGAAAAAATGAAATTATTATCAAATGTTAAACGGAAACGGAGTTACTGTATGTCATAATCGCTGAAAAAATTCAGGCATATGTCTTCTCGGTGAATCATTTTCCCAATCCTCTGCTCGAAAGCCGAAAGATGGCCGAATGGTATCTTCTGTACCGTAGTTCGCGAGTTCGCACGTCAAGGGTGTTCATAGCCTTTCAGTACCGGTTTTAAGAAGTAGGTTTTGATCTCATTAGCTCTCGTGTAACAAAACAGTAGACCATAGAGTTCCAAATCAAACCTCTCCTTGAAAAATGTTGCTACCACTGATGTGAGATAGGCTTTAATGTTACTCTTTTCTCCTAGTTGATACTTCAATAAAAAGTGATGAAATTCACTCGATGCTAAATCGGATCTATGAAACATGTATCCTTTAAGCAGCCAAAAAAGCTGCATGTTTGCCAGAGTGCTGTGACGGTAAGCATTGTATTAATATCCAAAAGTCAATATTCCAATTCATTTGTCTTCACAATCCTTGTAAAGACTGACAATAAGCCATTACATTGATTGGATTCAATAAACTCAAGAAGTAAAAGAACCTTAAAAGTTAAAAAAACTCGTAAGTATGACTTTCTGTGCACTAGGAACTGTTTGAACTAATTCTGAAAGATTTGTTTGGCGAGTTGACGGCAACGTTTCAAGAAAAGGGGATCGGAAATTTTATCCACCACTTTGGCAAATGTCTCAATCTCCGAGCCCATTATAGCAATATGTAACCATGTTTGTACATAATTTTTGGTAGCATTTTTAATTTTTACTGACATCTTTTATTTATGGTCCATAGGAAACTGAAAAAAAACAGCCTTAGTATTACAGCTTCCATTGTTACTTATTCGGTAGTAAATTATTTAGTAAAAATCAGGAGACATCGGGAAACCTAGGCAGATTAAGGTTTCTTATCAATATTTACAGGCAACCAACTATAAACTTGGTGCTATGCTTTAAACTTCAACTCATTAATGTTTAGCATATATATCTGAGGACAGCTAAAAATAGTTTTAAGATTTTATTTTTTCTTCCGACAATTTTTTTTTCATTTTAGAGAAAATAAACGAAAATCCCATTAGAAACAATTGAGATTTCAAGTAACTGCTGATATTCATATTTTTGGGATTTGCATTGACAACAATATTTTTAGAGCCTCGCAGAGTAATTTACTTTTTCAGCAAGTGCATTGACTGAAATTAGCACGATAGCTATATCTATTATAAAATCTCAGTTTGAACTACTTTTCTATGATTACAAATAAATCTCTTAGAATTTTTTTTAAATGGCCTTCTGTGATATTTAATATCATAGCTCGGCACCAATGAGGACCAAAAATAATATTCAAAGTTGGTTAAGTTTCATAATTTTTTACCCTTATTACATAATTTAGATTTAAGATATTCATCAATATGTATTTAGCAGAAACGACTCGAGCGCTAATGTGTTAAAATAACAATTTTTCCAGTTTAAATTATTGAAAATTCATGATTCTTATATTTGTAATTATACTTGGCAATTTATATTAATAAGTGAAACATTTCAATATCTAAAGGGTATGATAGAAGAATTAAACGACATTCTGAAATTTAGAAACAATGTTACAAAAAGCTGTTTTAAAATTTAGATTTAATATTTACTGACAAAAAATAAGTTTAACAATTAAAACTGTATAACACAATTGGATTAAATTAAGCAATTTTTAGTTTCACCAGTTAAGTCATCTTTTATTTTTTTGTATTTGTAGAATCCAAGAGCACTACGCGAGTTGCCGATTTGTGGAATGATGCCAAGTAATCTGATGTTCTATTTCTAAAAGCATTTTGCATTACTTAAAAGATAAATTGTTACACATACCGTGTAAAAATATGAGAAATGGAACAGAAACGCGTGGAAATATAAATCTAGCTAATTTTGCTTTTTCTGATCTTGGCACGACTTGGTATGTTGATGCTTTTTTCTTAGGTGGCGTATTTTATATGAGCACTGTATATTACAGGGGTAATGAGAACGGGTTATTTTCCTAATGCGTTTCAACGTTCTTCGTAGAAAAGCAAGTTTTATATGAAAATAGGAACAAAATTTCTTTTAGTTACATCAGAATATTCTGTTACATATAAGGAAATATATTTTATTTATACTGTAAAATTTATTTTCATGTATATGAAGTTTATTTCCATGTTGTTTCTCTCTCCCTCTCTCTCTCTCTCGATATATATATATATATATATATATATATATATATATATATATATATACTATATGTATATATATAGAGAAATAGAGTTATAGCTTATGTTAAATTACGAAAACTAAAAAAAATATTCATCTTATTTTTGCTTTAAATATAATCAAAATTCAACATGGTGCATAAACAGATGTCAGAATGATTATTTGTATGTTATCAGGATTTTTAATATTTAACTAAATAAAAAGTCGTTGTAGCAGAAAATAGTTTTAATACAATATATTTAGCGTTTGACTTAAAATTAACATGAAATAATTTTGATGAACCAATATATTTCCAAATGAAAAAATTTAAAAGTTTCCTGCAGAAACAAGTATTTATACATCTACTCAAAAAGATATGTAATGTGTTTATAGTGTTGAATGTTCAAAGACCTACTTTCATAATATCTGTAAATGCTTGTAACAACGTATAATATTCGAAATGTGCCAAATTTTATCAAAATGTTTTCGATAATTCAGAATGTAAAAAATAATTGTAGAAAATGCAACATCATGAAAGTGCGAATCATGCGAAAATTTTAATTAGTTTTAATAGATAAACGGCGTGTATTGGAAGAAATAAATGATTATGTTTTCAAAGCTAAAACAGTGTTAAGTATCCGTGCAGACACCTCGAGTTGTAACAGGCGCCGTGTTATGACGTGGAATGGTGTCAAACATATTTTAAAGAAGAGCATTCCATATTATTTGTTGTCGTTGTTTTTTCTGGTGCCACTTGCTGGTGGCTAGTTCTTGTGCTTTGCTCGTGGCAAAGAACTGTAATAGGAGTACATTATCGCAGAGATACAGATAAGAGTGATTACTTTCAAATTTTTATATATTATAATGTTGTTGTTGCTTATGCATCTTAGTAAAACCAAGAACGATTAGAGACATATACGACTCGTATTAAGGTAAAGGGTAGCGGCTTTTGTTTAATAACCACTGCTAGGATCAAAGAACGACTTTGCTTAAATGGGTCTTCGAAATTTAGAAGCAGGGACCAAACAGAAGACTCATAAGTTTGGTCTTCCACCTCTAGAGGTATTGTTTGAGAACTTGGAAGACATTGTGATCACGAACATATTTTGTGTACTTCCCCTTTAAAGAACATAGCGGATCCTAGGCTAGCACCTCCGAACCCATATCTTTCCAATTACAAGACGTTTCCTTTGTCGACAAATTTGCACGAGTTTGTGCTAAAATTTAATCAGTTGAAACAGTAGGACGATGATCGCAAACGAGACTCCGACTACGGAAATCTCACTTGTGTTCAATAGGTAACACATACGGTGAAATGAGGAGTCCTTGGAAGAACTCGTATGTGTTCTGCTGAAAGAGTCTTGAACAATCAGCAGTTCATGGAGTGCCCAGATATTGGTAGGAAAGACAGCTCCAGAAAGGCCTTGAAGGAAAGAAATGACTTCGGGATCGAGCACTTCTGAAAAGTATGAGAAAGCTAATAACGTTATAAAATTAGTGTCTTACTAAAGACATTTCAAAATATTCCTCTTAAAAAGATTCAGAACATTTTATAATGTATCAAAAACATTTTTAATGAGGATTTAAATCTAAAAAAGTGTTAAATCCTCTTAAAACACTAATTTATAGATCTATTTCGCAGAATTTATTCTTTATTTTTTGGGAGGGATGGGGGCTTGAATTAAGATTCCCATAAAGGCAAAAACTTCCTCATCTGTGTAAAATATTTAGATAAATATATTGTTAGTATAAACTAGAGGTTTTTATCTTAGTCATACTATATTGCTCTATTTCACTACATATAAATACCATTATTATTAAATTATAAATAGATACAACCTGGTAGCTTTTAACGTTTTTTTTTAAGTCTGAGACTTTTTAACTATTTGATATTGGAAAACGTAGTAAAGTAGTTAACCATTAGTTAAGCATTGTATAATTATCACTTTACTTTTAAATAATTTTTTTGAAGATAAATAAAATAAAACACAAAATAAAACGATTTTCTAGTAAACATGGTTTACTAATTCTAGCATGCCTTTCAAATGATGTGATTTATGTCTTATTACTGACATATATCATCACGTAATTTACCAGAAAGTTAATATATTCATAAAACTTTTATCCGAATTTTAGTAGTAGACTTTCTATAAAAACGTACCTTGGAAAAATGACTTTAACACGAAAGATATATAATGACCACATTGCCACCGTTCTCAAATGTATCATTTATTCTGTCTTTTAAAAGACTTAAGACGAGAAACCGAACCACGAAGTTAATAAAATTTTATTACTAAAACTTTGATGGTTTTCGTGCCAAGCAATGAGTGGTTGGGGAATTTTTTACGGTTAAAAGAACTATCATAAAGGAACTTTACAGTTTTGAAATCATTTTCTTACCCTACTAGCAGAATTTCCCTACGGAATTTATACAGGGTATTAGTTTCAATTTTTGGATCGTATATTGCACAATTTAGTTGCAAATCTATTCATAAACCACAATTCAGAATTTAATTAAATGCTTCTATTAATTCAATTTCTGACGTATAAAAACGATTGTGGTGTTTTTTAATCAATCCTCGTAAATATGTGATAGATTTCTTTTTATAAGGGGAAGTTAACAAGTATTTTTAATAGTTTTGACGATTAGGATGGGTTTGATTTAGCTATATATTGCTTTGTAATTGTAATTATAATGAATTTAATTCCTAGCAATGGGCTTAAGTATAAAGCTTGTTGGTTAGTCTATGATACTATATTACTGTCGAGGTTAGTCGACATCTAAAATGACGATAAACATTAACTATGCCTGTACCGATGTACTTTACCACAATGGTCCGCATGTGCATACACAGCTGTGGAAAAGAAGAATTTAGGTGCAGCCGTTGACTTCGAGTTTTAGTGGGGACCCCTGCGCAGGATTTATAGCTCACGGAGTGGCACAAGTGTAACAGTGTAACGGTCAAGCCCAGGAAGGGATGAAGCCGTGAGATATGGAAGCAGGGTCTAAGCAATAATGTCAACGTTCACTTAAGGGGAAATTTAATAAGCCCACCTGCACACCAGAAGGAGGTGCAGATGTGAGGAATTTTCACCAACAAGTGATTGGGACAGAGAAAAAAGGGCGTTAAACCGAGGTGTAAAGTTATGGAAGAAAAGTGGGGAAAGGACTCGATGTCGGTATTCAAGAGTTGCTGAACATCCAGATCCTTTGAGAAAGAGAGAGAGCCCGGGCCAGTAATCTATTCCAGAGCCCGCATGCTTATGATCGGCACGCTAGCATAGACGTCCAGCAAAACAACGGCCGCACCGACGGCCAGCCTGTTGACAGCCCCAGCCTCCTCTCCTGTAATTACTGGAGGTAAACTTAATAATATTCATAATTATTACTTAGGTCTCATCTTTTGATAAGATATACTATTTCAAGAGTACTGATGAACAGCAAAATCAAATAATTGCAGGTCATGTTAAAAACTAATCAAGTGATGTATTACTTTGTAAATATCATACATAATAAATGTTTTAGTTTAAATATTAGGAATTTTCCTTTAATTCCAGAGCTTATATTTTACTGTCTTTCCCCTTTGAGAACGAACACTGGTGTTTGTGTTGTAAGTACATTACAACAATGTCACTTTATTAAGGCTCCTAAAAGTAAATAATAGGAGCTATAAAGTACGAAACTCTACTATCTGTTTAATTCCTACGATATTCAGGTACTCCATAGAACACATTATCTCCATTTTGATCCATACTTCCTACGTTATAATAACGTAAAAAGGTGATGCGATTCCGACTAAAATAGAATAACATTCTATATGTCTGAGACTGAGACATCAAAAGACAGAAGTATCAGGTACGATTATTGCGTAAATGAAATGATAATGGTTCAAACAGATCATACAGTACTTTTAAATGATACTAACTTTAGCCTTTGAGGGTCACTGCACATTACTGAGTCAATTATCATTAGTATATGATAGATCTTTGTTTGCGACAGGAACGTTAGATTTCCTGTGGGTGTGTTTAATGGTTTTCAGAAATGAATTTTATGTAGTTGCATATTACTTAACTATCTTTAGGTAAAATAAATCTATCTTCAAGTACTTTCACATAAAAGCATTAGCTTTGTTGGCAAATCTAAGAATTTCGAGAATAAAGGCCTTATGCATGCATAAATGGAATTTTAAGATATCGGATATAGTGTGATCTGGCAGTAAATCGTAAAATAAGACTTTATGCTTAAGTGTCCATTTGTCTATCACACTCAAAACTATAAATAGCATTATTCTGAGAAAATCTACATAAAGTATGTATATTATAACAATGGTTACATATTATAACAATGGTCACGTGTTTGTCGCATTTACCATTTTTCAAATAACATATAATTACAAAAGATGATAAGATAATATTTTCCAATCTTAATAATTTTTGTATATGGTTTACTACAAAAAAATTAAAATTTTAATCAAATTTAAAATTTTCAAATTCAAACATAGATTTTTTTAATTCCAATATCCATTTCTTGTTTTCATCGTTTTACACTTTTATGGTTTTCATTCCAATTCTCTTGAAAAACAATGGATGGAAGTTCTACTGCATATCTTTTTGTGTATGTATTGGTAGATTTTATTTTTTAAATAAAGATTTGCTTCTCATTAAGGGAAGCGTGAAAGGTTTCTATTTTTACCTTTTTTGAGGTTAAATATATAACCGAATAGCTCTAAAGCCTACATTTATACATAAGCAGAAATATTCTTCCACAAATTTGAACACATAGTTTTTTTTATGATGGCAGCACATTTATCCGAAAAACAATTATTGCCATTTATAATAATGATTACTAGTCATCGAGTAAGTATAAAAAAGCTTCTCTCGGGAGCAGAAAACTCGTTGCCGAAGCTGTCAAAAGATATATTATCATACTATGATTCAATTGTTGGTAACACGTCAGAGAAGGAAAACTTTGCCGTTTTTTTAGTTTCATGTCGAATGAATTGTGCTCCGTGACTCATCGAATAATACCGCAAGGACAGATGACGCAGTTTATTTGAATTATTTAAACCACTTCTGAAAACAAGGAAATTGTAAAAACGTGAATAGTGATCTTGCCTTTCGAGGAAAAAATATATGTCAGTGTAAACGAAACTGCTAAGAAATTTAACTATGTTTCTAATATAAATGAACATATATTTCTAATATAAATTTGTATGAACTTTAAATGCGAAATAAACATATATCTATCTATCTATCTATCTATATATATATATATATATATATATATATACATGCATATATACATATATATATATATATATATATATATATATATATATATATATGTATATATATATATATATATATTATATATATATATATAATATATATATATATATATATACATATATATATATATATATATATATATATATATATATACATACATACATACATACATATACATACATATATACACATACATACAAATATACATATAAACATATATACATACATACATACATATAAACATATATACATACATACATACATATAAACATATATATATATATATATATATATATATATATATATATATATATATATATATATATATACATATAAACATATATACATACATAGATACATATAAACATATATATATATATATATATATATATATATATGCAGACACCAACACACACACGTGTGTATAAAATGAGATTTTTCACACTTCTGTTGTGGCTATCCAAGATAGCATGTAATATGGGAAAATGTAGTCTATATTTATTTTGTCGTAGTTAGGTTCGTCAAAGTCTATGACAGACATAATCCGGCATTCTTTTCCTTTCAACTTTCAAGAAAGAATGTTCTAGAGATATTATAACTCTCTTTTATTATGCTAACTGTGAAACCTGAGCCATCGAAACTGTTCATAGCGATCTGATAACTGAACTTGAAATATTGTCTTCCAACGACGACAAGGGAATCCCAAGAGAATCATTTACCTCAGCATTTTTGTGTTCTTCAAGTGGACAGATAGTTAGTGAAATTTCTTTGTCAACGTTGTAGGTTTGGGTGATTCATGCGGATCTCTTAAGCATTAAATGGAATAAAATGGGTAGAGTTGCATGGTAAGGATTTTATTCATACAAAAATGGAGTGATTAAGCTTTTTAAGCAAGTCTCTATTCTTCATAACGAGATAGAATTAAAATTGGGGAAATAGTTTAGTTGTGTTTGGAATAAATTTTTAATATATTGCACACACAGAGAGATATAGAGAAAGATTTCGATATATATATATATATATATATATATATATATATATATATATATATATATATATATATATAGAGAGAGAGAGAGAGAGAGATAGAGAAGAATTAGAGAGAGATAGACGAATAGAGAGATAGAGAGATATTTATATACAATGTACAGTTAGACGCCGATCATACGGACTGATCGGATTCGAGACCGATCCGGTTAACGAAAAATTCGACAATTTTGAAAATTGATCACGTCAATGTTTTAAAAAGCACTTTTACACCTCTTTTTCAAGGATTAGTAATGACAGTTGCCTAAGTGTATATTTTAGCATATTACAACTGGCGTATTTAGAATTATTTAGAGGTTTTAAATCATTAAATTTCTGCAGAATTGGTATATAATTATACATATAAACGATATCATCTAATGCATTCACTGTACAGTATATCCTTTAAAAAATCAACGTGAAAAGGTGGAATGGTCAGGGGAGCTGAATATTCTATAAGACCATGTTACGAGTGAGTGGCTTAGGATAAGCAGGTTCTAAGAAATAAAAATAATCCAAGCAATAATTATGTTAAATTTACTAAACAGA